>OY041625.1:3993922-4321628 GCA_955876795.1 Eupithecia tripunctaria
AGTTTCAGGACATTTTTGAGTAGCTGGTTCATGTGTTCTGAGGTTACCATTGTTACGTGGTTTCTGGAAAGGACATTTTTCAACACTGTCAGTGGCATTTGAAAGATCGAATATCAATCTTCCGAAAGATGTAACCTGTGAAAAGTAGTATTTTGTGTATTTTGTCACAATCGTTTTGGTTGCCTGGAAGAAATTGCTTTAAGCGATTAGGCCGCCAGTTCTTTTGCTGTTCTGTATTACCTTTGTCTAGTTATGTAAATTTATGTTTTATTTAGGTGTCAAATTATCTATCTATCTTAACAGTCTATGGTTTGTGTATTGAATTCGCGATTTATTCGGAGGTAAAATCGGTCGGATAACGTAGTTCTGTCCCGCGGGCACATGAAACGCTGAATGCCAACCGTTTAAATATTTTGGGTCTACTTATCCACCTAATAAGGAGTCCAGTTAAATGGAGCTAAGAAAAAACAAAATGGTTTTCCCGAGAAGGCAAAGGAATCAGGGTAGACCTTCTGGCCAATGAATTGTGAAACGAGCAGCCATGATGAGGACGAGGAGAACCCAAGACAGGGAGAAGTGGAAAATGCTTGTCAATTGACAAACTAACTAGTAAGTTCTTATTTTCTAAATTTTAAATAATATAGGCTAGTACAACATATATTACAGGATATGTAATATATATAATGTTTGCAAATACTTAATTTAAATAAAGGCTTATATTATTATTATCCACTTACCCTGCAGTAGGGGTAACATTATCCGGCCCTTGAGCCCACCAAAACGGTAAATAAGAGCAGAGAAGTGGCAACACACAGTCGATGATGTGAGGTGCTTCGGAGTAGGTCTTCTCGGATTCAACGAACTGGTCCACTTCGCTTAGGATGGTTTCTAGGGTAGGCATGGATTGCTCCATTTTGGCCATTATGTCTGGGGAAAGAAAGTTTAATTTGGTTTGTGTCTGTGTTATCTTCCGTAACGTTGACTTGACGAAGACTAGCGTTAGTTGTCATGCTTACAACTCATGCTGAGGCAAAGACCGGTTTTCGTGATTGTAATCAACAAAAGCTTTGTCTTTTATTTTTAAATCATGTTTATACTACACCTGCTCAGAAAATTGCAATAAGCAATTTTCTGAACTCTGAACAATTTTCAAACCGAAACACGAGAGGAAAATCTCTATGGAATTTCACTTCTCACACGTTTAGCAAGAGATAAAAATGTAGGAAAATCCATTTCTAACATGTTATTTTGTTTTTATTTTCCTGAATATCAGCCGGTAGCTATGGTTATTTTCATGATAGGTCAGACGTAAAAAGTTTTTACTTAAAACTAGCCTTATGATATCTATCACTACCCTCTATCTATGATATAAATTATACTCTCATGCATAAGTGTTCGTAATAATTATCTGTTAGTCCATTCTATCATTTTTTGTTTAAATTTATAGCTTAATAAGTGTATCATTAATTATACAAAAATGTACATGTTTATTATCTCTCTTGTGGTATTAGTATTTCAACATTTTATAAATGTATGTTCATCAAGTCTTAGTTCGTATTCGTATGTAATTATATTCATATTCAATTCATATGCAATTTTTTCAAGTTTTTAAATGAGCCAAGTATGGCTTAAAAAACCGCTCAAAGTTATGTTCACAAGCACTAGGATTAAACTTACACTAGACCTTTGTAATACTATATTTTATATGTTAATAAAGAACTTTTGAAACTGAACTTATGATATCGGCCTTTTCCATTTTCGGAAAAATATTTCAAACAAAGAACCTTGAGCAAATCGTAAGTGCGCGTATTAATTATTGCATGGGAGCATACAATTTAAATCAACTCCTGGATTTTATTGTTTGTTCCATGTAACCGGCTGTAATTAGTTGAGCACAAGCGCTCTAAACCAATATTTTTATTCCATCACGTCTGAAGTTGTGATATTTTGACAGTTTTGTTTAGGTTCTGAAATCTGAGTTGCGTTCGAGTAAGTATTCGGGGGTTACCTTGCGCCTCCAAAGAGTGATCAGCAATCCTGTTCAGCAATGAGAACTGGTTGTGTTTGTTCAGATGTGGCTCTAGGAAGGCGACGGGGAACGTCGAACTGAAGGCGCCTAGACACGAACCCTGAAAACAAATCAATAGACGTCATCTTATTCTAATTCTAAGTAGTGGAATGGGATCTGCATTGATATCTAGCATGGGAGTGTTTTTGCATTGTCCCCCAGCCTAAACAGGTTAACCTAACCTAATCAGCCTAGCTTTTTGAAGTACCGGAGCAGGAATTTTGGCGATTGATTGTTTCGTTTCAGCTTTTCTGTAGATGTGGAAGGTTTTGATGCCTCTATAAGGCTCCTCAGTCCCGTCTTCAGTCAATAGACGTCACTCTCATAATGCTTGGATAGGCTATAATCAGACACTGTAATCCTCAACCTCAACAGTCTAAATTAGTCCACAGCTGGACGCAGGCCTTACCCTGATATGCGCCTTTTTGGCTTTTCTGAGCTTCTCTTAGCTAGTTATGCAGGTGTACGTGCAACCTATTATAAAAGCCACAACGTTTTCCGTATTCTTGCTTCTTGTCGAGTTTTACTTGGTAAACATGAAGTATTTTAAAGAATTCGTGTGCATGTAATTCCCTTGGAAATTTCAAAATTATCAAGCATAAAGGGATGTAACTTCTGATTGCGTTGACTTAGAAGTTTGATTTATATCACGGCTCCAAGAAGTTTCGGGTTTGAGTATTTGACGATCATTTGAACTCAATACCCACCACGCGTGGGGGTAACAGATAAACAACACAGTGATTAAGACTCCTATTTTCATTACAGGTACAGAACCCTAAAAATCGCCTTACCAGTGCTGGTTTGTTTCTATCGATCTCCGTCTTGAGGTACTTCCGTTCGTGAGTTAGAGAAGCGTCGGTGCCGAGGGTGTACAGGGAGCCCAGCATTTTGTATGAGGCCACTTGGATTTCGTCCACTGGAAAAACAAATTAATTATTATCTATGTTGCGGAGACGTGGGAACTCACGATAGGGCTGGTCCGCCACCGGTTCATATCGCTCAGTGAGTTATGCAAAGAGCTATGCTCAGAAGGATAGGATTCGTAACGAATACAGCATTTTGTATTAGGCCACTTGGATTTCGTCCACTGGAAAAACAAATTAATTATTATCTATGTTGCGGAGACGTGGGAACTCACGATAGGGCTGGTCCACCACCGGTTCATATCGCTCAGTGAGTTATGGAAAGAGCTATGCTCAGAGTCTCTAGTTCATGATGACGTCTCATGTTCACCTACCTATGTACTTAATTATGTATGCCTTTGATATTTGTTGCTGTTATTTTTTATTATTTTTCCTGTGCTGTTTGTGTGTGTACCCAATAAAGAGTCTATCTATCTATCTATCTATCTCTCTGAAGGATAGGATTCGTAACGAATACAGCATTTTGTATTAGGCCACTTGGATTTCGTCCACTGGAAAAACAAATTAAATATTATCTATGTTGCGGAGACGTGGACATTCACGACAGGACTGGTCCACTAGTTCGTATCGCTCAGTGAGCTATGGAACGAGCTATGCTCAGAGTCTCTCTGAAGGATAGGATTCGTATCGAATACATCCGACAGAGAATCAAAGTTATCGACATAGCTCTAAGAATTAGCAAGCTGACTGTATACGGCCATCTCGTACCCTGTACACAAGTTCTGCTTAGCTTAGCTTAGGCTGGCTGTATGAATTGTCCAGATTATTAGTATTATTATTTATTATACACTCATTTATTTATATATCTCGTTATTTCTAAGTTTTCTTCTGCTAACACTTTACAGTATCTTAAAATTATAATTATTAACGTGGTTACAAAATTAAACAAGGCTGGGCTATGGGCTGGTCATTGATTAATTTAATGGTGCTGTGGGCGATCATGCGCCTGTGATACAGGAGGTTGCGGGTTTGATTCCCGCCTCGGAACACATGTTTATATAAGCTGCATATTTTTGTTCCGGGTGTTCTGGATGTTTTCTATGTATAAAAAATATCCTACATAACGTTTACCCCAGCAATTGCCGGTTTTTCGCGAGATATTCTTTGCGCTACGTCGATAACTTTGGTTCTCTGTTAAAATATATTTTCGGCCTTCAGAGAAACTTTGAGCAAAGCCTTCCATAACTCGCTGAGCGACTTTAAACTGGCGGACCAGTCCTACCGTGTGTCCACATCACACACAACTCTTGCACTTAGCAAGGCTCGTAACTGCGTTAAGGAACAATATAATGTCGAAATTACCTCGAACCAATAAAATAATTCAATATCAATAAAATAAACTTTTATGTTCTTTACTTTTACCATTTTAGTATGCCGTGAGAATTTCAAATGTGGTTAAACATTGGCTTTTGTATAGCTCTTTTTTATGTTGTGAATACCCAGGTAAGGTTTCATGTTATTTTTCTTTTAAAACTTTGTCCTTAGGTACTTTAGTTGTTACAAATTCATTGATTGAAAAAGTGTTGGCATTTTAAATAAATCGGGTGGTAATTTCATTACCACGATTTGAATTGTGAACACGATCGCTGTATCAAGCTGTTGATAAAGTAAAATTTGACTTGTCTAAGTGATTATTTTGTAAGTCTAAAGAAATAAACGTTTTGACGCTGACTCTGACTCTGTAACTGTGAAGAATAAAATAAAGGTACGCGATAAAAAATCGACAAATAAAATAATGAATTATGTTAACAAATCGCAAAAGTAGGTATTAAAAGTTTTACAAATTTTTAGTCAAATTCTCCAAATGATAAACAGGAAGAAGTGTTTGTTGACGTCATCAAAAACATATCAAGAGTTAACAATGTTCTCCAAGAACTAATCTCAAACTATGAAACCCTACAAAAGATATACAAATCGCAGGAAAACCTAGACTCAAGCAAGTACTCCGACTCAGAAATAGACGACATGTTTCAAAATATAAAGAAAAAACCGAAAAGTCTAACGTCAAAAGCAACTAAAAAAGAAAAGTTTGCTGCGACTGAAATGTATTGGTCGGATCATGAGGAAGAAACTATAAATTACAATGTTAAGAATATCAAACCAAAAAAAGTTCATAAGAAAGAAAATGTTGTTCATAGAGATGAAAATGTCGTAAGACCGAAACCTAGAACCAGTACAACAACACTAAAATCTGAAGAATCATCATCTGACGAATTTAGTGATTCTGATAAAAATATAGAAAGTAAGCTCAAAAAGAAAATTAAAACATTACCCAAGTATGGCAAAGAAAAAAATAATAAACTTATTCCTAAGTCAAAGGAGGCTAAAACAGGATTCGACGATAGCTATGCTATATCTGCATTAGGTAAGATTTTGTCACCATTCCTAGACACAGAAACTGCAAAAAGTAGATCCAGAACAATTTCCATTGACAGAGAAAAAAAAGCGAAACCAGGATCGAACATACCCTATTTAGATTTATCAGAAGGAGTTAAAGGGGTAGATATATCTAAAAAGAAACATAAACCAAGGGCAGATGTTTCAAAAATCTTAAGAACATATATTAAAAATATGTCCTCAGAGGCATTACCAACAAAGAGAACTTTTTATGATTTAGTGAAAGATAAATCAATACAGGTAGAAGCTCATAGTGAAATAATAATGGAGAACGTTAATCATCCGGACACAAAAAGTGAAAAAAAAAATAGAAACAACATTAAATATAAAGAGAAAAGAAGAGATATCAAAAAGCATCATCATAAAAAAGACGACATGGATAAGATTGCAGTCAATGAAACGCAGCATACACTACTACGAACAGATAATGTAAGGGTAGAAAAAGCCAACGTAACGCATCATAAAAAAAAGAAATATCTTGAAAAATTTAATAATGGTACTAAAACAATACAGAGTATTGACCATGAAACACATAATGATAATCACAAAACGATAGTAGATAAGTATAAGGAAGCAACAAGTGACTCTGATAAGGATAGTAAAATAAGACAGGATGATAATAAAACGGATGATATTGGTTATAAAAAGCTACCTGATCACGAAAAAGCAAATAAACGACATAAAAAAACGGACATTGAACCTGAAAAAACGTCTAAGGACTATAAAATAGTAAATAGTAATGAGGAACAAAGAGGCACGGTAGCTAAAAGTAAAGTAAGTAAACGTTTATTTCTACTACAAAAATGAAGCTGCACGTCAACGATCGCTCTTATCCAAGTAGAAAAAAATCTCTGAACATAAACGTTACTAACTATCTAAATCTGCTTTAATAGCAGAAACTTTTCTTGATATTTCTTTTTCAAAATGATAGTTTTTAGAATTTGAAATCGATACTACTCTGAAGATCGACTGGTGATTTATTGTTCAAGAGAGATAATAATGTTGATCTAGTTTCTTGCAAAAACAGATTTTTGATAGGGATTCATATTTTTTAAAATCATTAATTTATTAGAAAAACTACAGGCGCTCCGCGCGCTGTTTCCAACTAACTCAGTTGTGTCTGCCGCGATTAGCGCATGTTTTATTATTTTATGTGCCAGTTCAAAAGTGGTAATACACTTTCAGAAAAAGAAGCAATCTCATGAAACACAAGTTACATCATCAGACGAATCATTGTTTATGGAAAAAAATGATACACATGTGCTCAGAGAAGCATACGGAGAAGCTTGCATGAAAGTGGTTGTCAGAAAATGTTATAAGGTAAACTAAAAACATACACAAAAATCCCCATTTAGGTATTTTATTTTCAATTTTAGTCTATATCGCTCAAAACAGAAAAGAATAATAATTTTGAAGCATTAAACAATGCTTATGACATCGTTTGTGGTGTATGGGGAGGACTTAACTCAGATGATGACTATTATGGATAACAAGATTCGAAAAAACGATTAGAATATTAAAATGAACTAAAAGTACAAAACTGTTGTTACACAATAAGAGCATAGCCTTATAACAGGACTAGTTTCCGTCCGCGGCTTCACACGCGTTTTTTGTATGAAAACTTATAAGAGTGATTTCGATTCCATGGTAACTGATTAATAGGATAAAAGTAGCCTGTGTTTTATTAGACCCAGAATTTCAGGTATCTACGCAAAAATTCAGCCCGATCTGTTTAATAGTTTTGGTGTGAAGAGGTAACAAACTGCCCATTTCTCCATCCATTATCACATCACATTATCACACTTCATATTATAAATGCGAAAGTTTGGGTGGATGTTTGTTACCTCGTCACGCCAAAACTACTGAACGGATCGGGCTGAAATTTAGCATACAGCTAATTCTAATCCTGATATTAAACATACTTTTTATCTCATAAATCAGTTTCCATGGGATAGAAATCACCTTTAAACGTTTTCATAGAAACGCGTGCCTTAACGCGTGCAGAACTATAGTTTGCAATATAAGTGTGATTTATTCTTGTAGGCATGCACGAAGACAACCAAGATTGTATGCAGCCAAACGAAATGCAAGTCTTCCGTCAAATCAAAGGTTAAAGAACACGCCAAAACTGGTTGTTTAAATAGGTTCACTGCAAAGGAACTAAGCGCATCTAAAAAAGACCTTGAGAAGGATGCAGATTTGTTTTCACATAAAAGAAGAGCTTTACAAGGTATTTGACGAACTCTGTAGGTTCGATTTCCGCCTCGTGACAAATTTTTTATGATCTGCAGAGAGAGAGTTATATATATATATATATATGTTCAGGGTAGTCTGGATGTTTTCTTAGCATAATAACTTTATAAGTATCAAAGTATCTATTTATTTATTTATTTATTAAGCTATTGCATAGCTTCTATCGCGGGCCTTGAGCGTGGAGACCGAATCTAGAAATTCCGTAACGATAATAACCTAACCCCCAGTCCGACCGGCACAGCGGTGATACTTTTAGTTTTGCCATCTATCGATGAATAGCAGAACTTTTTTAAATATAATGCTTGTCTCTTTAGCTCAGCAACTCGCCTCAGGTGGCATTAGGATAAAAAATGCTATGCAATAGCTTAACCGCGGCAGTCCCCGAGTGCCACGCGTCTTTTTTAAATATTTATTGATAATGGACGAGCAGCCTGTGGCTGATGTGTCTATATCACACAGTGCTGAATTTAGTCATTGCTTCACTTTCTTTAGTTTGTTTTTGTTGTCTCGTAACCATTTGTCAAGTTTATTCTTAAAGGCGTTTATTGATGTGGCTGATAATAGGTTCCAGTTATGAACCACTTTATTGCTAATAAAATGGTGCGCTGCAAGGGCTTGAGTAGAGTCACGGGCCAATTTTTTATGTAGTGTATTTTGTAACAAGTACCTATATCAGTTATCTAGTGCCCATAACATAAGCTCTGCTTAGCTTGGGGTACAGATATTCAATTACTATACTACTACTTGGGGCTAGATAATGCTGTGTGAATTGTCCAACATATTTTTTTTTCAAAATATTCTTAGATTTCAGGTTGCCAATAACGACGATATCCAATGAAATGATAAGGTTTATTTGACGCAAGGTTAATCAAAAGGTTTGCTTAATTTGTGGTGGATATGAGGACGGAACAACATATATAATTGAATATCGGTCCTTTCCTATTTTTAGTTTATATTAACGACCTGCCTCATCTTGTCAAGAATAGTCACGAGATTGTATTGTTTGCTGATGATACTTCATTAATTTTTAAAATGAAACGACAAAACACTAATTTCGACGATGTAAACAATGCAATCTCAAAGGTAGTTCATTGGTTTAGTGTCAACAATCTTTTGCTTAACGGAACCAAAACGAAATGTATTAGATTTACTCTACCTAATGTAAAACAAGTTAAGGCTGATGTAAACGTAAATGGAGAAACGTTAGAAATTATAGAAAGTACCGTATTCTTAGGAATCACCTTAGATAATAAACTTCAATGGGGCCCACACATAGATAAGCTATCGAAGAGACTTAGTTCTGCAGCATATGCAGTCAAAAAAATCCGTGATCTCACAGACGTGGACACATCTAGACTAGTTTATTTCAGCTACTTCCATAGTATTATGTCTTATGGTATACTGCTTTGGGGGAACGCTGCAGATATTAACACCATATTTGTGCTGCAGAAGCGGGCTGTTCGTGCCATCTATAAAATGGGTCCCAGAGAATCCCTACGTGATAAATTCAAAGAAATAAATATAATGACAGTACCAAGTCAATATATTTATGAAAACTTGTTGTATACTCATAAAAATATCAATAGTTTCCCAAAAAATTGCGATATACATAATGTAAATACTAGAAATAAACATAAACTCGCTGTACCCACAACTAGGCTGCATAAAATTAATGTATCTTTTAAAGGGCAATGTATACGCTTCTACAACAAAACCCCTACTGAGCTGCAAAAATTATCAGTAAATAAATTCAAACAAATTGTCAAAACTTTATTATGCAAAAAGGCTTACTATAAAATATCAGATTATCTAGATGATAAAAAAGCTTGGGACGGATTTTGCTCCAACTCGAAAAATAACAACTAACAGGCTAAAGGTTTCTTCGTCGTTTCTTTACTTTAGTCTACATACCGAAGCGATCGAAATCAAAAATACCACTTTATTTCCGTGTCAGTGTATTTTTTACTATGATTTGACCTTTTCTAAGTGTACATTTATTGTATTTATGGAAATAAAGCATTTTTGAGTTTGAGTTTTGAGTTTGAAAATAGAATATACCTATTTATTTTCATATAAAACTCACCGACGATATAATTTTTTTTTAAATTTAAATTAGTATAATAATTACGCAATTGACGACGACAAAAATTGGGTTCACACTTAGGTAGTTTATTATGATGCCTTTTGTTTTTTTCATTCTGTGACTTTTTTAAATTATATTGTTATTAGTTAAACTAATGGCAATCCGAATAAAATAAAACAACAAAAACAAAACAAGAGAAAAATTTATCAAAAAAGAAAGAAGTTTAAGTATACTAAGTAACATAATTGGCTTTGCTTCAGCATGAGATGTCATATTGCATGATAATTTATCTGTACCAAAAGAAGAATAAAAAAAAATTGTGCCTAATTAAATTTTTTTTTAAACATTTAGCATAGCTCGAGTGAGCGGGTCAAAATTCTAGTATATTCAAACAATGGATACCAAAAAAAAACATTTATTTTGCAGAAAACTTCAATAATCTAAACGATGGCGAATTTCACGTATGCCTGCCCACACTCAGTGTCCAAACGGTGAGTGATTTTGATCATTTTGTTACCATCGATCGATCTAAAGAAAAAACGGGAAACGAGATCTTTTGTAAAATTTTAGTAAGATTCGATCAGAATTTTGGCGTAAAAGCGTTACAGACAGGCAGAGCTACTTTTAAATTTAAAATATTAGTATGGAAGACGTTGGGAACCCATGGATTGTGTAATATTTTATTCGTTCTACAAGTAATATAATTAGCGAACAGATACATACATTTGTACGACCATCTTCTATACCCTCCGACTCAAACATAAATTAAATAAAAACTTTTTAAACTTTCGCGATTTATTGAATGATTATGATTATATAATTTATATATTATCATTATTAAGAGGGCACATTGCTCGCTATTTTGTGAAATGGATAGTCATAGGATTTGACGTTCAAAGTAGTTTTTGGAAAACCGTAGTAGCAAGAAAACTACACCTCTTATGAAAAAAATCCAACCGAGGAAACAAATAATTAGTAATGACCTACGAATCAAAACAAAAAACTTTTCTATAGGCGGGGTTCCCGAGATCTAGGCCAAATTAGGTGCAAAATAGTGCACTTTGCTATTTTTTTCACAACCAAGAAACCGAAGGAGAAATGTTGAATATGAAAATTCTAATTCATTTCTATCACATTATTATTACTTTCATTCCCAGGCAACTTCCGACCTACTTTCCAAGTACGAGTAATGAAAAAAACACTGTTTACCTCGGGTGAAAGTAACATTTAGTCCCTCGATCTATTAGCGCCCTCGCTACGCTCGGGGGCAAACCCCGTCATTGGACTAAATAAGTTACTTTCATCCCATGGGTAACAATGTTCTATATTTATCGTCATTAACAGAACGGTACGCATTATCTTCATTTCAATTGTCATTCCGTTAGGATATACTGTTCTGTGATTGTCATTTTGGAAAGATAATCTTGAACTGTTAACAGTAATAACCTGTAAATTTCCCCATTACAGACATTTCAAGAACCGACTCTTAAACCCAGCACAAACGAAACAAATTCACCAAAAAGAAAAATGAATCCGAAGGCAACAGAAGCTAAATTAAGCTTCAACATACTGCGGGATCGATTCGAGAGGGCTTGCAAAAAGTTATCCTACGAGAAATGCCGTGATGCCTGCACCTGCTCCTGGGACAACGCGTGCAAGAACTACGATTGTAGCAAGCGCCTGAAGAAACTTTATAAAAAGACTTGTAAGAGCAGCTGTAAAAGTGCTTACGATGTGAGCAGTAAGAGTAAGAGTGATAGTAGCAGCAGTGATAGTGATGACAAAAGTAATTCGTCTTAATTCGTTCGTTTTATTTTAACCCGACTACCAACGATTGTAGCAAGCGTCTGAAGAAACTTTATAAAAAGACTTGTAAGAGCAGCTGTAAAAGTGCTTACGATCTAAGCAGTAAGAGTAAGAGTGGTAGTAGCAGCAGCGATAGTGATGACAAAAGTAATTCGTCTTAATTCGTTCGTTTTATTTTAACCCGACTACCAACAATAGGGTATATGCATGTGATTTCAAAATGGTTAAAAAAATATATACGTATTCTCTATTGATATAGAAATATATCTACATATTTATTTTTCCATTTTGAGATGTTTTTATTGTAGAATTTAACCATTGAAAAATTGATATTTTAAATCTCAATCGCAAAATTTCAAAACGCTACGCCACACAGTGATGTCACGTCCGCTCTAGTCAAGAGCGGACGTGACATCACTGTACACATTTCTTCTTTTTTTATTCTGCTTGCTGCACCATGATTTGACACTATTCTGCCCACTTGACATTTCGTATTGTCAATTATTTTCAGTTTTTTCGGAAATCCTCTTTCATGAGATGATCACTACCGAGGTCGTCACAAAAGGTTTTAATCAAGTGTGAACGTCGACGTCAAATAAACATGGCGCCAATATGGCAGCGTTTTTATCACCCGAAAATGATTGTAGTTTTGATTTGTTTTTTTTACCTTGTTAATGCGAAATTCAGTGAGCGTCTTATCATTTCTCGGTTAAATAATGACCTAAAGAATCGATTAAAACAATAAAAAAAATCGATGCATATACCCTATTGTAGCAAGCGTCTGAAGAAACTTTATAAAGACTTGTAAGAGCAGCTGTAAAAGTGCTTACGAGCTGAGCAGTAAGAGCTGGTACCTGGTAGTAGCAGCGATAGTGATGGCAGTAGTAATTCGTCTTAATCGTTTGTTTTATTTTTACCAGACTACCAACAGATTAGGGTATTAGGTTGGCACCCTATATTTGTTTGTTTGTATACAGTATGTTGCCGATTTTAATGTTCCCATCCCACGTAGCACTGGCTTAATCGTTCGATTTCATCTTATACCTTTAAACGAGCAATTTTTGTATCTCTATATATATATATATTCTATATCTCGGAAACGGCTCCAACGATTTTCATGAAATTTATTATACATTTGGTTTTGGGGGCGATAAATCGATTCATTTTTAGAAAATGTCGTTTTATTAGTGTTTTCAAACGTTCATCAACTACTTTATCGTAATCAATTGACTCTTCCTGACATCTATTGGCGAATAATAATACCTACTATAATTCTTAAAAAATAAAATTCACCAAAAAAACCGAGCGTAGCTCGGTCATCTAGGTATTATAGAGGTATGTAATGTTATGATACAGGATAACTCCAATTCTACACGTGCGGACGGCCTCGGGAAATTCCGGCGGTGTTTTCATATTAATTTCTTATACTGATCAAACACCTAGATCGGGCCAGATAAGGTTGGAGTACTAAAAATTCGGAAACAACAACAAAAAATGCAGTTTGCGAGTAGTTTCAGTAAATCAGAGAAGTTATGTACCCAAACGAAATATGTAGATAATTAGCTGGAATACATTAATTACAGAATGCATATGATGTGATGACTACATATTTCGTTTGGGTACATAACCCAAACGAAATATGTAGATATTTAGCTGGAATACATTAATTACAGAATGCATATGATGTGAAGATATATGCTGATGCCCATTATACCCCTTCTGGGGGCAGAAGGGGTATAATGGGCATTAGCACCCATAAAATAAACGTGATCCTGGCAATGGACTAAAACAGGCTGTTGAGGTAGAGATATACATATACAGAGTGTAGACAAAACTACTAGCGATACCCATATATAAAACTCGAGTGTAATTAGCAAATGATGGATGGCACAAACTTCGGGAGACCTCTATATAAGGCTGTAAATTATAAAGATGATGTTAATATAGAAACTTTGACCAATGCATTATGAATGTAAGCGGGTTAACTACGAAGTTCTAGAACAACACTCGCCCTGAAGATGTCTCGTTAAGGGATGAAACGTTGGTGTTCTTCCAACACAAACAAGGTTCGTAGTTAACCCCTTCATGGCCCAAGACGCACGTGCCAGTCTCTATCTGCGTGGAGCTGCGGCGCGCCCCTGCGGGTCGCACCGCAGAGCTGGGCAGTGAATGCGTTATACACGCTTACATTCATAATGAATTAAAAAAAAAGCCACTCACATAGTAAGTCAGCGCCATACTCGCAGTTCGCGAGATGATCGAACATGGAAGTGAGGATCGGCATGATGACTCCGTTGATGTAGCCTAGAGAGGTCGACGTCTTCAGATGTGTGCCGCGGAGGTGCGCGTATTTACCCTGCAACAGTGTAATTTTATACTACAACTGCTCAGAAAGTTGCATATTCCTATTCTAAACATAAGGTAGAAAGTACATTTTTCGGGCTCTAACGGAAGACCAGCGCTGGCTAGAACTCTTCCGGGAGCCTAGCAAGCATTCATGCTGAGCTAGGGTCTTTTTATATCAAATTTTATATAACTAGGTGCATCCTATAAGATTGTCTGGCTCTCTATTTTGATCTACTCATAGTTGTAGGATACAATATTCGTATATTAAGTTTCTTCTGTTGTTATAAATAAATGTATTTCTTTCTTTCATTCTACATCTTTGCTGGCGTAGTCTGTCACCAGGCAGCTTACGGTTATACGACTCACTTCGAAGGTGAATGACCCCTGATTGAAATTCTGGGCTTTCTACCTCAGTCTCTTATAGCGGAAGATTCATAACACAAGAGAGGGAACGCTACATTATAATATGTTCCATAGGCCGAACCTCCAGTCGTGTCTTATGTGACAAGCTTTCAAAGCAGCGGCTCTACAGATCGCACTGGTTAGACTGTGACTGTATTAAACAAGTGAATATAAGGTCTGGAAAGACTTAAGGTCGAGATCTGACGATAGATGAAAGTTAGCTTATTGGAACGCAGATCATGGATCAATAGAAACTTCGGACCAACATACATAGGACACATCGCAAGGTTAATAATCAAACGACCGATTAACTTCACACTGCTGTCACTCTAGTGTGTAGGTTGGGAACACAAGAGAGGACACATTTTCAGAGACACATTCAACAGCTGTCGTGTGGCATAGAATAGCACCACCCCAACCCTCCCGTGGGTGTCGTAGGAGGCGACTAAGCGATACACACTGGGGGGCGGGCAGCAGCACCTCCCACAGACCGATAACATCACCAAACTGCGATCCCCACATGCCCTGCGTGGGGATCATGGTCGTTACCCCCAATGATATTTAAAGCCAAAAATTGGACCACAGTTCCGGACCACCTCGCTATTCCTAGCGGCCATGGTAACGGCGGGGCAGGGGGTGCTAGGAATCACATGGCTACGTTCAGCAGTGGACATAATCCAGCTGGAAACGTTGATAAAGTAAAAACAGATACATACATCCTGCAAGTTAAAGATGGTGTGTCCCAGGTCATCCGCCACGTTGTTGAAGAAGGTAAGCATGGAGGTGCGGATAAACTCGGGGCAGTTCTTCACGAGAGACTTGGCGTCGATGCCTTTCACCAGGACTTGGAGACAGCGGACGGTTATACGGACGTCTGGGCCGAAAGCTGCCAGTCTGAAATAACAAAAAATAATAATAAAATCCTTGTTTTTACACTATGAATAATAAATTCAATTAAACAAATAATGTGGGACAATTCACACAGAATTTCTAAATTATCTAGCCCCAAGCTAAACAGAGCTTGTGTTATGGATACTAGATAACTGATATAATACAATACACAACATTGATATATATATTTTTTATTATTACATAGAAAACATTCAGAAATGTTGGGGTATTTTAGTTTACCCTGAACAAAAATTGTTCAGGGTAAACTTAAAAACCCCAACATTTCTGGCGGTTTATTTAAAAAAAGTTCATAGATTCAGAAATCCTTTCCAAGTCTTACTGGTCTTACCTTGACCTCAGCAGGCTAGCCAGCTTACAGAACAGTGCTGCCACCATCTCTTTCTCCTTCAAACTAGCAGCTCCCACGTTATTTGTCGCAGTGGCGACAGCTATGAAGTAGTTCCGATGGGTTGAGAAGTATTTTTCCATTAGAGGTAGGACGACCTGTGAAAACGGACTTTAGTGAGTTAGGATATGGTTTGTTTTGCGTGTGACAGCTTGTGTAAATGGATAAAATGTTTGTATGTGTTGAAATTGTGAGTAACGTGTGAGCTTTTTAAGTAAGATTAGGCTCCGGCACTCATGTCAATTTCCACGTCACCAATACTAAACAAAACTAATTTGACAGCACAAATAGGTACTGTGTATTTTTGTAATTATTTAAATATAATTTGACCTTTTCTAGATGTACATTTATTGTTTTTAAGTATGGAAATAAATAGTTTTTGACTTTTGACTTTTTTGACTAGAAATGTTGCCGTTCCTTTCATAGTGATCAAAATAAAAAGGATGGTTTTAGTGCTTTCAAATTAGTTTATTTTAGTATTGGCAACACCTGAATTGACACCACTGCTGAGTTAAATTAATGTAACTTTGAGTAGTTTGTATTTGTATGTGAAGTTGGCAATATTAGCACTGGTTCTATGACTTGCGTACACATAGAATGGGAAAATATGATTGGGAATAACATCAACTGATTAGCATGAGACATGACGTCATCTCAACCCCTTCCTGAAATACATTATAATAATATCTTGGGTTTGAATAAAGGCATCCAGGGGAGTTGTCTATCTGTGATTATGAACATTAAAAGCACAAATAACGGTTTACCACTGTAAGCGCTTTTTAGTTGTAACAACCTTCATTCTGCAAGTTTGATATTAGGTCCTTACATATGAAATTGGCGTTTTGTATGGGAGGAACAAAAAGTCGAATATTTTTTAATATAATATATTTAATTAATCAAAGTATGAACCATTATTTTCTATGCACTTTTGCCATCTTATAGGTAGTTCATTGATCCCTTTACTAAAAAAACCAGTCGGACGGGAATCAATAAAATCTTTGAAGGCGATTTGGACTGCCCCATCGGAGTTGAATTTTTTCCCTTGCAAGAAGTTATCCAAATTTCGAAAAAAATGGTAATCTGTTGGAGCAAGGTCCGGGGAGTACGGAGGATGTCTTAGACTTTCCAATTGAAGCTCTTCTAATTTAGTAGCCGTCTGTTGCGCAGTGTGTGGTCTAGCGTTGTCGTGAAGCAGCAGTGGCGTGGAGCGATTGACCAGCCTAGGTTGTTTAGCCGCTAGCTTTTCCATCATGGTTTGCAATTGCTGACAATAGACATCAGCCGTAATAGTCTGGCCAGATTTGAGAAAACTGTAATGAACAATACCGGCACTAGTCCACCAAACGCTTACAAGTAACTTTTTTGGGGTTAATTTTCGCTTGGGGCAGGATTTGGCTGGCTGGCCAGGATCCAACCATTGCGCTGAGTGCTTCCGATTATCGTAAAGAACCCATTTTTCATCACAGGTAATGATTTGGTTTAAAATACCTTCATTATTGTGCCGGTTTAGTAATGTAACGCAGCAGTCGACGCGCGTTTGCCGGTTTGCTTCAGTCAATTCGTGAGGTACCCACCTTTCAAGCTTTTTAATCTTCCCAATTTGCTTCAAGTGAATTAAAACAGTTTTATCACTAACTTCGCAGCCTGCAGCTAACTCGGACGTGGTTTGCGATGGATCCGCTTCCACAATAGCCTTCAACTCTTCATTATCAACTTGAGTCTCAGGCCGTCCACGGGGCTTGTTCTGCAGGTCGAAATTTCCAGAACGAAAACGTTGGAACCAAAAACGAACTGTGTTTTCTTTTGCAACACGACCGCCATACACATCATTCACCCTTCGAGTTGTTTCCGCAGCACTAGTGCCACGGCGGAACTCGTACTCGTAAATAATGCGATATTTTAAGTTTTCCATTTTGTAAAATGAGTGACGCAAACAGAAAAAAACAGAAGAAAAAAAACAAATGAATGACGATCATCGAAGCACAAATACATGAGTCTATAGCTGTACAAATTTGAATTTGGAATTCCTTACCAAAGAGGAGAAATTTGTGATTAAAGTGGCCAGTACGAAAAACGCCAATTTCATATGTAAGGACCTAATATTATGCATGTGGTGAATTATTCTTTCCGAATACACATTCATATTATTGTAGCAAAGCGTATAATGCGTAGTAATGCATAATACATATACATATTATTATGTCATAAATAATAAGTACAGGCAAAAATTCAGATAAGCTAAGCTACAATAACAGCTACAAGTAACAATGAATGATATCAAGCAAGGCATAGTCTTGTATTTACTTGTTCCGTATACCTTTTTAAAGTATTTAAGCTCCGACTTTTGTTGCTTGCAAGATAATGAAAATAGAAAATTAGGTATAATTATGTGGGATATACAGGGTGTAACATAAGGGGTGGATCATCGGTGGCTGGGGGGTGGGGAACCTCAGTACGTATCGATTTAACCCCCATGTACATTCTATGTTCGGCTGTAGGACTGTACATTATGTATGTTTTTGTTTATGTCTGTACTTCTATGTCAATTATGGGCCGATTTGAATCTTTTTTTGACTATTGTGTAGAAGAGTATTTTTGTAATTATTTAAATATAATTTGACCTTTTCTAGATGTACATTTATTGTTTTTAAGTATGGAAATAAATAGTTTTTGACTTTTGACTTTTTTGACTAGAAATGTTGCCGTTCCTTTCATAGTGATCAAAATAAAAAGGATGGTTTTAGTGCTTTCAAATTAGTTTATTTTAGTATTGGCAACACCTGAATTGACACCACTGCTGAGTTAAATTAATGTAACTTTGAGTAGTTTGTATTTGTATGTGAAGTTGGCAATATTAGCACTGGTTCTATGACTTGCGTACACATAGAATGGGAAAATATGATTGGGAATAACATCAACTGATTAGCATGAGACATGACGTCATCTCAACCCCTTCCTGAAATACATTATAATAATATCTTGGGTTTGAATAAAGGCATCCAGGGGAGTTGTCTATCTGTGATTATGAACATTAAAAGCACAAATAACGGTTTACCACTGTAAGCGCTTTTTAGTTGTAACAACCTTCATTCTGCAAGTTTGATATTAGGTCCTTACATATGAAATTGGCGTTTTGTATGGGAGGAACAAAAAGTCGAATATTTTTTAATATAATATATTTAATTAATCAAAGTATGAACCATTATTTTCTATGCACTTTTGCCATCTTATAGGTAGTTCATTGATCCCTTTACTAAAAAAACCAGTCGGACGGGAATCAATAAAATCTTTGAAGGCGATTTGGACTGCCCCATCGGAGTTGAATTTTTTCCCTTGCAAGAAGTTATCCAAATTTCGAAAAAAATGGTAATCTGTTGGAGCAAGGTCCGGGGAGTACGGAGGATGTCTTAGACTTTCCAATTGAAGCTCTTCTAATTTAGTAGCCGTCTGTTGCGCAGTGTGTGGTCTAGCGTTGTCGTGAAGCAGCAGTGGCGTGGAGCGATTGACCAGCCTAGGTTGTTTAGCCGCTAGCTTTTCCATCATGGTTTGCAATTGCTGACAATAGACATCAGCCGTAATAGTCTGGCCAGATTTGAGAAAACTGTAATGAACAATACCGGCACTAGTCCACCAAACGCTTACAAGTAACTTTTTTGGGGTTAATTTTCGCTTGGGGCAGGATTTGGCTGGCTGGCCAGGATCCAACCATTGCGCTGAGTGCTTCCGATTATCGTAAAGAACCCATTTTTCATCACAGGTAATGATTTGGTTTAAAATACCTTCATTATTGTGCCGGTTTAGTAATGTAACGCAGCAGTCGACGCGCGTTTGCCGGTTTGCTTCAGTCAATTCGTGAGGTACCCACCTTTCAAGCTTTTTAATCTTCCCAATTTGCTTCAAGTGAATTAAAACAGTTTTATCACTAACTTCGCAGCCTGCAGCTAACTCGGACGTGGTTTGCGATGGATCCGCTTCCACAATAGCCTTCAACTCTTCATTATCAACTTGAGTCTCAGGCCGTCCACGGGGCTTGTTCTGCAGGTCGAAATTTCCAGAACGAAAACGTTGGAACCAAAAACGAACTGTGTTTTCTTTTGCAACACGACCGCCATACACATCATTCACCCTTCGAGTTGTTTCCGCAGCACTAGTGCCACGGCGGAACTCGTACTCGTAAATAATGCGATATTTTAAGTTTTCCATTTTGTAAAATGAGTGACGCAAACAGAAAAAAACAGAAGAAAAAAAACAAATGAATGACGATCATCGAAGCACAAATACATGAGTCTATAGCTGTACAAATTTGAATTTGGAATTCCTTACCAAAGAGGAGAAATTTGTGATTAAAGTGGCCAGTACGAAAAACGCCAATTTCATATGTAAGGACCTAATATTATGCATGTGGTGAATTATTCTTTCCGAATACACATTCATATTATTGTAGCAAAGCGTATAATGCGTAGTAATGCATAATACATATACATATTATTATGTCATAAATAATAAGTACAGGCAAAAATTCAGATAAGCTAAGCTACAATAACAGCTACAAGTAACAATGAATGATATCAAGCAAGGCATAGTCTTGTATTTACTTGTTCCGTATACCTTTTTAAAGTATTTAAGCTCCGACTTTTGTTGCTTGCAAGATAATGAAAATAGAAAATTAGGTATAATTATGTGGGATATACAGGGTGTAACATAAGGGGTGGATCATCGGTGGCTGGGGGGTGGGGAACCTCAGTACGTATCGATTTAACCCCCATGTACATTCTATGTTCGGCTGTAGGACTGTACATTATGTATGTTTTTGTTTATGTCTGTACTTCTATGTCAATTATGGGCCGATTTGAATCTTTTTTTGACTATTGTGTAGAAAATGTTCCCGTTTTATTCCCATAAAAATAATTAGTACTTGTCCCTCAAAACTTAAAACACAGTGTAAATTCAGCTCTGTAAAGCTTAGTGCGGTGGTAATACCAGCTCTATTTACCTTAGAAAAGAACTTAATATCCCTCGTACTGGTCTTGAAGCTAGGTCGCCTACTGAAGGTGGTAGAAGGTTTCAGTAGCTTCATGTTGATTGTCGCTCTGTCGATGTATTGGATAAGTTTCTCTAGTAGGGAGTAAGCGAATCTGAGCTCTATTGCTACGCCCGTAGCGGCTTGTTCTGTGTCACCTGCTGTTAGCTTGCTGGGCCTGCGAAATATTGAGAAAAGTGATAAATTATAATAATAAACTAATATAGTACCTTATTTACTTTCATGTAGGTAATTGCTAGTCTTTTTTGTGTAGTGCAAACTTAGAATTTGCACCACCCCAGCTCTTACGGGTGTTGTAAGCGGCGACTAAGGGATATCCACCAGGGGCGCAGCGCATCCTGCAGAACAATTCAACCACCGAACTGCGATCTCCAACCGCTTGACCAGCGTGGAAATTATGGGCATTACCCCCATAGGATAAAAGTCAACAAGGCGCTTATCAAGGGGAGGCCTGCGTCCAGCAATGGGCCAATATATATGCTGTTGAGGCGAGGCTTTGAACAGGATTGTTTAAACTACATTGCGCTTCAGCTAACAACGCTAGAGTTCGTATGAAGTCTCAGAGATTTTCGACTCCTACGTCACTTGACTTCGTGGTGTAGTTGATTATCTATCTATATATAATATATACTTTCCTGTGCTGAGGGAAGGCTTAACTGAAAACTACTCGTAAGAGTCCACAGGTGATCGGAATGGGGATTTTTTAGTTATGATAGTTTACACTACAGGTAATAAGTATATAATAAATTAAATAATATAACCATAAATTTCGACACCAACGGGACTTGAACTTGCGTCCTTCCCTCAGCACAGGAAAGTGACAACCAACTACACCACGAAGTCAAGTGACGTAGAAGTCGAAAGTATCTGAGACTTCATACAAACTCTAGCACTGTTAGCTGAAGCGCAATGAAGTTTATCCAATCCTGTTCGAAGAATTTATAGGATACTAACAGCGGCTCACGGTTTCACCTGCGTAATTCCCGTTTCCGTAGGAATTCCGGGATAAAATATAGCCTATGTCATTCCCCGAAAAGCAAGCTTTTTAATGATGAAAACTACGGTCCAGTAGTTTCAGAGCCTATTCCATGCAAACAAACAAACAATAAAATCTTTTCTCTTGATAATCCTACTCATATCATAAACGCAATAGTTTGTAAACATGTCTGTATGTATGTTTGTTGCTCTTTCACCCATAAACTACTAAATGGATTGGGCTGAAATTTTGCATACAGGTAGTACTAGGCCTGGAATAACACATAGGCTACTTTTTATCCCAAAAATCAGTTCCCAGGGAAAGGCGTGCGATGCCGTGGGGCGCAGCTAGTATTAGTATAAATGATTTGATCGTCGATTTCATATGAGTAGAGTCTGTGCAAAAAGAAAAGCGTCTTGAAATTGAGGTTGCGTGTGCGCCAATAGGGTATATGCATAGATTTTTTTTATTGTTTTAATCGATTCTTTAGGTCATTATTTATCCGAGAAATGACAAGACGCTCACTGAATTTCGCATTAACAAGGTAAAAAAAACAAATCAAAACTACAATCATTTTCGGGTGATAAAAACGCTGCCATATTGACGCCATGTTTATGTGACGTCGACGTACACACTTGATTAAAACCTTTTGTGACGACCTCGGTAGTGATCATCTCAGGAAAGAGGTTTTCCGAAAATAACCGACAATACGATATGTGAAGTGGGCAGAATAGTGTCAAATCATGGTGCAGCAAGCAGAATAAAAAAAGAAAAAATGTGAACAGCGATGTCACGTCCGTTCTAGGCAATGGCGTAGCGTTTCGAAATTTTGCGATTGAGATTTAAAATATAAATTTCTCAATGGTTCAATTCTACAATAAAAACATGCTAAAATAAATATGTAGATATGTTTCTATATCAATAGAGAATACGTATATTTTTTTTTATCCATTTTGAAATCACATGCATATACCCTATTGACAACTTTTGTTTCGTTGACAACACTGCTCTGTCATTGCAGAACGACTAAGGCCCGTATTATGAAAGCTTGCTCAGTCACAGAGCTATGCTTGAGTGACGTTTGTGCCATAGAAAAGCGTTGCTCAAGCATACATCGATGACTGAGCAAGCTTTCATAATACGGGCCTTAAAGTGTTAGTTCTTTCTGCACAGACTCAGTAATATCTCACCTGTGTAGTTTATATCCCTGGTACTGCAGATACTTGAGGAACTCCTGCGAACGTTCTCTGTCCTTCTTCTTTTCCTTGTCCGTGAGGAGATCGTAAGGTACCAGTTGTGGATGGATTCCACCTGTCCGAGGAAATCACACTAATATTATAAATGCGAAAGTTTGTATGGATGTATGGATGGATGGATGGATGGATGTTTGTTACCTCTTCACGCCAAAACCACTGAACGGATCGGGCTGAAATTTTGCATACAGGTTCTGAGGGAATTGCCATGAGAGTTCCAAGATAGTGAAGAGCAATAATCGGTTATGTACATATAAATATAAAACCCTAATGATTTCTCAGTTACTGTTATTTGCATAATTTGGTCCGACTATTATGCTATACATAGCTGTAAATAAAAGATTAAATACATAGAAAAAAGTGTTTAACATCTAAGGTTAACCATGTTTTCAAATAAAGGTATAATTCTGTAGCTGGACATTTAATTGAGGACAGTAAAATAAAATGAAAAATAGAGTTTAACCAAACTAATAATCTGCAGTATTGTTATTTCTATAATTACTCCATTTGATTACGGGTAAAATCAGTACCCAGTAGCAAAACCTTTGTTAGTAATTACCGCTTGATAGACAGACATCAGTTTCTGACATGATTCGACAGGAATGTTTGACCATGCCTCACAAAAAGCTTCATTAAGTTCATCTAAAGTTGTGGTACGATAAGTGGCAACTTTTTTCTTGATTTTATGTCAAAGGTGGTCGATTGGGTTGCTGGCCAATCTAGCACTGATACTCGCTTGCTAGTTTATTATAATGTAGGTAAGTACCAACAACATCCTGTGGAAGGAGGTCCCCAAGATACACGTTTATCCTTGTTTGGTGATCAAAGATGTAATAATTTTAAGACTTGAATCTTTTTCAATAAACGTTATTAATATTATTTTTATTATCCTGTCAGCAATCGCTGATAAATTACATGGAGTGTTGTACACACACTCCATCTCCGTATTAATTAATTAGTTAAAACCGTTAAAACTAACATAGTCTAAGAATTTACTAACGTATGGATCTATGTAATTTTTTTGTTTGTTTAACCTATAAGTTGCTGCTGGGCAAAGGTCTCGCCCCTCAAACTCGTCCAGGAATCGCGTGCGTTGGCCAGGTCCCACATTATTATAGTTTAATATTTCTTATTACTTACCTCCATTGATAACCAGTTCTTCCTTCTTTTTCTTAGCCCAGATGTCGTGTGCGTTCTCCGCTAACCTCTCCGCCATGTTCTGCATTTCTCTCGACAGGGTCAGATTCGTCATGTCCACAGGATGAGGGTTGTAGTTGAAGGGAGTCGCTGAATCCGCCTGAAAGGTTAGGGAAGTAGATATTATTGGTATACATAAAGGATGATCCTGATTTACATTTATTATCAAACGAGGTTTTAAATCTTTATAAAGTTATTTTTAACGATGATAGACAGATAATGTAAAGTGCGTGACTCGACGATGGCACTACTCGTTCTGTGGCCCTCCGAACCAATCACGCAATCGACGCACCAACAACGGTTCTGGCATTGTACTTATTAAACGAATTTGCACACGAGTTCCAGAAAGACGATTTCGTATTACATTGTTTCTTTATGCTTACAATAGTAGTACTTAGACAAGTCTAATTTTAAACTAGTATAAATTGTTAGCAAATCACACTTATATTTATAAATGCGAAAGTTTGACTGGATGGATGGATAGATGTTTGTTACCTCTTCACGCCAACCTCAATTTTGCATAGAGATAATTCTAATCCTAGAATCACACATACGATACTTTTTATCCCATAAATCAGTTCCCGTGGGATAGAAATCACCTTTAAACGTTTTCATAGGAACAACGCGTGCAAAGCCGCGGGGCGCAGCTAGTAAGTAATAATGAGAGTCTATTTCACAGCAAGTTAAATTTACAGTTACAGTTAAAATGTTAAACTTTTATCTTCTTAATAAATCAAAGCAAGTTTCCAGTGTAAGTTATTCCTAGAGCTCAGAAATGCAATAGTTTTACAGTGTTTTTCTGAATTGCGATTACAGAAGAAAGCACCGACACGTAAACGACAAACGACAAACGTCTACGATTGCTTCACGATAGCATTTTGGACCGTAAAGTAAAAGGGTAATATTTTAAACATTATATGTAAGTGAGGAAATAAAAATCATTCTACCATATTGTTGCAGTAAATCGATAAGAAGAAGAGTGTTTTTAAAATTAATCTAATGAGAGAGTTGGAACATTATTATAACATAGACGTAATTAACACAAAGAAGAGAAGCGAAAACTAAAGCGAAAAAGCAAAGCAAGTTATGACTAAACTAATCAAGACTTTCAGTACAAAAGAGAAGCGAGAAGTTCAACATGTTGCAAATGCAACAATTGAAATGAAAATTGAAAGAGAGAGAGGGAAATAAGGAGAGTAAGTTCCGTATCACGAAAGCTTAGTTAGTCATCGATCTATGCTTGAGTAACGCTTTTCTATAAATATAAGCATCTCAGCTCAAGCACAGATCGAAGACTATGTTAGATTAGAGAGCCTTAAATAAATTCAAGCTCACGAATTGTAAAAAGGGGCAATCAGTTTATTTGCCTCAGAAAAAATGCAAGTGTTCGTTCACGTTCTATAAATGGCAATGTGAATTCTACGGTTCAAAGAATAAAAGCAAAAACAGCGGTGCAATCTTGTTAGAAGAATGAACCTATATTATATGAATAACAAAGGCTGTATATTATATACTACAATATGGAGAATAGAAGCGAAAAACGATAACAAAAAAAAATTGATGTGAAAAAAGAGCATAGTTAATAATATGGAAAATTCTTAAAAGAACTAGAAAAACCAAGTTTTGAACACGGAAAATTTAACTCTACAGCGCAGAGAATAGAAGCGAGAAATCATCATAAGAGAGAAGAGAAGTAAGAAAACACTAAAGAGTTCTGAAAAGAACCAGAAAAAGCAAGTTTTGTGCTAGGCAAAGTGAATTCTACTGCGGAGAGAATAGAAGCGAAAATAGCGCTGTTCTTACCAGTAAGTCTGGACCGCGCTGCTGTCGGTGGAACAGGGATATGGAAACAATAACACTAGTAAATCATCGTGTCCGTGCAATGAACTTCACATGCAAACAAACACATATATGTATGTATATTATAGGATATATGTGGTATAGGCACGAATATTGATCCCTTGAAAACACATAGGTAGTTAATAGGTAACCATTGCCTTCGGTGCACTAGCAACCTCTTTGAATACCCTTATCCATCTTTTAAAACTCTAATTTGCGTCGTGGTTTAATAAAATGCTGCAAATTTAACGAAATATTCGATGTCAATTCAGTACCCGTCAAAACTACGACTACTAACGAAACGAATTCGTCAGGACTAAGAACATTTTGATTATTGGCATAACGATCAAAATAATAAGGATGACATCGTTTTTAGTCCTGTCTGATTAGTTTAGTCTAGTTTTGGCAACATCTGAATAGAAACCATTGTCGCCCGAATGCGGACATTTTTAATGAAAATCTGTCAGAATCTCGTCATTCGAGACGTGCTTTTTACGAGTTCCGTTTGGGAATTCGGGGGTAAGCCCGCCTTTCCATAATTATACCCGTAACTACAAAGTAGAATACAAAATTACCGGTATTTTTTCTGTGACTTCTTCCTGTAGCGTGCAACAAAACATTTAAACAATCACAAAAGTATTTAAACTTTACCACACTATTACAATACATATTTATATAGTTTTACTTTACATTTATACAGTGGGATATAGTCCTGTGGGGTCTTTCATAAGGAAGTAAAACACTTTCCGCTTTATTCATAATAGTCTGCTTACAGCATTGCTGTTTCTCACTCTATATTCTTCTATTGACATAAGTCAGAGTGAGGAATAACATTGCTTAGCAACTGCTTTAAGTTAGCAGACCATCACCACTAATATTATAAATACGAAAGTTTGTAGGGATGTACGGATGTTTGTTACCTCTTCACGCCAAAACTACTGAACGGATCAGGCTGAAATTAGGCATTAAGGTAATCATAATATATAAGTTTTTGAGATTTTAGTATCAATAGACTACTTACGCCTCCAGACTTGGACTGTCGTCGCATCGAGCTGCGATTGGTGCTCGGGATATCCACCTCCGAATGCTCCACCGACCAACCAATAGCGAGCAATGCCTTCAGAGATTCCCTGACTGGTTCCTTGTAGCGCTCTTTCTCCTATTAATTTAATTTAAATTTAATTCAAACTCAGTCAAAATGCATCGTTTTTTATATTTTGACATCAGTGTGTCTACTATGAGTTGTCTCAGTTAAATCGCCTGACGTTACTACAGTAGTTACGTAAATACGCAGATAGTTATCCACAGCGCATTTTAGTTCCCAGCTATCCGCTAGAGGCGCTTTAGAAGTTTCCATACATTATTTGACTATAGTCGCTAGCGAGTATAGATCGTCAAAACTCATGGTAGACACACAGAACTAAAGGTGATTTATCAGGCAATAGGAAGAGAAAGTTGAATTACTAGATTTGCCCGAAATAAAAAAATTGGGAAGGGTTCGATTATCGGGTCAGAAAGGCGATTCAAAATGCTTGAATGCAGTTAAAATAGTTTTTCAAATGAATCTCTTGAAAAAGAAAATAAAAAAACTAGAATTTAACCAACAGGTAGCTAACTGATCCATAATTAATATTTTTGTTTTAAAATTTGACTTCATTTAATTTGTTTATATAAAAATCCGACTGGTATTAGTAAACGTTCTATGTATTATATTTTAGATAGAGTCTGTTCAAAAGGACAAGCGTCGTTTGAATTGAGGGCGCGCATGTGCCAATTGACAACTTTTGTTGCGTTGACAACACTGCTCTGTCATTGCAATACGACAAAGTGCTAGTTCACCGAAATGCCACGACGCTTCTCTTTTTGAACAGACTCTACTTTCCATTATACAGGCTGGGGCAAATTTTAGGCCCCTTAAGGGTAGCTACCGTTTCTTTGCCGGGCCTAAAATTTGCCCCACCCTGTATGGCATAGCTGTGGGACCCCCTGTGTAAAGACTAAAAAATCTTTAGTTCTCTGCCGGAAGGTTTAATACTTACGTAGTCATTCAGCATATTATAAGGCTTCAGCCTCGGATGACTCTTCTGGCTATCGGAATAAGACTCATTATACACCCAGGAATTCTCAATCTTCCGACTAGCCCATGCGTCGTGGTAATGTTCAGAGAACTTCTGCACGATCGTGTTTAGATCGTTGTTGAGAGCTACGGAGGTCGTGTTGATTGGTTGGGGATCGTATTGGGGATTGTCTGCCACTGGAAAATATCACACTAATATTATAAATGCGAAAGTTTGGATAGACGAATGTTTGTTTGTTACCTGTTCAAGCCAACTACTGAACGGATCGGGCTGAATTTTGTGTACAACATGGCTTTAAAAGTCTGGAATAAAACATAGACTACTTTCTATCTGTATCGGTGTATCATGTTAATACGTACATAAATCCTATGGGATAGATATCCTCATTGTGCAACTGTTTTTGTGTTTTTCTGTATCTTGGTGTGCAATAAAGAGAATTTGAATTGTATTGTGTTTTACTCACCAGTTTGTTCCGAATGTTCTTTCCCGTAGAATTCATCGTCATAGTTCTTAGAAAGAGAGTAGTCAGGCGGTAGCGCACAACCTGTCAAAAGAAACATAACATTAGCAACTAATAATGGCCGGGGTAATCGCGGCGCGGCGTAAGAATTGACCCCTCCAACTCGGCCCGTGGATATTGAAAGAGACGACTAAAGAGTTATATCTGGTCGAAGAGTCAGTACTTCTTGAATTAAGATCAGGGGGCCTATCTTAATTACGAATACGAAATTTCGTGTTTCGTTGCGGTGAATTAGAGTACTCTTATTTACCAAATTAGTGTTCCAACTTGTATAAAAATAACGAAACAAAACAATCGATTGCATATTTTGGAGAATTGAAATAGTCCTTTAGAACTTTATATCGGCTTTATTTTCAAACTTACTCGATCTGAACACATTATTATTAGTATTATTTTATTTATTATTTTTCAACATCTGTCGTTATCATTAAGATAGACATATCCAAATATTATATCCGAATAAATTTAAGTACCTAAGTAAATGTACAAAACGCAGGTACTGCATACTGAAATTAGGATTTGTTATTGTATTATTTGATTTTAATTTTATTATTTGATTGTAAGTTTGTCAAACAATGGTTGCTTGTTATTACAATCAAATGATACAATACTAAACTGTTTTAGCTATTGGTAATTTAAGTATTACTTACATCTCAAGTAAAAGGATTTTTTGCAAAATAGCCAAAGCCTTATCAAAAAGTAAAGAAGTTCAGAAGATAATTTTTATGCCACATGTATCGAACTCGGCGGCTGGCAAAAGGAATATTGTAGAATTTTTTCAATTCATAATTCTCAATGTATTACGAGATGCATCATAAAACAAACACAGTTTAGATTTGCTATGTTAACAGGCAACACACACCCCTCTGTTTTTTTTAAATAGATATCTACATAAGGACTTTTAATATACTTGATAAATCGGTCATAATTTGTAGTTTAGCCAAAACAGTAAACAACTACATACCTATTATGTATCATGTCATATTACATTCACTTTGCGCGGTGTATGTTTTTAACAATGAGTAGGTATTCAAAAATTATCACAGGTACTTAAATCTAATCATCACGCAATACAAAGAATAGACTTTGTTATTCATACAGTTGAAAGTAAATGCGAATAGATTTACAATTCACAGAAACATAGAATACTATTACTCCTAGCGGAGCACATAAACTACTACGCTACGTATTTTCCACCCCTCGACGCACACACACAATCACTCTCACGCACACTCTTACACGTGTAGAGACAGTTCACCTGAATATAACTAGATGTCGCTTTTTAAAGTGACCGAGGGCTAGATCGCGCTGACGAAGCGTTCCGGGATGTGCATATAAGAAAAATTAAATTTTATGGCGATGTCTTTATTATGATCTGACGCGATCGCGTGTGACGATTCAGATTATCATAGCTCAGTCCGTAACTGAAGCTAATTTTTGAATGGTGTCCCGCACGGCACCTTAGAAAGAACATGAAACAATTAGATATAGGGGGCTTTTAAAATAATTATTATGTGCTTCTCTTGTAAGAAAGTCCAAGAATAAGAAAATAAAACTGGAAATTGAGGTTACGTTCGTTCTCTATCTCTCTCTGTCGTTGTATTTAAATTACAAATTCATTAATTTTGCTTATGTCGCGTCGGTGCAATCATGCAATTTTCTCCACTTTTCTCTTTCCAATGCGGTCTCTTTTATAAGCTTTTTTGATTTTGTATAATATTGATTGATGTTGACTTATTGTTGTTATTTAATGGCATTACGATTATTTTTTCAAATTAAGGAAGGCCTATAGGCTGGTGTGATGTGGAACGAAAAAATCTGAATAACACAGATCCTAGAGACGCAAAACGTAAACAAAACTAGTGTTATGGGTTCAGGATAACAATTTCTTCAATAATAATCTGTATTAATATTATTAAGAGGAAAGATTTGATTATTTGTTTGTTTGTGTTGAATAGGCTCCGAAACTACTGGACCGATTGAAAAAATCTTTCATCATTAAAAAGCTTGGTCACATAGGCTTTTGTTTATCCCGGAATTCCTACGGGAACGGGAATTACGCGGGTAAAACTGCGAGGTGCTGCTAGTTTTCAAAAAAACATTTCTTTACAAAGATTAATCCTTATAGCATGGTCAGGCCCCGTTTTACCCTTTGGGTACGGAACCCTAAAAATTGAGCCTATGACTGATTTTTCCATTACTTTTCTGTAACTCTGATGGATTCAGATTGGGTCATCCACTCTTATCTCAAAATACCTCACTGTTATCAGAGGTAACTGAAAAATTAAGCCCAAAGGTAAGCAGAGCTGGTAATGAATGGGTAATATCGAAATTGTAAACAGATGTCACTAGTTGAGTAATTTTATAAGTTTATTCTGTTGCATTATTATATATATATTTATTTTTGAACTAGTGGCCCGTTACGACTTCGCACCGGTGGATATTTTTTTCTAAACTTCTAAACTTTGTTACACAGGGTACAAGTATAGTATCATATTATCTACGCTCAGGGATAATGTAGCATTCTAATGGTAAAAGATTTTTTGAAATCGTCACAGTATTTGAGTTTATTCGTTACAAACCATCGATCAAAGTTTTCGCCGGCCCCCCATAGATTTACAATGCGCGCTCTGAAACCGTCTGTCTATCAAAATATTTCACATCATATGAGACGCTTCTCCTTGTCTGATGTCGCGCCGTAGATGCCGTGGTCATCAGTGTTGGTATAGTATTGATAGTTCCAGAACTTACCAATAGCAATTAAGCAAGGAAGCGCCTTTCCAAACAGCTCCGGTTCATAGTCCATCTTGCTGAGAGAGTCAAAGATGTTGGAGAACAGCATCATGGTGAGACGCTTCTCCTCGTCTGATGACGCGCCGTAGATGCCCTGGCCACCGGTGCTGCCGTAGTACTTGGCGCAACGTTCGTAGTGTAGGGTTAAGAGCTGTGAGGAGACATTTAGATGATAGAGAGATGGTGACTAATAAGACAGGTTTCAAAACCTATCACTGACCACCAGTCTCTCACAACAGATACCTAATTTTTCTACTCTAGACCTACTTATCTATAAAACCTTTTTGTGAAGATAAAAAATAAATGAATTTATTATTAACCATGGTCCTTATTTTTGCTTTTAGTTACTATGGTTATAAGAAAATCCGATTTGGTAGATTGAAGCGAAAAAGCGTCTGCTAGCAACAAAACCCTCGAAAATTATTTGTCCTCTCGCTGGCTCGGATTTTTTGACATAGGAGAAATAACGGGATATTTACCATGATTTTTGTTTGAGCTTTCCAATATGTCGGCAAGGTTTTACCGATCATGGCGCTAGAAACTGGTAAATATCCAGTTGAGGTTGAGGAAATGACTTTAGTAAAAGTTCTATTGAATATATCCCTGCGTTTCAAGGTCATATTTTTCATTAAAATATAATCGTCCAGGGCCCGAAAACCGTGTAGCAACAGGCGCTGTAATCTACAAGGGTGGTATATTTCCAGCGGTGGACAGTGAAATGAAACAGTGTGTACCATCGCCAAACGTAACGCCTATCCAGTTTGAAGCTATTTTGCTTTGCGTTAAAAACAAAAGATATCGAGCAAGCCGGGGTTGGCAACTGTTCACTTCAAAGAAAAATCACCCTAGTGGTGGTAAGGCGCAATTTTTGCTGACTATACGTACCCTCAAAGCCACCGTGGTATACTCAGACAGACGCGACACGTCCACCGTGAGTTTTCTGAGTAGCTTGAGCAACATAGACGGCTGCATGGCCGATGTGAGGGCTACCAAGAAATCTGACACCGCCTCGCGCTGCCCCTTGGTTAGCATGCGGTTCTTTGATAACCTGTTAAGTAAAACAATAGCTTAGAATTTCACCCCAAATCTTCATACAGGGTCGTAAGAGGCGACTTAGGGATATCCGTTGGGGCCGGGCACCAGCGTTCTTTGCAGAGCCGAACTGCAATCCCCAACCCGCATGACTAGCAGTGGGGATTATCACATCACACAAATATTATAAATGCGAAAGTTTGTACGGATGGATGGATGTTTGTTACCTCTTCACGCCAAAACAACTGAACGTATCGGGCTGAAATTTTGCACACAGGTAATTCTAATCCCGGAATCAAACATGGGCTAATCCCATAATTCAGTTCCCGTGGGATAAAAATCACCTTTAAACGTTGTCATAGGAACAACGTGTACGAAGCCGCGGAGCGCAGCTAGTAGGCAATAACCAGGGGGAGAGGGGGGGGGGGGCTTCGTCCAGCAGTTGAAGTTGAGGTAAGTAAAAAAAAATTAGTTTAGATGCTAGAGAGATTGTTTATAAACTCACCTATAAACAGTATGCAGCGTGGCATCTAACAAGCTAGCGTAGTTCTCGGCTTCGTTGTAGAAGTTGGCATGTTTGATTAGTAGCGGTAGGATTGAGTTGCCGATGTAACGGTTCATTGATAGCGCCATGTCGGACTCACAGCCGTCATTCTGTAAAATAAAGTTTTATTTCGAGCCTGATTTTACCAAACATAAAACTAAGAATTAGCTTAATAAGTTATGAATTAAAATTATGGACATGTTAATTTTTATTTTATTGGAGTATACAAATTTATCAAAAATATTATGTTTGATAAATTTGATATGATAATTATATTATTAAGACTATACTTAGCACCTGTAAAAATAGTAACTAATATAATAAACGTGATACTATGTATGTATGCATATTTGATACTCCTTCACGCAAAAACTACAGAGCGGTTCGGGCTGAACTTCTGCATATATTTTGTTCTAGACATGGGATAAGATATAGGCGTTTTATCCCATAAATCAGTTCCCATGGGATAGAAATTATCTTTAAAGGAAGATTAAGTAATAGCATTGTATCACGATTTGATACTCTGCCATACCATTTTTACTCATCTCTGTGTCATAAACTTCGCAGATTCCCTTTTTTACAAATATTAATGTTAACCTCTTAGTTGGCAAGGCGAATTTGTTTCGTTTTTGAATTTGACCTCTTTTTCCTTTAAAATTTCCCAATTTTCCAATTTTGCTTTTCCTCATTTCGATATTTTAAGACAACTTCAGAGTATTTACTAGCTAGTTTGTAGGAAATATTACAGAGAATCCAAATATATATAGATCTTCTTAGGTCTAAGTACAAATTAATCGAGAAATCTGCGAAAGAATGCGTCATAGCCCTCACGCGCGGGACGCGGGCGGGAAACGCCAGAGTAGTCGCATATCACGCTACAGGTCACACCAGCTGAGAAAATACTTATCTGTTAAAAAGAAATTGTACCCAATGTATTAAATAGCGACTAGTAGCGCCATCTATCTCATGGAATGCGTAACAAGTGTCATGTGTCAATAAGCGTCAGTCTGTTGCGAAACGTTACCGCTCTTTTATTTATAGGTTATGGGCCCAGGCCTAATAACACCTACCCTGTCCAACATAGTAGCGGCCCTCAAGTCTGGCAAAAAGGCTTCTTCCAGTAGTCTATAGAATAACTCTTGCGTTTCAATGCCGTAGACTCTCTCGAGGAAGAGACCGACGCTTTGCTTGTGACCGGGGATTAGACCGGAGGGCATGTCTGGAAATTCAAATTCAAATTATTTATCTCGGTGTTTCACCATAAATTAGTAATACAACTACATATATAATATGTTAGTTACCTTGAAAACAGATTTCAAATATTTTTTGTCACATAACATAACATCATTATCGGCTTACCTTGGGGCTAGATAATGCTGTGTGAATGGTCCAGCATTATGTTATTTATTATTTACTACAATCATTTAATTATTTATTAAATAAAACTATTAATAAATAATGTTATATGGGCCTATAATGAATTCGATTTGATTGTTTTTTTTTCGCTCTGGCATAATGGTCGTCTTCTGTTTTTTCAAACAAATTTACGAGTAAAAATCCCGTTGTAAAGCACTTTAATAGATTTTTGTCTATCTTGTTTGCTGTAAATATCGTATGTAGGTACAGGTACCTATTGTAGTAATCGTCCACTTTCCTAACTAAATAAAGTTCTTCCTCAACTGCCGTGTTTAAAAAATCTCTTCCAGTTTTGTGCCACCACACCAGGACCTGTCTGAAAATCAGCGCCGTTATAGCTTCGGCTTGTAACGGCTTAATGCTAAGACAGGGACCTTTTGGCCCAGTAGGTATATAACATTCTTTAATAGCTCCTGATCAGATAAATAATAGATTCAGGCGTTACTTTGCGGAAATCCATTGTAAATATAAGAATGAAAAATATTTAGTAACAATTCCGCGAAAAAACCTTCTGCGATAAAATCTAACAAATTATACATTTATACAAAATGAAAGAACATTTATCAATGCAAGTCGTCAACTAGTTTCGTCTCTCCACGAGACATCATCAGGACACCACACCACTCGATCTTGACACTGAGAGCGCCAAACAACAACGGCAGAGTCCCACCAGAGATGTTGCCACTTCGAGCTCCGCGCGCCAAGTATTCGTGCATGCTCCTGCTCTTTTATTTATGTACTACTTTCCTTGTCTCATTATATGTAATTATTTTCTTATTTTCTACAGACCTATCATTTCTACGTATGTATCGTGTTATGTAATTGGCTCCAAATAAATGTATTTTCTTTCTTTCTTCTTACCCTACTGTGGTCTTACCAGATTTAGGTCTCTCCTCGCCAGCCGCCGGGTTATTCAAAGTGAACCTCAGACTGAGCACACCCTGTAGATCTTCTAAAGGCACGAGTGAACGTAAGATCGCGCGGGCTCGCAGAGATTCATTCTTGCCCTGGAAAGGGAATTCGTTCTATATCATGTGAGCCAGTACTTAAATAGAGAGATTAAGGCCCGTATTATGAAAGCTTGCTCAGTCTTCAATCTCTACATGAGTAACGCTTTTCTATAGCATAAATGTTGCTCAAGCATAGATCGATGACTGAGCTTTCATAATACGGGCCTAAGAAACGTGTTAATGGACACATTCTTATTATCTGAGTAATTTAGCAGTTTAAGTCAAATTTAAATTACTTATTAGTCTTAGACTAGATTGTAATAATATGATGTATTTATTTATTAATAGATAATTACATTAAAAAAAATGCGAGCCTAGGACATTCACTGATTTCAGAAGGATGTTGAACACGACCCTTTCAATAACAGCATTCACAGGGCGATCACAAGGCGATGTATGTCTCAATTTCTTTTGCACATGATCTAGTTATACTCTTAATATTTACTAATTGTTTTAATAGTTTAATTCAAATATTTTAATATAATTAGGTACGCAATTGTCGACGAGAAACATGGTACTAGTTTACTAATGCACAGGGTTACCCATTTTAAGGGGTTTACCCAAAATCGGGGTTGTACGGTCCCTGGTTCTGATAAGCACATAACATCTACATTCAAATAATTCAAAAATAATTCTAATTCTAGGATTTTGCTGGGTAAGCCTTGTATATTCTGATGGACTTATGAAATGAATTTTGCTTTCCCGTTGTCGCTGTGGTTATAATTCTATTAGCGAATGCCTATTATTAGCTTTCTGTGTCTACTTTCCAAATCTAATGTAATTAGTTAAGCTGATGGGAATCACAATTATATATATAAATAAATAAATAAAATAGCCTTTATTTTCTCACACTTGTACATAGGTACTTATTCTAAGTTTTAATTTGCAAAAAACTAACTTAATATTTATAACTAATCTAATAGGTTAGGTAGATACTTCTCATTATTATTTTTTACAGGTGAGGACCGCTTTGTCTACGGTAAAGGCCTCCTCCAACTCTTTCCATCTTACCCGGTCTCTAGCTACTCTGCTCCATGTTTTCCCTGCAACTCTCACGATGTCATCATCCCATCGCTTTGCAGGTCTTCCTCTTCTTCTTTTTCTGTGTATTGGGTACCAATTCATTATTATTTTGGACCATCTCTCGTTTTGCAGCCTTTGAATGTGCCCTGCCCATTTCCATTTAAGAGATAGGACCTTTTGAACAGCATCTTTTGCTTTTGTTTTGCTCCTTATTTCAGAATTCTTTATTTTATGTTTAAGTTTAAGGCCTAGAAAACTTCTTTCTAACCCTTGTTGGCATATCTTTATCTTGTTGAGGTTCTGAGCAGTTAGGGACCAAGTCTGGCATCCGTACGCGAGACAGGGGACTAGGCATGTTTCCATGGCTTTTGTTTTAAGTTTTATAGGCAGTTTATTTTTAAAAACTTCTTTCATTGCCCAGTATTTGTTCCAAGTACTTTTGATTCTTCTCTCTATTTCTTTTTCTGTGCATTCCTTAAATGAGATTTGATGTCCTAGGTACACATATTCATTAACATACTCAAGATTTGTATTTAAAAGAGTCATTGTTACCTTATCTGCATTGGTCATGAGTTTTGTTTTTTCCCGGTTGATTTCCAATCCAACTTTTTGACTCTCTTCACACAGGGTTTTTATCATGGCTTGTAGATTAATTGGCTCTTCTGACATTATCACAATGTCATCTGCGAATCTGAGATGTGATAGGGATCGTCCATGTATATTTATTCCCTTGTTTTCCCAGTTCAAACGTCTAAAGACATGTTCAAGTACTGCAATAAACATTTTTGCCGAGAGAGGGTCTCCCTGTTTTACGCCTCTTTCAATCTTAAAACTTGGACCTGGTTGTTCTATTACTATTCTTGATGTACTGTGAGTATATATTTCTTTTATTATATCAATATATTCCTTATTAACTCCTTGTTGCGATAGGGCATCCCATATAGATTCATGAAGAATTGAGTCGAAGGCTTTGCTGTAATCTATAAAACATAAGTATAATGCTTCTTCATATTCTCTATACTTTTCTATGACCATTTTTAGAGTAAATATATGATCTACAGTAGAAAAAGTACGGATAAAGCCAGCTTGTTCTATTGGTTGATTTTCATCCAAGATCTTGGTGATGCGCCTTAATAGAGTAGCTGAGAATACTTTGTATACACAAGAAGTGAGGCTAATAGGTCTATAGTTTGCAATTATTTTCGGGTTTCCCTTCTTGTACAATAACACAATATTCGAACAAGACCACTGTCTCGGAATTTCTTTGGTTTTAAGAATAATATTAAACAAACTGGATAGTTGCTGCATAATCATCGGTTTTCCTTTCTTAAGCATTTCATTGGTTATCATATCTGGTCCGGGACATTTGTCTGCCTTCAACATGCCAATAGAAAATTCTATCTCATTTTCATTAAATTTGGGCACTGAATCTGTATTATAATAGCTTATTGAGGGATTGGACATGTTTCCTGGCTTTTTCTTGTAAAGGTTTGTATAGAAATCAGTAGCTATATTCATTAAATCGCTTCTGTTTGTGACTGATACACCAAAGTCATTTTGTAGTTCAGTCATAATATTTTTTGACTTCTTGAGACATTTGAAGGCTTTCTTAACTGCGCCCGATTTTTCTAAGTTCCTTTCTAAGATGTCTAGTCTGTATTTCTTAGTATTATTTTTAATTTCTCTGTTTATTTTTCTATATAGTTTACTAAGTTGAATTTTCTCTATTTTTGTCTTATTTTCTTTACTTCTTAAAATATGTCTCTGGTCTATTAACTCTTGGAGGTTTTCTGTCATTATTGTTTCTTTTCTTAATGTTTTCTTGTTTACTTTGGCTAAGTTAGAGCTTTGTATGAGGGCTTTCTCTATTTCGTCATAGTGTTCTTGCATTGTTCTATTTGCTGTATTTTCTAATTCATACTTTAAGAGTTCTTTTATGTATGCATCATAGTCAATCAATCTGTTTTGAGAATTAGATGAAAATTTTGCTCTAGATTTTTTACAGTTAATATTTACAGTGGCTCTTACTAAGCGGTGATCACTTGAATGTTTGAAGTTTTTTAAGACACTACAGTTTTCAATAAGCTGTGGCTTGTTTGTAGCGATGTAATCTATCTGGTTTTTTATTTTACCATCTGGTGATAGCCATGTCCATTTCAGATCTTGAGACTTCTTGAATAAAGTGTTTGTTATTTTGAGGTTGTTTTTTAAGCAGAAATTTATGAACATTTCTCCTCTACTATTTCGCTTACCATATCCATATTTACCCATGATAGAGCTTTCTCCGTCTCTTTAATAGCCTATTTGAGCATTCATATCTCCTAAAATTATAAAATTAGTCGTGCTTTTTTTCATAAGTTTTTCTAGGGATTCATAAAAGTCATCTATTTCTTGATCTGTTGAACTCGATGTAGGTGCATATACTTGTGCAATAGTAAACTTTTCACCATATATTGAGACAATAATAAGTGCAGCTCTTTCTGAAATTACTATGAAATCTTCAACAGTAATGTAGTTTCTTTTCCTTACAAGGAACCCGACGCCATTTTTCCCTTTAGTTTGGCCGAACAAGTAGAGACGATAGTCTTGTCTATCTTCAATAGCATGTATCATTCGTCTAACTTCGCATACTCCTAGTATATCCCATTTAATTGTTGTAAGGGCGTATTCTAGCTCTGTAAGCCTGTACTCATTTGCTAGAGATCTGACATTAAATGTTGCAATGTATATTTTATTTTTTGGACTTGAATATGAATTTGAATTTTTCGTTATTGTTGGAGGGTTGAGGTCTACTGCCCTCGTGGTGACCAACCATTCTGAGGGAGATTTTTTTATATATTTTCTGTAGGTTGTGTAGTTTTTAGATGCAGTGGATGGTGGCTTGCTTAGTTGCTATTTGTGAGATTTAGAGGTTGTCGGTTCCAGTAGTTTTTGAACATAGTTTTTCATAGAACTCGGGGTTTCTGTTGATATTTTGTTCTTCTTCGACTTTTGATATCTTGCCGATGAGTCTAGATTATTTTTGGATGATTTTAATGGGTCATGTGGAGGGGATATTTCTAATTCTCTCTTTTTTGGAGTTGGCATCTCTTTTATTCTCATTTGGCTCTTTTACAACAATTTTATCATATCTTATGTAGGCAATCCGCCCTTCTTCCCTTTCTTTCTTAAGTTGCTCCTGAAGGGATTTTCTAACTTCCAATATTTGGGGTGGAAAGTCTTCTTTGATATATATTTTTGTGTTTTCAAGATTCTTTTTATTTTTAAGTATTGATAGTTTTATTCCATAAGTTGTTAATGTTGTATTTATAGGTCTTACTTTGCCATTTGTTGGTTTTCCCATTCTTCTGACCATCTCCAAACTACTTTTCTCACATTTTACGCCCATCCTACTCATGATGGACAAAAGTTTTTGTTCTAGGTCTTCATATGATTTCTCTCCTTCCTCGACTCCAAAGAATATCACATTCTTAGCTCTAATTTGTTTTTCTACTAATGCCAGCCTTTCTTCATGCTCTTTACTAGTTTGTTTTAGTTCTTCGATTTCTTTTTGAAGGAAATTAAATTTATCATCAATGTTTTTATTTATGCTACTTGTAATTCTTTCCTCTTGTTCCGTGGAGGTAATATTGTTGTCGCTTCTGATTTGTAGTCTGAGTTCGTGCAGTAGTTTTTCTAAATTCATTGTCATTTTACTCTCAATATGTACTTAGAACAACAAGTAACATACCCACTCCAAGTTGTGTTTATTAAGTATATACTTAACAAAGTTCCACACACACAGGAATTGATATTGTTTGCTGGTCACAGGTCGGTTGTCCTGTTGTAATAATGATAGGTAAGTTCCAAGTCGAAAACAAACAGTTTGTGATTACAAGAGGTTATGTTTACAACAAATTTTCAATACAGAATTGTTGTTATTCCCAGCTCGCAGTTCTGTTCTGATGATTTGCAGCACTTTTGTTTACTTAGTCTTTCCTTTCTTCAGCTATTTATCCCGGAATCGTCTCTCAGACGCAACAAAATAGTGAGATGAGGTTCTGTTTTAGAACTACGCTGTACTGTTGTTTTCCGTGTTGCAAACGATAGCACACTTGCAGCTTCAGTCTCAGATCCTATTTTGTAGTAAATAAGTACTAATAACTTCGTATTTTACAAAGAAATCGAAAAATATTCCAGAAAATAACTGTGTACGATAGACAATTTTTTTTTTTTTTTTTTTTTTCACAATTATATATTTATATATATTCTGTTTTAGGGCAGTTATGCTGTTGGTCCCGCACATAACCTCTCCCCAGTCGTGTCAGTCTGCCGTCCCATCGGATTATCACAATGATGGAATAGAGAGTGCACCTATATGTTTGCGCGCACACTTGTGCGCTATAGTATGAACTTATATTACGAGAAAAAACCATTCGAAAAAATGTTTAAAAATTATTTGGGTTTGTTTTTAAAAAACTATAAACCTACTCCAATTTTATTGTTTTCTCATGGAAGCCATTGTCAGAAATGGGACCACACAGGAAGCACCAGCTTTCAATCAAAATCGTATCACCCAGTCAAAAGTTCTGAGGTAACGAACATAAAAAAATAAATTTGAATTGAGAAGCTCCTCCTTTTTTGAAGTCGTCGGTTAAGAGATTCTGTTATCTGTAGATTGAAGTCGAGGAATGATAATCTTTAGGCAAATTAATATCAGCCCACATCAACTTTCAACATCATTATACAGGGTGTGGCAAATTTTTGGCCCCTTAAGGGTAGCTACCGTTTTTTTTGTAGTTAGAAGGTTTTGTTCTGAGGAACTTTCTGTTTTATTTTGAAGAAAAAAATATTGCCATTTTTAGTTTTCTGAAAAAATGTACGGTTCGCCCGAAAAATGACATTTGTCAAAAAAAAACAAGTTGGTCTTAATCGACTCTATTTCTAACCAGGAACACTTTTCCCAAAGACCAAATCAAATCGTAAGTTTTGGCAATAATTAAAAAAAACAATTCCCATACATTTTCTATGAAAAAACGAGTAATTGAAAATAACAATGTCACTCATTCAATGGTGCTTAATTTAAACTCGTATGTAACTACTTTTTTAAAATGGTAGGCTAATTTTGAAGGCATCTCAGGAATTAAATTTTTTACTTACACCCTGTATATATTAGGTCCTTACATATGAAATTGGCGTTTTGTATGGGAGGAACAAAAAGTCGAATATTTTTTAATATAATATATTTAATTAATCAAAGTATGAACCATTATTTTCTATGCACTTTTGCCATCTTATAGGTAGTTCATTGATCCCTTTACTAAAAAAACCAGTCGGACGGGAATCAATAAAATCTTTGAAGGCGATTTGGACTGCCCCATCGGAGTTGAATTTTTTCCCTTGCAAGAAGTTATCCAAATTTCGAAAAAAATGGTAATCTGTTGGAGCAAGGTCCGGGGAGTACGGAGGATGTCTTAGACTTTCCAATTGAAGCTCTTCTAATTTAGTAGCCGTCTGTTGCGCAGTGTGTGGTCTAGCGTTGTCGTGAAGCAGCAGTGGCGTGGAGCGATTGACCAGCCTAGGTTGTTTAGCCGCTAGCTTTTCCATCATGGTTTGCAATTGCTGACAATAGACATCAGCCGTAATAGTCTGGCCAGATTTGAGAAAACTGTAATGAACAATACCGGCACTAGTCCACCAAACGCTTACAAGTAACTTTTTTGGGGTTAATTTTCGCTTGGGGCAGGATTTGGCTGGCTGGCCAGGATCCAACCATTGCGCTGAGCGCTTCCGATTATCGTAAAGAACCCATTTTTCATCACAGGTAATGATTCGGTTTAAAACACCTTCATTATTGTGCCGGTTTAGTAATGTAACGCAGCAGTCGACGCGCGTTTGCCGGTTTGCTTCAGTCAATTCGTGAGGTACCCACCTTTCAAGCTTTTTAATCTTCCCAATTTGCTTCAAGTGAATTAAAACAGTTTTATCACTAACATCGCAGCCTGCAGCTAACTCGGACGTGGTTTGCGATGGATCCGCTTCCACAATAGCCTTCAACTCTTCATTATCAACTTGAGTCTCAGGCCGTCCACGGGGCTTGTTCTGCAGGTCGAAATTTCCAGAACGAAAACGTTGGAACCAAAAACGAACTGTGTTTTCTTTTGCAACACGACCGCCATACACATCATTCACCCTTCGAGTTGTTTCCGCAGCACTAGTGCCACGGCGGAACTCGTACTCGTAAATAATGCGATATTTTAAGTTTTCCATTTTGAAAAATGAGTGACGCAAACAGAAAAAAACAGAAGAAAAAAAACAAATGAATGACGATCATCGAAGCACAAATACATGAGTCTATAGCTGTACAAATTTGAATTTGGAATTCCTTACCAAAGAGGAGAAATTTGTGATTAAAGTGGCCAGTACGAAAAACGCCAATTTCATATGTAAGGACCTAATATAAATTGAAATGTAAAAGTAAAAAAAAGTGTATTTATTGACATAGTATTTAGTGTTACAGACAGTATGAGTCCATAGGCTCCTGAACTAGTTAGAGAACTGTGTTTTAGGAGCCACTGGCTCCTAAAACACAGTTATGTATACCCAGGTTAGACCTTATCTGTAACAAACTTACCAAAGCAACGTTAAAAGCTTCCGGCCCGCAATGTCGCAGCAAATTTAACAGCTTACACTAGGAATTCAAGATGGCGACGCCCGTTTAACATAGACAAGGGCGCCGCCATCTTGAATTTCTACTGCAGTGTCTTAGTCTTCATCAGATTCTAGCAGCTAAACTGGAAGTGGGCTAAACTGAGAGAGGGCTAAACTAAAAGTGGGTTAAACTGAAAGTGAGCTAAAAAACTGACAGTAGGTTAAACTGAAAGTAGGCTAAACTAAAAGTGGCTAAACTAAAAGTAAGCTTCACTAAAAGTGGGCTAAATTAAAAGCGGCCTACTGAAAGTGACTTAAATTGAAAGAGGGCTAAACTAAAAGAGGTTAAACTTAAACTCGGTGGCTAAATTTAATATGGTGAAATTTACCAGAGCAATGACCGACGCCTCGGGCGCGCACCGTCCCAGCAGATCTACCAGCGTACAGTAGAAATTTAAGATGGCAGCGCCTGTATCTATGTAGTCTTCGTCTTCATCGGACTCTGGTAACGGGTGGCTGAACTGAAAAAGATAGATAAAAAAAAATATGAATTACTAGACACACATACAATTTACATGACGATACAATTTAAAACAACTTGTGTTTGCTCGTTTGATTGATTAAACTATAGGTTAGATTCATATTTTAAAATGATAAATGTATTTATTGTTGTTTAACTAAGTGGTAACATTACATTGGTCTTCAAATTATATTTATGCATCTACTCTGCTATGGTCAAGCTTTTATCACTATTCAAACGAGCACATTAAAAAAGTAAGGAATAAATAACTGAGTGTAGGTAAGTTTGTGTGTGCTGCAGCATAACAAAAAAGACATGGCTCAGTATAATTTGTTTGCTTATAAGCAAAAACACTGATTTTCAGCCAAAAAAGATGTATAAATGTCTAAAGCACATGAACATAGCCCAAGACAATGTTCCAGGGGGGTTATAGTAATTCTGAGATCAGTTACAGTTCAGATAATTCTTCGGACGTTGGAATGAAAGGTATTTGAGGAGAAAAATGAATTTTGTTGTATCTTATCATGAGGTTTTACCCAGAATAGAGAATGTAAAATATAATTTTACTATTAGAACGTGGTATACTTTCTATTGTGAATAATATAAATAAATAAAAAATAAAAGATCTTTATTTATAAAATTATATAATTATAAATTATATATAATTATAATTATATTTTAATAAATAAATAAATCGTTTATTTCTGAAGGTCTTACAAGTAACATAAATTATTAGAAAAATAAAATAACCATTGTGTTCAGTTCAGACCTTTTTCTCCGTTTGGTTCAACTCCTCGCTCTAACTAAGTTTTGCAACTTGTGATGTAGACGCGAGGGATCTCTACCTCTCGGCAAATAGCTTACAAACATATAGTATAGGTAATTAAATAATAGTGTACCTAATTACTCTACTATTTTATTTGATTGAGATCTAATGGGGATTGAATCAAGCCACGCAACATCTACAGAGCTGTGATGTAAAAACGTATAGGCAAACACTTTCTGGGCTATTTGTTATTTCAAAAACAGTACCTATAAATAAATCACCGTATAACTTACACTCATATCGCCATCCTGCTCCATCTCCCTCGTTTCCACCTATGTTATCTTCGCTCATCATCACAAGACGTTCTGGCATCTCGGTTCAAAGCTGCCACCTTCGTTAATCCAGCGATGCCTAGCGCCAACTGACCCTAGCCCCGATATTTTGACTAATACTTCTTCTTTTTGTAATAGGAACTTACACTTATATCTCCGTCCTGCTCCATCTCCCCCAGTTTCCGTCTATCTGCTATCTTCTCGCTCATCTTGTTGGCGACCACGATAGCCTTCAGCAGGCCTTCGCCCTCGCCCCTCGAGGCTTAACACAAGACGTTCTGGCATCTCGGTTCAAAGCTGCTATCTTCGCCAATCCAGCGATACCTATCGCCAACTGACCCTAGCCCCGATATTTTGACGAACCCCCTTCATAATAGTCTGCTAACTAAGCACTCTGCTAAATCTCGCTCCGTCTTCTTCTATTTTCATAAGTCAGACTGAGATATAACACTACTTAGCAGATGTTTTATGTTAACAGACCATTAGGAATAAGGGGGTAATACTTCTACTTTTTGTAATAGCAACTTACACTCATATCTCCGTCCTGCTCCATCTCCCTCAGTTTCCGTCTATCTGCTATCTTCTCGCTCATCTTGTTGGCGTCCACGATGGCCTTCAGCAGGCCTTCGCCCTCGCCCCTCAAGGCCGGGCCGAGGCACTCTGGTCGACGGATCAGAAGGCGGATTACTAGGTTGGCGTTCTCTTCTACACTTTCGCCGTTTACCTGGGAAAAGAAATTGTTTGATTATTACTGGACTACCAACGGAGGTTATGAGGTAGGTGTATATATGTTTGTTTGTATAATAATAATAATGCTGGACAATTCACATAGAATCATCTAGCCCCAAGATAAGCAGGGCTTGTGTTATGGGTACTAGATAACTGATATACATAATATAATACACTACTAAAAATAGATATTTGAGTGATCTGCAGATATTTGTTTAGGGCGTTCTGGATGTTTTCTAGGTTATGATAAAAAATATCTATCAATGTAGGGTATTGTACTAAGTATATCAGTTATGTAGTCCCATGACACAAGTTCTGCTTAGCTTGGAGCTAGAAAATGCTGCGTGAATTGTCCAGCATTAAAATACAATTATTCTTTATTGCACACCAGTTACAGAAAATACAGATACTATACATTGGGCGGCCTTATTGCTAAAAGCTTCCAGGTAATTGCATTATTGATATTATTAAAGCTGCAGACATAACTCAGCATTCTTAATCTCTACGTAGATTGTTCCTTTTGTCACAGTAAACACCTACTATAACTTCATACTAGAATTACTCAACAAAACAGGTGGGAATAGTAGATATTTAAGTCAGGTGTAAACCATCTTTTAAACACACAGAACAGACTGAACAAGAACTTATGGGGAAAAAATCCCAGTAGTTCTGTCAACAGAACTACTTAACAGAACAGGTGGGAGTAAACGCTAACAACGCGTAGTGTACGTGGTACCCTCTGTTACCATACACGTGTCCTCTGGGTGGTGCGAAGAGCGGTACCCTCTGGTGGTAGGCTTCGGCCGTGGCTTGTCACCACCCTCCGGACTGGGCCAGTCCGTGAAGCAACTCTGTTGTGTTTCGGTTTATTATTTATTTTATTTATTTTTTTAATATTATAAATGCGAAAGTTTGGATGGATGTATGGATGTTTGTTACCTCTTCACGCTAAAACTAGTGAACAGATCGGGCTGAAATTTTGGTTACAGGTAATTCTAATACTGGAATAAAACATGGGGTTCTTTTTATCCCGTAAATCAGTTCCCGTGGGATAAAAATCACCTTTAAACGTTTCCATAGGAACAACGCGTGTGAAGCCGCGGAGCGCAGATAGATATTTAAAAAAAATAGTGTAGATACCCAGACACAGAACCGCAGGAAGTCCAGGTACCGCTCACCCTCGACGGGGTCCCAGCCAAGGTCGGGGTATCCTTTCTCCACGAGCTCGGAGTTGCTTTGCAGACCGCAGCGGGAGAGGTATACTGCTATCTTTTCTAGATAGTGCTCTCTAAAAGAGAAAACAAAAAAATTATAAAGTTTTTTAAACTTACGCGATCAGAACACATTATTTTAAATATTCACGGGTATTTAACGCGTTTATTTCCCTATTTTTCGCGACGACGTTTCAATAACAACAACGTCGGGAAAAATTGGTAAATAAACGCGGTAAATACCCGTGAATATTTATAATAACATAAAAATAATGTAGATTAGTCACACTGTTCATAGTTTTAATTTGTTGCACTATCCTGATAACTACCCGTGAAAACCTTAGATAAGCTTACTGGTATTTATCAATTTGTAACTCTGTTTATAAAAGCATCTGGTTTTCCTTGTGATAAATAAATAAAATAAATAAGAAGTTTAAAGGTTTTTTTTAAAAAAAAAGCGATCAGAACACATTGTTATAAATATTCACAGGTATTTATCGTGTTCATTAAGATACAAGTGTCGAATCTGTTGTTTTAGAATTTGCTAAAATTAGGATTTAGTAATGAATAACTAATATATATATATAACATTTCGATTCTTTAATCGATTCCTAAATCCCTTTTTTAGCTAGTTTTGATGACTTTAACCCGCTCAACTGGCTTAAACTCAAGTCCTGTCGAAGTAAAAAACATTTTGGGAGATTATTTGATTGGGTGCGATTATAACAATAACCAAACATACCTTAGAGCCAAAGCCAGTTCGGTATTCTCCATCAGACTAGAGTAAGCGACATCAAGCGGCGTAGACCCTCTCAGCGACGGTCTCGATAGCAGAATGTTAGAGTTCTCTAGTAGGAAGTCGAAGTGGTCAAACATTGCCTTCTGGTTCTGACGCCCAGTGCGGCAGAAGTAGCAGAGAAAACGGCAGCAAGCCACCACCATTTCGTGGGAGGTGTCCTGGAAAATAATAACAATATAATTGTTGGAATGGAAGATAACAAAGGGATCAAAAAAATAACTACATGGCCAGGTCCACAGAACAAAAAAACCAGAGGCAGACCGAAAGAGAGGTGGATAGACGAAATAAACCAATCAGCTGGCATAGACTGGCTAATCAAAGCTCAAGACAGAAAAGCATGGAGTAAAATGGAGGAGGCCTTCACTCGTCCTTAATATTTATTAATTTTAATTTTAATCTAATCTTTTTTTGTAGAAATTAAGTGTTATAATATTAATCTACTCATAATTAATTTTGTAAATTCTATTCTATTAAGGAAATAAAAGGCTTTATTATTATATAATTGTTCTGCAGCCCGCCCTTCGGTGGATATATCTTAGTCGCCTCTTACGAAACTCGCGGGAAGATTTTGGGTGATGCAAATTCTAAATCAGCACCACACAGCAAATAATGTTTAATCCAAGCAAACTAAACGGGCTAGGTAAATGTTATAACTAATTATTAGGGTCCTCATTACCAAAAGAATGACTTTATTGTGAATGTAAGCGGATTAACTACGAACCTTGTTCGAGTTGGAAGTTATCTCGCTTAACATTCATAATGAATTCGTCAAACTACCAAGTATCTATAGTAAAAAAAATGACTAATGATTTTATTCATAGGTTATTGTTATTACTGTTATCAATGACCTATGAATAAAAATATAGTCATTTTGATAAACCGCCCGAGATCTCGACCCACTTATGTGCGAAAGAGTCCAAGATTTTTTCTGTCACATTTGCTAGACAAATCATAAATAATGGGGACAGCGTCCCCACTTCAAAAAATTAGGTACCGAGTAACGAACCTGCACCTGTACCCATCAGTCACGCAGAGCTGAATCCTACCGCAGTGCAATGGTAGGATCGCTTAGGCTACTGCTATCAACGTTCAATTTTACAATGGTGCTAAGTCGTCACGAACCATGCGTTCTCGTCAGCGCGATCTAGAGCTGGTACACTTGAACGAGCGACATCTAGTTATACGCAAGCAAACTAATTTGTGTGACGTCACTAGTTCACCAGGGTGGTGGTGCCGCCCCGCGCCGGCGCGCTGTGACCTGCGTGACGTCAGTATTTCGGAAGCAGCGGGAAAGGAAATAGGTATCCGATTTCTGTCCTGTCTGAAGTTTTCTATATCCGTATTTTCACTGATGCATGGAAATTTGCAAATATGATACATTTTGTGGGAAAGATAGGGAAAACCTATATACAGGGTGTGGCAAATTTTTGGCCCCTTAAGGGTAGCTACCGTTTCTTTTGTAGTTAGAAGGTTTTGTTCTAAGGAACTTTCTGTTTTATTTTGAAGAAAAAAATATTGCCATTTTTAGTTTTTTGAAAAAATGTTCGGTTCGCCCAAAAAATGACATTTGTCAAAAAAAACAAGTTGGTCTTAATCGACTCTATTTCCAACCAGGAACACTTTTCCCAAAGGAACATACCAAATCAAATCGTAAGTTTTGGCAATAATTAAAAAAAACAATTCCCATACATTTTCTATGAAAAAACGAGTAAGTGTAAACAACAATGTCACTCATTCAATGGTTCTTAATTTAAACTCGTAAATAACTACTTTTTTAAAATGGTAGGCTAATTTTGAAGGCATCTCAGGAATTAATTTTTTCACCTTTTTTTTATTTTTATTATTACAAAAAAGTTAGTTTAAGTAAATAACTTTATTTTTAATAAAAATTAAAAAGTAAGTAAAAAATTTAATTCCTGAGATTAAAAATAAAGGACCAACTACAGTTTTCAATGAAAATGTGTAAAAAATTTGTCACTCGAGACGTGCTTAAATCCGAGTTGCGTTTGAGAATTAATGAGCTTCAACATGGGGGATGAGTGCCCATAATCCCCACGCTGGTCATCGCAATTTGGTGGTAGAATTGTTGAGTGTTAATGAAAACTAAATAAAATGTTTCATAAACACAGAGACTTTTCAAGAATAAAGTGCGAATCTGTTGACTTGAAAAATATCGGGCGGGATTTACAAAAATATCGATTTACAATTTGTTCCTGTAAAAACGCAATTACAAAATAAAATAAATTAGACTCCACTAATCTCTTATTCCGTATGCAAAAAACTTGTCAGGCTCTGCGATTGTAAATGTTCTGCGTCAAAACAAGTCGTAGACAGTTTTGAATGTCATTTTCGTAGACAGTTTTGAATGTCATTTTCGTAAGGTTGAATGTATCTTCGGGGGAGGCCGCGAAATACCGGATCGATGATTACATCGAAAAAAAAATCGATGGTATTTTTATATTGTCCATGTCCATCAATCACTAGATAGATCAATCAGAATACTTTAACTTCGTAAGAATGTGTCACGCAACCACAATACTATACGAAATGTCCTATACATTTGGATTGGTATTACAGCTAGGCCTTATGGGTAGAGGTCGGACGTCGTTACTAAACCGTGTGTTCTCGTCAGCGCGATTTAGAGCTCGGTTACTTGTAGTAGCGACATCTAGTTATACGCGGGCTGGAAATGTTTGGGTGACGTCACTGCAGTGTTACGTCACCGCTATCGATCGTGACCTGGGCTGTTTCTTCTTCAACTAGCGGCCCTTCCTGGTTTCGCACGAGTGAACATTTATTTTTGAAACATTTTGGGAAGAACGTAGAGTAAATGCATCTTTATACTATTTGGCATGGTTTACTGAATAATTATGACCGCCACGGACTGCCAAAATTTACCCGCGCGTACTAAAAATATCACATAAAGTCATCGAGCCGATTTCCATCAAGATTTAATAAATACTAAATATGCATTATTGGTATCGTCTCTTTTGTTTTAGAATTTGCTAAAATTAGGACATAGGAAAGATACAGCGATTCGATTCCTAACGATTCCTAAATCCTTATTTTACCTGGTTTCATGCTAGCTATGGTCTATTTGACATTCGTAAATCCTGATTTTAGCTAATTTTATGCAATTCTAAAACAACAGAACCGACATCATTGTTTTCTTATAAATCGAGGGCGTGAATCGCCGCCTGTCTTAATAATTGTTTTTTTTTTAATATAAACTGACTTCAATTATAAGGATCCCATTGTCAGAACTGAACCAAATTAAAATGGGACCACACGGGAAGCACCAGCTTTCATATAAAAAAAGAATCATGAAAATCGTATCACCCAGTAAAAGTTCTGAGGTAACAAACATAAAAAGTTCAGTTCCAAGAATCCAAGAAAAAAAATGCATGAAAAAACTATAAAAATTAAAGTCGGTTAATAGTTTTGAAAACAAAATTAAAAGGTGCATTTTCGCAAGAATTATACCAAATATCGTTAAACTTGTTACCAGTGTAATGTGCAGTGACATAAATGAATGTGTTCAAGTAGATAATTTATTTAATTGGAAAATCAACGGCTTACACTAACTGAACACAATTTACTCAATAACACCAGAGAGCCAATTAAAGATTTTCATGTATAGTGACAATATTAACTGATAACATGTGTGATAAATAACTTATTAAACCTTGCAGTAGTCGGTTTAAAAACCATCCTGAATAGGGTATATCCATGTGACTTCAAAAAAGCTATTTTTTTTTACGTATTGTCTAGTGATAAAGAAATATATCTGTATATTTATTTTTGTATTTTATGATGTTTTTATTGTAAAATTTCATCATTGAAAAGTATATATTTTAAGTCTCAACAGGAAAATCTCTAAGTGTAGTTTTACTTTTAGTTTTTTACCTCAATAATTTTATTTCTTTTGGGTGTTATATTTTTTTTCGTTTATATATTAACCTAAATAATCGATTAAAAAAATTAAAAAAATTCATGCATATACCCTATTGCATAGCATACCTTTTCTTTAGCATTATCCTCTGTCGGTTGAGGCGACGCCGGCTGAGCATCGGACTGCGCTTGAGCTCTCCTTCCGAGGGTGTTCATCATTACTGCCATCACGTTTTCGTGGACACGGAGAACTCTACAGAAAAAGACTCATATTAGAAACAAAGAAATTCTTATAAAAACTGCCATCACGTTTTCGTGGACACGGAGAACTCTACAGAAAAAGACTCATATTAGAAACAAAGAAATTCTTATAAAAACTGCCATCACGTTTTCGTGGACACGGAGAACTCTACAGAAAAAGACTCATATTAGAAACAAAGAAATTCTTATAAAAACTGCCATCACGTTTTCGTGGACACGGAGAACTCTACAGAAAAAGACTCATATTAGAAACAAAGAAATTCTTATAAAAACTGCCATCACGTTTTCGTGGACACGGAGAACTCTACAGAAAAAGACTCATATTAGGAACAAAGAAATTCTTATAAAAACTGCCATCACGTTTTCGTGGACACGGAGAACTCTACAGAAAAAGACTCATATTAGGAACAAAGAAATTCTTATAAAAACTGCCATCACGTTTTCGTGGACACGGAGAACTCTACAGAAAAAGACTCATATTAGGAACAAAGAAATTCTTATAAAAACTGCCATCACGTTTTCGTGGACACGGAGAACTCTACAGAAAAAGACTCATATTAGGAACAAAGAAATTCTTATAAAAACTGCCATCACGTTTTCGTGGACACGGAGAACTCTACAGAAAAAGACTCATATTAGGAACAAAGAAATTCTTATAAAAACTGCCATCACGTTTTCGTGGACACGGAGAACTCTACAGAAAAAGACTCATATTAGGAACAAAGAAATTCTTATAAAAACTGCCATCACGTTTTCGTGGACACGGAGAACTCTACAGAAAAAGACTCATATTAGAAACAAAGAAATTCTTATAAAAACTGCCATCACGTTTTCGTGGACACGGAGAACTCTACAGAAAAAGACTCATATTAGAAACAAAGAAATTCTTATAAAAACTGCCATCACGTTTTCGTGGACACGGAGAACTCTACAGAAAAAGACTCATATTAGAAACAAAGAAATTCTTTTAAAAACTGCCATCACGTTTTCGTGAACACGGAGAACAGAAAAATACTCATATAAGAAACACAGAAATTCTTATAAAAACTATCGCAGTTTGACGAATTCATTACGGATACTAAAGTTATCTACAACGGGATAATAAGCATGATTTGAGTTTTGAGCTTTCCAATATTTTGGCACAGTTTCATGCGCCATGATCACGGAATAACTGATTAATACTTTAGTATTAATAGCCATGATGGATTTAAAAGTTTTATCATTACGGATGTAAGCGAGTTAACTACGAACCTTAGAAGATAAACGAAGATTAGAAGAACAAGGGACTTCATCAGGGTGAGTGCGGTTCGCGTCGCGCCTGTACTCCGTCCTTACGTGCACAGATTCGTAGTTAACCCGCTTACATCCATAATAAATATAATCAAATAAGAAATAAGGTGCAATTGACTCTACTTCACTTCAATTTTTTGTCCACTAGCGGAAGAAGTGAAAAAGAAACCACACAACTAATTTATGTTCTTACGTGACCCCCCCCCCTTTTCTTTTTTGGGATAAGTTTACCTTGGTAAAGTAATGTTTTATACTAAGGTAGGTAGGTACGTACTATTTGATGTACCAAGGTACTACTAAATAGGTACCTAAGTAAAAGTAGGTAAGTACAAAGGTAGGTAGGTTATTAATGTTTTATTCTTAAGACGTTAAGTAGGTACATGGTTTTTATTGCTTCAAGGTACCACTTATTCATACTTACTTAATAATAATATAATATTGACTCTCAGACATCACGAAGTAAACCTTATAATACTTTAAAGTGAAGAAAATTCTTGAAAAAAATTCAAAATGTTTAAAGACTAGAAGCGTAGTTTCTGCCCTGTCATCGGGCATTTATAAGGCATAAAAAGACGTTTATTAGGCATTTACTCAATCCGCCCTGTAAATGCCCGGCATAAACCCATCTATTCGTGGGCTCATCTTTTATTATTTTGTGTAATGGACGCTATCAAAAGAGAAGGACTTACCTAATAAGATCTGGATGTTGGAAGAACGTGTGATTATTAACGAGTTTCCTGAAAAGAGAAAAATAAAAATAAAATAATAATTGACCAGAAAATGTTATTTAAATAAAGTATTTTTGAAATTGCATTAGGTTTAAAGAACTTTATTTCTCATAACTTTACAGTTCACTTAAAATGAGATGAATTGAAACAGTAAATAAATGTGTACTAAATCTAAGTTTAAGTAGGTAAATAACTCCTGGACTCGTAGGCTTTACTTAGAATATTAATCATAACATTAATAACTCATAATTATGTTATCTAATAGTGTTAGATTATATATCTATTTATCTATCGACGACCTCTGTGGCGCGGTGGGCGAAGGTCTGCCTGCGACGCAGGAGGTTGCGGGTTCGATTCCCGCCTCGGGACAAATGTGTGTACGATCTGCAGACATTTGTTCAGGGCGTTCTGGGTGTTTTTCTATGTATAATAAAAAATATCTATCTATGTAATGTATTGTATTATGTATATCAGTTATCTAGTACCCATAACACAAGCTCTGCTTAACTTGGGGCTAGATAATGCTGTGTGAATTGTCCAGCATTATTTATTATTATTTATTTATTATTGAGTAGACATGTTGCTATTCAAATATTAAGGCAGTCCCATTCTTCATGAACTTGTAGTGACACAGCTTAGGTAGCAGAACGCGGCGCAAACGCGTTTCGTTAATTCAGCGTTTTTAGCAGTTAAGCTGGTGTCGCCAGTCACTTCAGTGAACCCCATTAGAGTAGTCATATCCTAAATAAGGATTAAAGATAATCATTCTATTGTCTGTATGTATTTCATGTACGTGTGTCTTGTGTATTGAATAGACTCAGTTCAATATAATAACTCTTATTACAACCAACCCACAGTAGCTAAAGTAAAGACTAAATAAAGTACATATATAATACAAAAAAATGTAAATCTCTACTGTCTCTTACCATAATCTCTTCCTCATCAGCTCTTCTTCTTCTTGACTCATCTGTACCGGGAGCAGGGCTCTGATCTGACTCAGCCCGACCCACATTTCTGCGACGTCTAACTTCGTCTTGGCGTTGATTACGTAGGTCTTCTCTAATGCGCGGATAAGTTCACCCACTGCATCGTATTGACGAACTAACAGACTGAAAAAATTATTTTGTTAATAAAGGTAGTAAGATATCTGTCTAATATGTTTGTACTAGACAGTAATCATTTGAAACATTGTATACCTTTCCGTAAATAAATATTATTATTATCTGTGTTAATGGTCTAAACCTGACTCAATCTACCATTTTTGAATTAGATTTGGAAAAGGAGTTTACAAAAAAGCTAGATTATAATGTACCTGTATTAAGTGTGTGTGGTGCCGGCCTAGAATAGCACCACCCCATTTCTTCCCGTGGGTGTCGTAAGAGGCGACTAAGGGACATAAACCGGAGGGCGGGCAGCAGCGCCTCCCGTAGACCGATAATATCACCGAACTGCGATCCCCAACCCGCATGCCCAGCGTGGGGATTATGGGTACTACCCCCCCAATGATTGCACACGCCAAAAAGTGGCCCCTAGTTCCCGGCCGCCTCGCTATTCCTGGCCATGGTAGCGGCCATGGTAACGGCGGGGCAGGGGGTGCTAAGAATCCCCGGGCTACGGCAGGCTACCGATCATTACTTAAAAACTTGACCCTTGCTACGTTTAACGGACGCACTCTGAGGCTTGATCACCATCTAGCGCAGTTGGAAGTGGAGTTAGAGAACATTAAATGGCATGTTCTGGGGTTATGTGAAGTCCGTAGAGAGGGGGAGGACACCGTAACCTTAGACTCGGGCCATCTTCTCTACTTTCGCGAGGGTGATAAAACATCCCAGGGTGGCGTAGGCTTCCTCGTCAACAAGGCCCTCTCTAACAACGTTCAGGAAATCTCCAGTGTGTCGACCAGGGTAGCGTACCTGATCCTTCGGCTGTCCAAGCGGTAAAGCTTGAAGGTAATTCAGGTTTACGCACTGACCTCGGCACACTCGGATGATGAAGTGGAGGATATGTACGAAGACATATCCAAAGCCTTACATAACACCACCAAGGCTCACTTCAACGTTATTATGGGGGACTTTAACGGCAAGGTGGGAATCCGGACTGGCAACGAATCCCGAATAGGCTCGCATGGTTATGGAGTTAGGAATCACAGGGGGCAAATGCTTGTCAACTTCCTTGAGAAGGAGGGGCTGTTCTTAATGAACTCTTTCTTTAAGAAACCGCCCCAGAGGAAGTGGACGTGGCGAAGCCCCGACACTGTGACTAAAAATGAGATCGACTTCATCATGACGGATAGCAAGCACATATTCAGAGATGTCTCAGTGATCAACAGGTTTAATACCGGATCTGATCACCGACTGCTCCGAGGCTCTCTGAATATCAACTTAAAGCTTGAAAGAAACCGTCTGATGAAGTCCACGCTCCGACCTAATCCAATCCAGATCATGGCGGGCACCGAGAAGTTCCAGCAGCTTCTCGGGAATAGATTCATTGCCTTGGATCCCACTGATGACGCTGACGAGACCCTACACAATCTGGTCGAAACGTTGAGGAACGAGGGCATCAGATTCTGCCAAAAGCAGCGTACTGGCAAGAAATCCAAACTCTCGGATGAGACTCTCGGGCTGATGGCAAAAAGACGGGAAACCACCCAAGCGACTTCTTCAGACAGGTCAGACCTGAACAAGCGAATTGCGAAGATGGTACGGCGCGACCCTCGGAGCTCCAACACACGCCTCATTGAAGAGGCAATAGAGCGAAACCGAGGGTCCAAAGTATTCACTCAGCAGCTTGGCAGGAGCCACCTGACGAAGCTTAAAACGCACGATGGGAGGACCGTTTTGTCGAAGCTGGAGATATCCGCCGAGATAGAGGATTTCTATGGCCGATTATACGCTGCACATGCCCCTCGTCCCCAACGAGTCGACCACGATTCAAGAGCCACCCTGACACGCCACTATACCGACGAACTGCCAGACATCAGTCAAGACGAGATTGTGCTAGCTCTGAGGCAGCTTAGAAATGGAAAAGCCCCCGGTGAGGACGGCATAACATCAGAGCTTTTAAAAGCCGGAGGAGCCCCTGTTATACAGGAACTACAGAAACTCTTCAACGCCGTCTTTCACAGTGGGAGAACTCCAAAGGCGTGGAGCGGGAGTTTGGTGGTGCTCTTTTTTAAGAAGGGAGATAAAACCCTCCTTAAAAACTACAGACCCATCTCACTCCTCAGCCACGTCTATAAGCTGTTCTCACGAGTGATCACGAACCGTCTCGCCAGGAGACTCGACGAGTTCCAGCCACCGGAACAGGCCGGGTTTCGCGGAGGATATGGCACCATAGACCACATACACACAGTGAGGCAGATTATACAGAAGTCCGAAGAGTATAATCAGCCCCTGTGTCTGGCCTTTGTGGACTATGAGAAGGCCTTTGACTCTGTCGAAACCTGGGCTGTTCTGGAATCCTTACAGCGATGCCAAGTAGACTATCGTTATATCGAGGTGCTGAGATGTCTCTACGACGCCGCGACCATGAGTGTCCAAGTACAGGACCAGCAGTCCAACCAAACCCATCCAACTGCGCAGAGGAGTAAGGCAGGGGGATGTTATATCCCCGAAACTGTTCACGAGCGCCTTGGAAGATATGTTTAAGACACTGGACTGGAAAGGTAAGGGCATCAACATAAACGGCGATTACATCTCACACCTTCGATTCGCTGATGACATAGTCGTAATGGCGGAGTCGTTGGAGGAGCTAAACCGGATGCTGGACGGCCTAGCTTTAGCCGAACCGATGCATCGGTCTCGGCATGAATTTGGATAAAACCAAAATCATGATCAATGGCCTCATTGATCCGGGACCGGTCGTCGTACATGGCCACCCTCTCGAAATTGTTTCCGAGTACACTTACCTTGGGCAAATTCTGCAGTTGGGTAAAAACAATTTTGAGAAGGAGGCCAAGAGGAGGATTCAGCTAGGCTGGGCAGCGTTTGGAAAGCTACGTCGAGTCTTCTCGTCATCCATACCGCAATGCTTGAAAACGAAAGTTTTCAATCAGTGCGTCCTACCCGTCATGACCTACGGAGCTGAGACGTGGACACTCACGATAGGGCTGGTCCACCAGTTTAAAGTCGCTCAGCGAGCTATGGAAAGAGCTATGCTCGGAGTTTCTCTGAAGGATAGGATTCGTAACGAATACATCCGACAGAGAACCAAAGTTATCGACATAGCTCAAAGAATTAGCAAACTGAAGTGGCAGTGGCACTATATTCCAATTTTTTTATTTCTGACACTTAGAGTAAAAATAAAGTTAAGACGAATGTTAGTACCGAGACAAACCTTACAAGGTTTTATGGTACAAATATAATGTATACTGTGATTGTTATTGTAATGAACAAAATACTAAAAAAAAACAAAAAAAAAATGTTGAATTCAAACAACTAAAAACGAGGATATTTTTCTTAAAATAAACCTTAATGTTTCTCTTCTAAATTTTAAAGGAAAAGGTAGCTGTTATGATAGCGCTTAATTTTTCTCCAGCTTGTACACAAATCGCGAATAGCAATATCAGCCTGAATTACGAAAAAAATTAAGTCGAACGATAGTGTTAATGCATTCACTGCCCAAGCTAGGTAGAGCAACCCGCAGAAAGCGGCGACTTAAGCTAGAAAAACTTACAGATGGTGGTGCACCGGCCTTAACCTCAACAGCCTATAATGGTCCACTGCTGGACGCAGGCCCCCCTGATAAGCTCCTTATGCATACAATCCCCACACTGGGCATGCGGATTAGCGATTGCAATTCGGTGGTAGTGGAATGATTCTGCAAGGGGCACTACTACCGGTCCCCGATGGATACCCCTGAAACGTCTCTTACAACCCCCGCGGGAAGATTTGGGGTGGTGCAAATTCTAGGCCGGCACTAGTGCATCGGCCGTGAAAGTGTCAATGGTACTAACCTAAACATCTCTCTAACAAGCTTAGGCGTTTCAATCTGTGATTCCTCAGCCCAGTTGACAATTGTGCCGATAAGTACTTTGCGGAACTTTTCTTCTGGCGTCTTTTTTGGTGGTTCTTCTAGTGCCTGTAGGATTATAAATTATAACTGTTTAGATTCCATTAATAAAATTAGGTTTCAATTAGAATAAATAATAGATTCACGTTACTTTACAAAAAATCAGGATAAAAACAGTGAGTAACGATTTCGCGCGATTCCGCACATTCTGCAAGTTATGAGCGGAATTGTTACAAAATATTTGATACCAAATTATAGCCCAATTACAATTGATAGGAATAAATTCACAACCAACAATTCTAACACAAAAATACAATTTCAAGATGAATACGTTAATCGCTTGGCTCAGTCTCAATCAATCAATCAATCAATTGATATTGTGATTATCTTATTCATAATGGTCTGCTAACTTAAAACACTGTTATTTCTCAACTGGACAAATATTTGTACGCTCTACAGATATTTGTTTAGGGTGTTCTGGATGTTTTCTATGTAAGTATAATAAAAAAAAAATATGTATGTAGTGCATTGTATTATGTATATCAGTTATCTAGTACCCATAACACAAGCTCTGCTTAGCTTGGGGATAGATAATGTGTGTGTGAATTGTCCAACATTACAATGTTTTTTTTAATTTTAAACTTACCTTCGCTTCTTCTTCCAACTCTTTTACAGTGTTGATTAGACTATACAGCTTTCCGAACGCACCAGGTTTAGTTTCGGGTTCCGTAGATTCCTGTAACAACAGATGACTTTTATAACTGTTACTTTAAGACTTATTTTGGGCCGGAATGGTTTTTAGTCAAGGAATACAGCTTATTCAGTTCTTTATCAGCCTATATTAGTCCACTGCTGGACATAGGCCTCCCCTAATGAGTGCGCATCCACCATCGGCTTGCAGTCTTTCGTAGATCGTCACCCCACCTGAGGAGGACGTCCTACACTATGTTTGCGAAGTCGCGGACTCCACTCAAGAACTCGTTAACTCCAGCGGTTGTCGGTTCTTCGCGAAATATGGCCGGCCCACTGCCACTTCAGGTTGTTAATTCTTAGATCTATGTCGATGAATTTGATTCTCTGTCGGATGTTTTCGTTACGAATCCTTTCTTTCAGAGAAACTCCGAGCATAGCTCTTTCCATAGCTCGCTAAGCGACTTTAAACTGGTGGACCAATCTTATCGTGAGTGTCCACGTCTCAGCTCCGTAGGTCATGAAGGACGAACTGATTGTAAAGTAAAGTCAAAAAGGTTTAAAAATAATGAACTCTATATAGCATTTGATGCAATAAATTTTAACTTTACTTTACTTTACTTTACACTTTAGTTTTTAAGCGTTGCGGTATGGATGACGATAAGACTCGACGAAGTTTCCCAAACGCTGCCCAGCCGAGCTGGATCCTCCTCATATTGTTTTCAGTTAATTTCTATGTTATTGTATATATTCTATAGTATGTATTAATACTGTAGTAGGTTTTTGAGTATGTATTATATGTATTAACACGCCCCCGTCTATACGTGTACAACTGCTTCGTGTCCATCCCAAGGTAGTGAGGAAGAGATCGCCCATTGTGAAACTCTGTTATTTCTCTTTTCCTGTATTGTATTATGATTATTATTATCGGTACCTCTGACAGTGGCTCAGTGAGCGCGTTCAGCGACACGTGCACCATGAGTCCGTCGTGGAACTGGATCATCCGCGCGATCAGATCCTCTCCGCACGGACAGTTCTCTTTCCAAGACTCTTCTTCTTGATCCATGTGCTTGAAACCTGGGGAAAACGATTTTTGTGTCATTACATTACTCATGAAAAGATATTTAGGTTGATAGATAGATAGATATAATAAATATTTGGTACTACAGACACACACACATACATAAAGATACAATACAAACAAAAGTACAACTTTTGTTTGCCGTGTGGTGCCGGCGGCATAGAATTTGCACCACCCCAATTCTTCCCGTGGGTGTCGTAAGAGGCGACTAAGGGATATCTTCTGGGGGGCGGGCAGCAGCGCCTCCCGCAGAGCAAATCTTCCACCGGGCTGCGATCCCCAACCCGCATGCCCAGCGTGGGGATTATGGGCATTTCCCCCCATGAGTTAAACGCCAATAAAGCGTTTGTCAGGGGGAGGCCTGCGTCCAGCAGTGGACCGATACAGGTTGTGGATGTGGATGGATGTGGAAAAGTACAACCGGTTTAATAATTCAGACAAGAGTAAGTACTTAGTGACGGTAGGTAACATTGTTGTTAATTCAAAAGTCGCCTAAACTAAACTAAACTAATTTGACAGGTCTAAAAATGTCGCTGTCTCTGTCATAACGATCAAAATACTATGCATGGCATTATTCATTATGAATGTAAGCGGGTTATTTACGGACCTTGTTCGTGTTTTAAGAACTTGTGAGTGCTCGAAGGGCAACGCGCAAGTCTAGAACAGCACTCGCCCTGAAGATGTCCTTCGTTAAGGGATGAAACGTTGGTGTTCTTCCAACACAAACAAGGTCCGTAGTTAACCCGCTTATATTCATAATGAATTCGTCAAACTACGAAAGTTTCTAAAACATGGCATTATTTTTAGTCCTATCAGATTAGTTAAGTCTAATTTTGACAACATCTGAATAGACACCATTATTTCAATCGTGAAAATCACGGATGATGATTGATGTTTGTCAACAGCCTGTATTGGTCCACTGCTGGACGCAGGCCTCCCACTGATAAGCGCCTTGTTGGCGTTTATTTAATGGGGGTAGTGCCCATAATCCCCACGCTGGGCATACGGGATGGGATCGCAGTTCGGTGGTAGAATTATTCTGCAGGGGGCGCTGCTGCTGTTTGTTACCTATTCACATCAAAACTACTGAACGGATCGGGCTGAAATTTTGCATACAGGTACTACTTTTTATCCGATAAATCATAAATGTCCCTGTTCCCCCACTAGGGATATAAATCACCTTAAACGTTTCCATAGGAACAACGCGAGCGAAGTCGCGTTTACTCCTAAACTATGACGCTCTTTATTTTTGTAATTTTCAATTTAATTGACAAAAGAAAAAATATAATCCTCCAACATCTTCCGATTACCTAACTGGCGGTCTAAGGACCGTATTATGAAAGCTTGCTCAGTTATAGAGCTATGCTTGAGTGACATTTATGCCATAGAAAAGCGTCGCTCACGCATAGATCCATGACTGAGCAAGCTTTCATAATACGTGCCTAAGTAGAATAATATTATTTTTACCCAGTAAACTACCTACCCCTATTGTACAAGCTTCATTTAAGACTACTGAGCGAAATCTTACCCAATATAGCATTCATTTGTTCTCGAGGTGGACAACGGAACTCCCTGGTTTTCTTGGCCGCTACTGCACTGGGTAGATCTGACTGCTTGATCTCTTGGTAACGTCTGCAATATTAACAACTTATTATGTAAGACCTTCAGAAATAAACGATTTATTATTATTATTATTATTTTTGGGTTAAGATCTAATTTTCTCGGTGTAAAACCGGTAAAATCCAAAGCGCACGGGCCTAAGCCAAGTGCACTTCAGAGGGGGAGACTTCACTTGGAAGCTCATTTTGCAGGAATTTCCTGACGATCCTACAGATGTTTAAAATGACAGCCTGCATTAGTATGTAGGTGTTTTTTGATCCTGTGATATTCAGAGATTTGGAGCACCCGGTAACTGTTAAACATGCTAAAATAATTATTTAAATTCAAATGGCAGACCAATTTTACGAATATACAATCTTCTATTACTATCTCTTGTGTATAATAGAATATAATTTTATTTGTAACTTAATCAACAAACGCGACTTAAAAATAAAAGACAAAGCTTCAGTCGATTAAAGTCATAAAACGGTCTCTGTCTCAGCATGAGCTGTTGACACATTTACAATCAATACTGGTCTTCCGACATGTTTGTTATTCACTTGATTGACCAAATAACTTGCATGTTTACAAACAAATGAATAAGACAATTTCTGGAACGAAATTTTTTGTATTACAGCTGTAAACTCAAATAGTTTTTTTGTGTTATAGATGCAAACTAAACTGTTTTTGTGCTACAGCTGCCAATTAATGTATTTTTTCCAAATCGTTATTCATCAGTTTTTTTTAAAGTCACCTTTATATTTAAGGAAATGATACTTCTAACTTTTATCTTGCTTTTCATGTTTTAAAAAAACGATTGGTGAAAATTTTCTACATTAAATATATATTTTACACCTGTTTTGCACAAATTTTGCTGTTTATCTCAGGGACAGCAAACTTTCTTCGGTTTTTGTTTTGATAAGAAACCTAGAACCTTCTTTGGTTGCCTTTATATTTTTCGATTGGTTATTTAATTTGTAATTAGGTAAAAACATTTTTAGCGTATAATTCCCTATACGCTAAAACTGTTTTAACGGTGCACGTCTCTGCTCTGTACTTTTCACTCGCGAGAAAACCATACCTTGTCATCCCGCTCGAAAACCATCTCTAAGCGGCATTATTGCACGCTCTTAATGTTTAGTACTTACCTCAACTGATCGTTCTGCAAGTCTCCCACAAAGTCGTACGCAAACATAATAATGGCTTCGACTCTGTGCCTCAGTTGTATGTCGTTCAGATGTTGCAGTAGGTAACACATTTGCAGTTTTGCTCCCTCAGCCATTTTCATGTGGAGGAGTCCTTTTCTATGCTCGTCTTTGCCCTCTGAGAAATTAAAAAAAATATTTATTTTTGGTTGTTTCTTTGCGATTGTATTTGTGGCAGTAAAAATGAATCATTAGCTTGCTAATAATGCTATAGAACAATCTTTAACTTCGCCGTGAAGTATGCACAGACAGCTTAGATAAATAATAAGCCCGGACGGACAGACGGACATGTCTAAACTTTAAGATTTTACTTTTCATTGTCGACTACGGAACCCTAAAACACGTATGGCTAATAAAAAAAGAAAAAGCTATTTAAACACAAAATTTTAAGGCTAGACCGCAATTTATTTTTACTAGTATAGTAAAAATAAATTGCGGTCTGATGTATATATACTAGTAATCCTTGACGCCTTCCTCAGAGATTCACATGGGTAGGAAATAAACATTACAGTTTGTTATTAACAGTTTGTCGTAATATACAACTTGTCACCATATTCCGCTTTTTGAGCATACGAATGTCCCCTTACCCTTGTCAAATGTAAGATCCCAGGTTTCAGGGTTGATCATGATGAGTAGCTTCTCAACGTCTTCATCTCGCATCATGCCAACCAGGAGAAGACGGTCCACCAGCTTGATCAGCGGCCTACGACATATAAATACATAGGTGTAATTATGTTTTCTATAATTAATGCAATTGATGATTATTTATCGGGTATTTTTCGCGTACCTTTGTTGTACGCGATAAATACTATAACGAAATAAATATGAATTAAAATATAAATTATAAACAATTAACGACTTTAATAATAAACAGAGAAGAGTGTGCTTTGAACGTCACAATGAAAGAGAACTTTTGATTACACGCGATTCAGCGTAAATCGGGTATAACCCCTATTTGACGTTATTTTATTTTTATTTTATTTTATTAAGCGCTCTATTTCACTTTGAATATGCCAGCAATTTTTTTTAAGTATTGCTTGTTGTAGCATTGTCATTCAACGCGGCAGCGAGAATTCTGGGCACTCGGCCTTCTGGTGACGGCTTATATTAAGAAAAAGATATTAGTGTAAAAATTGTTATATTCTGTTATTGTAATTTTCTATATGCTAGATTTTATCACAAAAACATCGAATATAGCATGAGATAGGTGTACATCTAACCTGCGTGATGCTGTCTTAGAATTTAGTTAATAGGCATTACCCCCCCCCCCCCCCCCATTAAATAAACAAACAAGTGCTTATCAGGGGGAGGCTTGCGTCCAGCAGTGGACCAATACAGGCTGTTGAGGTTGAGGTGTACAACTTACAAGAATAGGTTCTCATTGGTCCCTCCAACAGGGTCCCTGTTGTGGACTTGGTTTGTAGTGACGGCATCTGCTAAGGCTTGCATCACGAACTCTCTGACGACCTCTAGCGGGAAGTATGGGGAGTAGAGATTGCTGATTTCTGTGATGCTTTCTCTGAAAATGATATAGTTACATTTATAATGAAACAGACGTATGTAAGTACATGAGTCAAGAATAAAAATGATGTGATTTCCGTAACACAATTGATTTACATTTATTGTTCACTTAAAAAAACTCAGCTTAAATTTTTTTATGACAAGAAAGTTATGACATTAAAATTAAATGATAGTGGACTTTTTAATTCTATATATCAACTAGCTGCAAAAAATTAATAAAAAAATGCGCTAGCACCCCTAGCTATTTTATTAAACATTCGGGGGCCGTATACCTATTTCCAACATCCTGCAGAGAAGAGAAAAACTATATGAACAACCAATACAATCTCAAATACATGTCGTGATAGTCTCATGACGCGATATTGGCAGCGTCGTACTGGTTAATTAAACGGTAAACAAACTCACGTAATATCAGTCATCGTTATCTGCGGCCGACTCTGTTATTATGTTGGTAATAAAATATTTCTAAGCTGGTAGGGCCACATATGTATAGCTAGTCTATATTACTATAGAAACTTTCGTAGTTTGACGAATTCATTTTATGAATGTAAGCGGGTTAACTACGAACCTTGTTTGTGTTGGAAGAAACGTTGGTGTTCTTCCAACACAAACAAGGTTCGTAGTTAACCCGCTTACATTCATAATGTAGCTCATTATGAATGTAAGCGGGCGTCTATAGTTACTTTACTAAATAAAGGCTGTCAAGTAAAAAGAAGTTAACGTGTTTTAATAGACTCTCTGTCTGCAGAGAGCGCAAGCTGTGTCCCATCTCCGTATCCTCGTACACAACCTTTAGTTCCGACCAATAGGATCTCGGATACATGACGTGATATTTTTCTGACGCGATATTGGCAGCGTCTTATTGGTTGAAAGGTAAACTCACGTAATATCAGTCATCTTCATCTGCGGTCGCACACTCTCTGTCTGCAGAGAGCGCAGGCTGTGTCCCATTTCCGGATCCTCGTACAGAGCCTTCAGTTCCGGTCCCAGGGGGATTACGAACTCGTTCTTGCAGGTTTCCCTGGAAAATATACAGCAGGTTACGTGAGCAACTTATAAATAAATAAATAATAAATAAATAATGCTGGACAATTCACACAGCATTATCTAGCCCCAAGTTAAGCCGAGCTTGTGTTATGGGTACTAGATAACTGATATACATAATACAATACATTACATTACATAGATAGATATTTTTTTATTATACATAGAAAAACACCCAGAACGCCCTGAACAAATGTCTGCAGATCGTACACACATTTGTCCCGAGGCGGGAATCGAACCCGCAACCTCCTGCGTCGCAGGCAGACCTTCGCCCACCGCGCCACAGAGGTCGTCATAAATAGAGAAGTAATTAATTTTATCGTTTATTTATCGCCCCGCCCACGATCGCTGTATCGTTGTAGAAACGTAGGGGGAATAATAACAGAAGGTACGCGATAAATACCAGTTCAAATAATTAATTATGTTACAAATGACGAAAGTTTAAAAAAATAGAGAAGTCTTTGTATGAGTCACAACGTTGATAAAATATTCGCCTCAAGTCTCACAGTGGGGTCAATTCAGATATCTCCAAAATTAAATGAATTTGAGAGAACTAAAAAAGTTGCCGCCGCTTTCATAATGATCGAGCACGAAAGTGCTGTAAAACAAGTTTAGTTTTGAAAAACATCTGAATTGACACGTTTTCTCTCTCCTAAATGGGATTTTATAATTTGACGATCTTTGTGGCGCGCCAGGCGGCCCGTCTCGGAACAAATGTTTGTACGATCTGCAAATATTGGTTGAGAGCGTTCTGGATGTTGTCTATGTATACTAAAAAATATATATCTATGTAGTATTGTATTAAGTATATCAGATATCTAGTACCCATAACACAAGCTCTGCTTAGCGGTGCGAATTGTCCAGCATTATTTATTAATTTATATTGTTTTTTTATTACTTTCTGAACGATTAAAGCAGGGATTGTACAAATAAATGTCGGCCATGTGATACGTGTACAAATTGTAGATACTGCAACTGGTACCGGCGGCGGCGGCATCATCATTTAGAACAACAAATCTGCTTCATTATGAATGTGAGCGGGTTATCTACGAACCTTGTTTGTGTTGGTAGAACACCAAAGTTTCACACTCATAATAAATTTAAACTACGACAGTTTGTGATAAAATCAATCTGCTTATTTTTCGTATTGAATGAATGAATGAACACTGTATTGTACGTACATAAAAATGAAATAACTGATATTTGAATAAAAACGTACAAAAGCCGTCCTTATTGCTTAAAACAATTTCTTCTAGATAACCATTTTTTTTAAATGATCAAACGAACTTACCAAGTGAAGTTCGATCTTGATTGTCCTGTCTTCGGCGAAGAGACCTAAAGTCGGGTGGGACTTTAGGTCTCTTCGCCGAAGACAGGCCAACCCAGTTTTTATAGGTACCCATATCAATGTTGGATTCCTTAATATTTTACTCTAAACCTAATGAAGCTATGGTCAGGCTGTGACACGTCCCAGGGATATACAGCTATCTCTTTCTTTCTTATGTACCTATACTATGTGCGAGTGGAATGCAGCGTAGCTACTTACAAGTATAATTCAAATCTCGAAGCCTAAGACAGGACAATTCCTCTCTTTAAAACAATACTCACATAGTAGTGGCATGCGACTCCAAATGCAACGCTATAAGTAGATCATAGAACCCTTGCCGCAGTGGACCTGACATGTACTGAGACTGGATGGCGTAGAGAAGTTGTTTTTGGTCGACGTGCTGGCATAATGCGTGGGCGGCTCTGAAAAGTGAAGAAATACTCAAATAAAACGTTTAAATTTATTATCATGGCGCATGAAACTGTGCCGAAATATTGGAAAGGTCTCAACTCAAATCATGGTGACTCATAGTTAACTCAATTCTCGTTCCTGTGGGAATTCCGGGATAAAATATAGCCTATGTCACTCCCTGAAAAGTAAGTTTTTTAATGATGAAAGGATTGTTTATTTTCGTTTCGGAGCCTATACAATACAAACAGAAAACAATCAAATCTTTTTAAATATAGTATAGATATCGTTAGACTAGCTGAAATCGGCAGGTCAAACATGCTATAAAAAAAATTCGATGTATCCTCAATTCTAAGAGGACATACAAGGAAATGTTGTATAAAGGAAAGTAATTTACCTGTAGTTACTCTGATAACACAGAGCAGCGTAGAGAGTAAGTGTGTGTGAGTGGAAGCTTAGGAGTTTGTCCATCTCTATCAACTCGAGAATGTCGATGCAACGGTCTTCCTCTGAAAACAATAGAACATGATTTATTTGATAAATAAAAATGCATTTTTGCTTTCGATTACTCTATTCAGCCGAAACATAACAAAATGGAATGCAATAATGCGAAGTTTTCAAGCGCTGTTTGCAATTTTGTTCGTGTTTTATTCACCTCGGCCGAGGCCAAGTGAAATTGGTTCTGTTAAAATCATGAAAATGTAAGGTACAATGAGCAACTTTCACGTTACAAAAATAACTGACATGCGAAGCAAATAAAAAGCCCAAACTGACCAATTTAACATAGTCTATTTTTAATAGTTTTTTTGTAATTGCCAATAAATAATTGTTTTTGTTTAAAAAAAACTATAAACCGACTTCAATTATATGGATCCCATTTTCAGAACTGGACCAAATTAAAATGGGACCACGTGGAAAACACCAGCTTTCAAATAAAAAAAGAATCACGAAAATCGGACCACCTAGAAAAAAAAAACTGAGGTAACAAACATACTAAGCTAGTACTAATAAGTACTCGCTTAGTATGTTTGTTACCTCAGATTTTTTGTGTGTGTTAATTCTGCCACCAATAATTATAAGTAAGTCCTTACCTGGTATGTGCAAAGCCAGCATGGATATAGCATCTTCGCATAACATCGACCAACCACGGATATCGGACAACTTCAGGGCGTGCACTTGCAGAGATTGATTTGGTACCTGGTGAAAAGAGTAAGCAATACAATATTTTGTTGCATTAGGACTTCTCCAGGCATCTTGGTTCTGAACTGTTAATCGCTAATAGCGTCTAGTTCGCTGAGATAGGTTTTCACTGCCAATCTAGCTATACTTATTGTCGATAGCTTTCATGTATTCGTCAGGTTGTATGGTTATCGGGAGCTTTCAGATAAAGTAAGCTGAATCACCCTACTCAAAAGCTTTATATCGCTAGACGTAAAATAACTTTCAAAAACTTGGCGATGCAAGCGGTTTTTCAACGCAAAAACCGTCGAGGGCAAAGGGTTAATGATTTCTTTCACAGTGTTATCTCCGGTTTCTTCTAACGCACTCCATAACGTACCCTGTCTTAAGCTTCATCCAGTATCTGTCAGCAGTCTCTCATATAATATACGAATCTCGTATAATGGAAAGTTAATTATCTAACATAATAACATCTTTTTGAGTTTGCTAGAATTCATTATTATTATTATTTACTATGTACATGTACCTCAGTAACCATAAAAATATTAAAACAATATAATAGACGATAAGGTTTATGGTAAAATGATCTATATTTTGTTCATAGAAGTCATAGTTGTAACTTTATGCCTTTATGAGTACTACCGATTTCAAGATTTAAAAAAATTTGATCGCTTTTATCTCGAAACTAGCTTTTTGCACTTAATGACTTCTCGCACCACAACGACGATATGATCGTACCTGGCCATATGGCGTCTTTTGCCACGCAGTATCCACTATACACTCAAGAAACTCAGACGAAATAATAAATCCTTTAAATTTTTTATTTCGTCAGAGTCAAGAGTCAAGTTGTCAGTTCTTTGGCAGATATGTCCAGCCTACTCCCACTTCAGCTTGCTAATTATCTGTTTTACTATTCATACTTACTATCGGCTATGTTCACTGTAGTTTAAGGCAGGTACAATATAGTTATCACTTACCCTGGCCCACTGATGCGGCTTCAAACACTGCACCTTAAGCCTCGGCGGGAACTGCGGTATCACGTGTTTGTCGCTAGTTGGCAGCACTGCAGCGCTTAGAGGCAGGCTTATAGCAGACCTGCCTAACTCTATCTGAAGGATCTCTTTGGAGGTCGCTTCTACGAAGATGGCCGGGAAGAGTTTGGTTTCTGGTTCCATCTGGAAGGGAGTTTGTTATTTTTATTTCGGAAGAAGCTTTGTTTATAAATTAAAACTTTAGCAGATCTCTAATTCTCAATTCTTATCTATGTAAAAGAAGTTATAAAATATCTATATGCAGAAATTAAAAATGTATACAGCCACGTGGTACGAGTACAATCCGATACACTATCACTTTTGTTATACCAGAAAAGAAACAAAATAAAAACACTACCTACCATGGTTGTTATTCGGATTTGGTATCCAATGATGATGGGTCTCTCTTTATTTTTTTCAACATCTCTAGATTTACCTTGTATAATCAATATTGGTCTTACTTAGAGCGAGTCTCGTTACCTTGAGCTATCGACATATTTTACGTTGAACTGTCATCTAGTTTTACCTTGAACTGTCATCTAGTTTTACCTTGAACTGTCATCTAGTTTTACCTTGAATTGTTATCTAGTTTTACCTTGAACTGTCATCTAGTTTTACCTTGAATTGTTATCTAGTTTTACCTTCAACTGTCATCTAGTTTTACCTTGAATTGTTATCTAGTTTTACTTTGAACTGTCATCTAGTTTTACCTTGAATTGTTATCTAGTTTTACCTTGAACTGTCATCTAGTTTTACCTTGAATTGTTATCTAGTTTTACCTTCAACTGTCATCTAGTTTTACCTTGAATTGTTATCTAGTTTTACCTTGAACTGTCATCTAGTTTTACCTTGAATTGTTATCTAGTTTTACCTTGAACTGTCATCTAGTTTTACCTTGAATTGTTATCTAGTTTTACCTTGAACTGTCATCTAGTTTTACCTTGAATTGTTATCTAGTTTTACCTTGAACTGTCATCTAGTTTTATCTTGAATTGTTATCTAGTTTTACCTTGAACTGTCATCTAGTTTTATCTTGAACCTTTATCTAGTTTGATCTTGAACTGTCATCTAGATTGATCTTGAACTGTCATCTAGTTTGACTTTGAACTGTCATCTAGTTTGACCTTAAACAGTCAGCTCGTTTTACCTTGAAATGTCAGCTATTTTTACCATGAACTATCAGCTATTTTTACCTTGAACTGTCGGCTAGTTTCCTTCCCCTCACAAGTGAAGCTGACACTGCCAGTCGAGGTATCGACGGAGCAACCAATGAACATGCCCTGTGAAGCGCCTTTGGCAGTCGCTTCGGCCATAACTTCGTTGTATAGCTCATCAGCTCGTACCATGTAGCAGGATTGACGGTTTACACTGAACAATAAAAATTTATTACTAAAAAAATATTTTCGATATTTCCCAGACGGAGCTGGCCAGTGATCGTGATATCTGGAGGAAGTGGGGGCAGACCTTCGCCCAGCAGTGAGATAATAAAGTAAATGGTATGTTTTTTTCGATCATCAATTTCGAAACAAAATACACAAATGCTGATAATAGTATGAAATCGTTTTGTCCTGGGATATAAAAAAACATAGTACATATGAGCACAATCAAAAATATTTATGTCCTATTAAGTATATGAGTAACTAATACAATACTAGCTGGCGTATGCGTATTGTAATCTCTTTTTGATTTTAATTTGTTGTCTGTTTTATTTGTGTTATTGTTTTAATATTGTCCTGTTTTTCTGTGTCCCCCACGGAAGATACATCCTGCCATAGCATCTGCTGAGCTATTTTGGAACCTATATCTTGTGACTTAACCTATACATTTTTTATGTCATATATGTGTAGGTACTGATTACAAAATGAACGCTTACTGTATTATCTTAATCCTGTTAAAATCATACTGTAATCGTTTATTGCTTTTTTTACTTTATGTTCGCGTATAACGGTACTGAAAAATAACAAAACGCGTCATATTTTTTGTACTTTCTTAGTGAACGTACGTCATGTTGAGCCATTCCAGTGTTTTGATCGAGTCGAGACGCATAGTAGTTGTGTCTGCTATGCATCTCGACTCGATCAAAACACTGGAATGGCTCAACATGACGCAGTATGAGCGACCAGCATGGCGGGTAAAGAAATAGAAATTTGTAAATAGATGAAACTGACTTGACTAGGAACTCACCTCTCCACAACCCTGTCGTAATCATCAGTGATGATAACAGATGACTGCATGACCTTATTCTGGTTGAAGTCCTTGGAATGCAGGTGGTACTGCGTGGTCACCCATCCCACGTACACGTGCGTGGGGTCTTGGCCAGGGTATATTCTGTAAAGGAGTTATATATCAGTACTTGGATCCGGGGCTTTACACGCACTTTTCAAAAACACTTCAATGATGTTAATGCTTGGCCGGATGTCGCCCAGTTCCACATCGACAAAGTATGTAAATCTAAGACTTAGTTATGCAAATATTGTATTAGTTGATAAGCGATAAACTTGCTAGTGGTTTCTTTTTTACTTCTTCCGCTAGTGGACAAAAATGGAAGTGAATTAGAATCAATTGCACCTTATTTCTTGTTTGATAGTTATAACTATTTATCAAGCTGTTTATATAAGAAGTAAAAAAGTGACTTGTCTAAGTGCTTATTTTGTTAGTCTAAAGAAATAAACTATTCGACTCTGAATCTGACTCAAGTAGCCGTAGGCCTGGTTTATGGAGACGGGCGTGCTGCGGCGCGTCGGGCGGCACGTAGGGCGTTAAGTTATGTTTACGAAGACCCGGCGCCTACAGCTGTGCACACTTAATTCAAACATATCGCGTTGGTAGTGTGTGTCTACGGAGAAGGAATTTTACCCGTGTTTGTTTGATTTGACGCGTCGACTGCGTCGTATGCAGCGTATCCATAAACATCAAAGTATATTGCGATACGTTTGTGTTTATGCGACGCGGCATCTCCGTAAAAGCACTTAGGCCGTCCTTGGATACCGTTTACCACTTTCCAAATTACATTAACATCCGAGAAGCCGTTGAGGCGATAAAGGGAAACAGAGACAAAATTACATTTGCGTTTATAATATTCTTAAGGATCATAATTTCGATGATGTAGGTAGATTGTAAATAACGACGCTTTGACTTTCGTGAGACGTTGGAAATAACTCTATTTATGTATTTTAAAGCTCTGTTATTTAAGGCTTGCGCAATCGTCTTTTATTTATTCGTAAGGATTGTTTATGCTGACATATACATGGATCCCATTGTCAGAACTAGACCATGAATCATAAAAATCGGATAAAAAAATACAGTCAAATTGAGAACCTCCTTTTTGAAGTCGGTTAAAAAGGACTAAACTCCCTTACCTGACACCATAGAAATATTCATTGATAAGCTTCAAACACTCCCCGTCGAATATCTCGTTGCCGACGGTTTCGGTACCGGAAGCAGCTAGATTTGTAGTGGTCATCTGCTTACGGTCTTGCGTTGGCGTTTGCATCTGCTGGGGTTAAATAAATACATAGAATTAACAAAATGATGATGAAATGATTTCCTAAGCATTATCTGGTTTAAAAAACCTGTTGCTGATTGTTTGTGAACCCAACAAACCCGAATCGAACAGAACCACTGCGCGGGTCAAAAGAGAAAAAGAAGAAGATCACTCGTAAAATTCAGAGCAGCGTCTTTAGAATGGAAAGAGTGGAATGACCTTCCTGCGTTTGTCTACCCATTAGAGTAGGTACAGTCTTGGAGTCTTCAAATCTAGGGTAAATTAGTTCCTTCTGGAAAAGCGTGCTCCATCTTAGGCTAAATCTTTACTTTCTTAAAGTGAGTTGGTAGCCAAACGTTAGTCCAACAGCAATAAAAAAAGACTTTATAATGTTGTAAACTAATCAACCTGCAAAAGTAATCAATAACGCAATTGATAGTGTTCAAACTCTTTTATTGAACACTGATCATATTTCACGAGCAGAGCTTGTGACCGCCAGAAGACTGTTATACTATTGAAGATGTGAATAGTTTTTTTTATAATGCGAATTATCACTCAATCGAACAAGCTTGACATTGACCTAACAATGATTTCTTTGACCACAATCGAATCTTATGGTGTGGCTAAAGAGGTTTCAGGATTATACAACACGATGTCGACGATGTGTATATAGACTAGACTAGTAGACACATTTATTTTGAATCTAAGTGGGTTAACTTCAAACCTAGTTTGTGTTGGAAGAACACCAACGAGAGCCTTCATCAGGGTGAGTGTGGATCGCGTCACGCCTGCACTGGGTCCTTGCACTCACTGTTCGCAGTTAACCGCTAATGAATTCGTCAAACTACGAAAGTTTGCGGAGTAAAATAGTAGACACCTATTTACTCTTGTCTTAGGTTATCCAGATTGTAATTGTCAGAATAAACAGCTGTATTTTATGGTTTACTAACTGTTGCATCCGCGGAACTTTCTGGATCACTAATTTGGATTTTATCTATGGTTTGTTTACATCTATGCTAAATTTCAGACAGATCCAATATGTATTTTTCAGTTAAATATCTTCACTAATGCCTTTAAAATTAAATTAAAATATGAGTAGGAAAGATAGAAAGTTAGTAGAAACAACACACAATGGTATGAACTTACGTTAAGACCAGTGAGGCTTCCGTTTAGGTTCGACCTACTGGCACGCGGAGCGCCGTTATGCTTTTGATTCGCCTTTGGAGAAAACAAAGAATCAGCTGTGCGTTTGTACAGTGCAATGGTAAAGTTGTAAGTAAAGTAGTAAAGTTGTAAGTGAAATGATAAAGTTGCAAGTAAAGATGTAAAGTTGTAAAGTAAAAGTGTAAAGTTTGGAAACTATGTTATGGACACTAAAATTACGGGAAATTTACCATGGATGTGAAGTTTTGACTTTTCCTATAGTTCGGTTGTGTGTACTGTTAATAAATCACTGTACGTTGCCTACATAGTTCAAACAACCTTAGTACCAAGTGTAGCACTATTTATGTGTACAGTCCGTGGGTAATATTTGAAAATTTGTTCTTTACAGTGAACAAGTCGTATAGTGTAAAAAACGTGTACCGTATGGTGATAAATTTGTGGCTACTTGGTAATTTGTGTATGACATGTTTAAGCGAAATAATGGTCTGTAAAAATGTAGATCTATGTTCTGTATAGGTACAAAATAATGAGTGAAATAAAACAAAATGAGTGCAAATTAATTCATCAAAGAAGCTATTTTACTGTGCTACAAAATAAACCCCCACCTAAATTAAATAAGACTCCTTTACTTTACAGAGGGTTTTTCTACTGCCAACTATATCAAATCTACTGTAAGAGGTGGTCATTCAAAAATCTACCCTTCTTTTATAATAATAAGGTACAAACCTGTGAAACCTTGATCTGTGGGTTGGGTCTCTTAGCGCTACGTTCAGGCGACACTTCAGTATCACTAAACGGATCGGGAGTTTTCGATTTACGGGACTTAGCGCGATCGCCGCTTTCGCCACGTTTGCTGCGGAAGAATCTGTTGGACAAAATACATAAAAAAAGTTTTTGTGGGTATTTCACAAAAATAATACTACTTGTTTGAGCATAAAAAAAGACGTGTGGCACTCGGGGACTGCCGCGGTAAAGCTATTGCATAGAATTTTGTATCAACTTATGCAATTATAATTTTATTTATTTATTTTATTCATGCAGTATTGCCTTTTCTTTGATATTAATTCAAGTTACACTTTTTGAGCGTGGTGACCCTATACACCTATATACTTTCTCATAAACAGCTGCTTATGTATTCGTCCGATTTCGGAGCAGCTCGTCTCGATTCGTGCGAGTTTCGTAGAGTCGTACAATACGTCTAATCGCACGCACACAACGCCGTGTCAAAGACTGCCGAACTGAAACGACGTTAGACGATGCACGGCCTTCAAGCCACACCTCCTTGCCCGGCGGAGTGGGGAGCGTGAGGTTTTTTCGTTACGGAATTTCTGGATTCGGTCCCCGCGCTCAAGGCCCGCGATAGAAGCTATGCAATAGCTTAAAAATATAATAATGGTAAAAAAATTCTAGTGATGCTGGGGAACTGCTGAGCATAGGCCGTGTTCAGTGAACGTATACGGGCCGAGGATCATCATCATATTCATCATCATCATGATGAATATGATGATGATCCTCGGTGTCACCGGTCACCTAATTCGATTCGTTTTATTTATGTATGTTCACGTTACCAATTTCACCGCCAATAGGGTATATGCATGTGACTTCAAAAAGCTATTATTTTTTTTACGTATTCTGTATTGATATAGAAATATATCTGTATATTTATTTTTGTATGTTATGATGTTTTTATTGTGAAATTTAATCATTGAAAAGTAGATATTTTAAGTCTCAACAGCAAAATTTCTTAACGCAACGCTATTGGCACGTGAAGCGTGACGTCATAATTAAACATTTTTGTATGGGCATGAAGTTTTGATTTCGAGTTTACAGGTCATAAAATGCAATGGCTAACATAGCAGCGTTTTTATCACCCGAAACTGAGTGTAGTTTTACTTTTAGTTTTTTTACCTCAATAATTTAATTTTTTTGGGTGTTATATATTTTTCCTTTATGTATTTAACCTAAATAATCGATAAAAAAACATTATACGCTATTGTGGACCGATCTTGATTAATCTTTTGGTTTTGTATAACAAAGATCATGAGGCGGTCCAATCATTATTTTTATTGAATGGAATGGATGTAATAGATAGAAAAATATAAAAGAAGCACTTACTTGAATGGCGATCGTCCGCGTTTATCCTTCTTCTCGTCAGGGCTCAAGCTCTGGGCTTCGTACTTCGCCATCTCAGCTTCACTGGTCGTACGATGCATGCCGTTCTGTTGACCTGGAATTTGAGTTTTATTGTTAGGGTTTGAAAGTTGATAATTGATTTGAGAAGTTAGTTTTGAGGGAAGATTTGTTTTATGAGATTTTAATATTTAGAAACTAACAAATTTGTTAGGTAGAATGTTTTTGTTAGAGAAATTTCGTTGGCGGATGTTATAAGTTTAATTATTTGCAGATAGAAATGTGCGAATGGTTCTCAATATTGTTTCGTTTGTTAGGATTTGGAGAAATGGTTTTCACCTATCTGTGAAAAATGTTATCTGTTAACGCTTTCACTGCCTATCAGTAGCGGTGACACCTGCTGATTAAACTAGAGTTTTTAAAAGACATCCTTTAAGGCTAGCGTCGACAGGCCAGCATCGGACGCCTCGCACTGACCGCATTAAACGGATTTTAGTATTCGTTGTATGATATGCTACAGAAGTGCGTCCACTGATCCACATCGCACGGAGCGAACGCATCGGACTGTCGGCAATGCCGGCAATCCGTTAAGTGCGGATGACGCTATTATTCGTTTGCAAATGGTCGACATTCCAATTGCTGCAATGACAGTGAACACACAACCCGGCATTACACTCAAAAAATTCGTCTGATAGTGTGCACAGACCAAGCGAGCGAGAACGAGCGAATGCAAACGAGTGACATTTGACGATCGGTACGTTCGTTTCTCTTTGATGTAGCGACAGCCGCCGGAGCACGGCCGAAGGCGAACATAGGCCCTCGTTAGGGCTCGCTTAATTTCGCAATGAATCCACACTGGTTCTTTTGCGTTCGTTCGTTAGCCTAAGCTTGCTCTCGCTAGCTTGATCTGTACCCGGCATCGTGCAATTAGCGCGGACAGTTCGATGCCGGCCTGTCAACTATGCCTCCCGCACTATCCTGTTATGTTGTTGTTTGATTGAAGCAAAAACAAGCAAAAGCCAAACAGATATCCACAAAGCAAATTATATAACCTGGCTGCAAGTTATATCCACCTCTTGGGATCGAGGTTTTCCTAGGGGGGCGGGACGGCAGGCGTTTTATCTTAGAGCTTGAAGGCATCTCTTCTTGGTTCTCGTCGTAGTGTAGACCTTGGGGTGGGGGATATAAGGGTCAAAATAATGCAACGTAACAGATGGTAAAAATATAAGTGGGTGAAGCTTTATTGGGTAAAGAGGTCATTGATATGGGAAAAAACAAAGGTATAAAAACTTAGGGCAAAACTAGGCTATGGGCATAAAGAATCTAGAGTTTAACAAAACAGAGAGGTTATAATCTAGGGTAAAATCGGTGTTTACACTCAAAGCAACGCATACTGCATTGGCCACAAAAAAGGAATACTGCTAGATGGCATGTACCATAAAACAAGCTAAAATACCATAAAATCCGCATCCAGCATCATGCCAGCAGTCCCTGGCAGTCCATCCCACCTGGCCGGAGGGTGAAGTCTCCAAGAATACCACCTCGCTATTTCTTGGAGCTTCTCCGATAATTTTGAGCTACGTAGATAACCTTGGTCCTCTTATTTTTAACTTCGGCGGTATCTGAGCCTTGTAGCGTTCTTTATCAGCAACTGTTGGCGTTTGTTTTATCTGTCTCATTGGGAGGCAGACAGACAGACAGACAGACTTACCTTTAATATCGCTGATGGTGAATCCGCTTCTCATAATCTGGTCGATATGCGCCGGCATCTGAGCCTCGGTGGCGTTCTTCATGAGCATCTGTTGGCGTTGTTTTATCTCCACCCAGCGTCGGGCTTTCTCGCGCTCACTGAAATACAGATATTTTATATAAACAATTACATTTATGTTTTCTTAAGATCAGACTATGGATAATTGAATTTAGGACATGAAATAAATCACAAAAAAACGCGTTGCACTCTGGGAATAACGGCAGAAGTGAAAACTCACACTACAAGTGGCAATTTTGTTCTTCGCGATAACGCCATCTGTTAGCCTGCGGTGACACTTCTCTACTACTATGTAAGGTCATCTCAACTGACGCTGTGGGTTCTGTGTTACTCCCGGAACTAGCGACATCTTTTTTCAACTCGGTGAACTATTTACACAGGTACAATGTAGTACCAATTTAAAATTACATTAATTCAAGCTTATTATGTCACCACTGATCTAACATGTTAGATCTGATCGACTTTACAATTTATTAACTATGCCAAAAAAGTGCACAATGGGGATGAAGAAGTTTTCACTTCAAAAAAATTGTTTGTCGGGACGTGTGATTTTAACATTGAAACTTACTCAATGAATTCCGAATGACAGATGACTGGAAGAGACAGTCTCAAAAACTCCCAGTTAGCCTTCTCCATGGTTTCGAAAGTGTTGTGTGAGATTTTCAGGCACGGTGGGGTATCTAGAAACAAATGACGACGCCATTAGAATATCCTCCTCATTACATTTTACATTCATGCCTACAATAAGTTACTTTCACCTGAGGTAAACACTGTGCTTTGCAATACGAATACAAGGAAAGTAAAAATAAATTAGTAATAAATATCTAAGTAAAATAATTAAACCTAATAAAAAAAAACTGATCCAATATGACATATCAATACTAGTCAGTAGCGTAAACAATCTACAGGTAGCTCAACTGATCTATATCAATCACAATTTAACCGTTCATTATCGTTTAAAGTTTAAGCCTTTTATCATCTAGGTACTTTAGTTAGGAACTAGACTGTATTCTGCTTTTTTATGTTTTATGTATAAGATATGAACTTATCCTGTGTTTTTCTTATACTTAGTCAGGTATGTTTTTTTTTATTTCGTTACAAAATTATTATTTTAACGAATTATGTTAGTAAGTAGTCCGAAAGTTCGATAACTTAAGTCAAATTACTGGTCTCCACGCAGGAAAATATCTGTAAGATTAATTGTTACTACAATAAAATATCATTAAACATTATTAAACATCAATTAATTGGAATTTCAGATTTTAAATAAGTAGTAACTAGTACTTATCTAAAACCTGAATAAATTAAAATACTTGTAGTACAAGTATTTTGAATATTTATTACCTGATCCAGCCGGTATCCTTGTAACATCGATCCTGGTGTCTGGCATTTCATCCGTGTTTTCGAAGATCGGCTGGTCTTTTGTGTACCAGTGGGTTACGTCACGGTTCATATTGCTGATAACAAAAATACACATACAAATGAATATAAGAAAGGTCAATAAATTATCATTAATGATAGTCCTGCACATGTTCGTAGAGTCTGTTCAAAAAGCAGAAGAGTCGTGGCGTTACGTTGAACTAACACTTTTAGTCGTACTGCAATGACAGAGCAGTGTTGTCAACGCAACAAAAGTTGTCAATTGGCACACGAGCGACCTCAATTCCCACGACTCTTCTCTTTTTGAACAGACTCTAACGCCATTTAGTTTGGCAGGTGTAAACTTAGAGAAATTATGATCATTTAAAATTTTTGAAGATGACAGGGTATTAAGCACCTATTGGCTCATTTAATAGATAGACATAAGTTATAATGCTTTGTAAGAAATATTTCAGTAGATTATATACCTAATGAAAGGGCGCTATTGCGCTCATTGGGGGAGGCCTATGTCCAGCAGTGGACTAATAGGCTGATGATAATGATGATGATGATATACCTTAGGGTTTTACTTACACACAGAACGGTTCGTATCCCTCCTGAAGACCGCAGGTCGTAAAGTATTTCAGGGTGTTCACATCTTGACCGTACGTCAATCTGGAAAACAGATAAGTACAAATAAAATTACACTTGCAAAATAATAAACAACTGACATATTGACAAACGACTATTTGTAACTATCTGCAGTCAGCAACTCAATTATTTCAACTGTAATTATAATTACTAGTTCTAATTTATTTCTATTATTCTTTTTTTAATAAAATTATATTAATCTTTTTATTTTTAAGTTTCGACTGTTTCATCAATTTATTCGTATTTAATTTGTAGTAGGAGCAAAAACCTCGTTCGGATATGTTAATTTCTAAAATAGGTCACAATAAAAGGTGCTAAAATTTGATTTAAGGCCACAGACGAGTGTCAATTCGGAAGTCGCCGAAAGTAATCTAAACCAATTTGACAGCACTAAGTGATCCTTTTTATTTTTAAGCTATTGCATAGCTTCTATCGCGGGCCTTGAGCGTGGAGACCGAATCCAGAAATTCCGTAACGAACATAACCTAACACTATGCAATAGCTTTACCGCGGCAGTCCCCGAGTGCCACACGTCTTTTTTTGATCATTATGGAAGGGACGGCAATATTTTTAGTCCTGTAAAATTATTTCAGTTTAGTTTTAGCGACATAATTATGAACGGACACCAGTAACTCACCTAGCTTTCTGTCCAACTCCCAAAGTGCAAGCCGGCACAAAGTTATCACCTTGCACATCAGCGAACGTGGTTTCGCCGCCGAGAGCGTCCATAAGCAGCTCACCATTTAGTGAGAAACCTGGATTAGTAGAGAACGAATTTAGGTGGAGGTCTCAACTATTTTGTCAACACATACAAAATTTTTTAAAGACTGTAATTCTTATTAAGACTTGGTAAGATATAACTTGTTGTCATTATCAGCCCGTTAGGTCTCTGCCAATTTATACCACTGATTTTGGTCTTGGGAAGTTTTTTTGCCAATATTTGCGTACCTACTATGCTCCGTTCACAATTTGTTTTCTTTGACTGAATTGAAAATTTCATAGACCCGTGTTTCTTTTAAAGAATAGTGATGCGAATCTAATCGCAACTTAACTTTATTTATTATTCTTTCATTAAATCAAAGAAAATAATGCTTGGACGGAGTATAGCAAGTTGAACTAATAAGTTGAATCTGACAAATTCTATGAAGATACATCATGATAAAAATCAATAGGTAAGTACATACAAAACTTACATTGTTTAAATTTGGTTTATATCAACAAAACTAGGTATTATTGAAAGCGAAAACGCACATTCAATGTGCTTTGAATACAGTTAATATTTACAAGAACAACAAAAAGGTTATTTTTATGAACACGAATACATTTTTATATGTTAGTTACTATAGTAGAGACAGGCAAGAGAAAAAGTCTAGAATAGGTAGTAAGTAAAAAGAGTTATTAACAAACTAAGGTAAACAATCTATATTAGCTAAGGTTTTTGTATTCTAGGCGGGGAAAACTGAGCTATAGGTAAATGTAAATAATAACATTTTTACTTGAATTTCAGGGCAGCTACGATGATAAACAATTATAAATCTCTAAGAGATCTTCTCTACGAGTGGGAACTATAAAAAACTACCTAAAACCATTCTAGTAGTTGGTCAGACTTTTGGCTAAACTAAGTCTGTGTTCAAATGTGACGTCTAGTTGAACTAAAAACAGTAATTTATATAAAATTACTTGATAAATCCCAAAAAAAATCGTGATGTGCATATACATGTCAATGTGATCATCATCATCGTCAAGCAAGTAGCGATGCAATGCGAGTTCCAGTATTGATTGACAAGCATATTTGAAGCGCGGGCATGATTGGTCCAATTTTGGTGGTGTGGCAAGAACATCCTTCTATATATTAATCGCTGTTTTAATTTTATTGTATAAAAACGTACAAAATTTAGTCAAATTTTTAGTATTCAAGGAAATTCAGATACAGTCAAATTCATCATCAGGTTTTAGATCAATTTTGAAGTTCCTTTTATAACGATATTATAATTTTTAGTGCTTTCCAATTTGTATTTAGTGTCTGAATTGACACCAACAATCAGCAATTTCAATAGGCACATTTTAAGTTTTTAGCAATTTAATAAGGTGAAATACTTATACATAATACAATTTACAATGAAACCCAAAAATGTTATTTGAAATCACAGATCCAAGTTAAAACTAAAAATTCAAGAATGCAAAAAGAAATCAAGCCAACTTTCGACAAGCAATGTTACGTTGCATGAAAAATGTTTCTGCCACTAAAAGCTATGCTCAAAATCGTAAATGCCAAACTTATTTACTTATCGTCTTATCGATTAGGTCGAGAAATACGCCAACGACATCCCCCACTGCCCATTGCTTGCCGAACGATTCGGTGCTACCGCTGTATACCTTTTCCTCCTTGAAATGATGAAAATATCAGTTGTACACTTTGTTACTCTGTGTGTGAAATAAATTTGGGCAGGAAATATACCAAAAATTGGAGGAGATGGCTGAATATTTCCTATATTTCGGTGTGTTGGTATTGAAAACCCTTAAAAATTTGATTACAAAGATACATTGAGCGAATAAATAAGATTTTTTTATGGCAATATTTCTGATTTATATTTTAAACATAGGGAAGAACTACTCACTAAAAGCACTAACAATTAGATTATTTTTATACATTTATTTTAAAGTTTTAAGGGGAAAACAGAGACAGAACGTAAAACAATAAGAGATAAGATTTACTTTACAGAAAATTTGTTATCATCACCAGTTATCCACAACACCGAAAAATCCTAAACGGTTTGGTGCTACTCTGATTTCTGAATCTAATTTTGGAAGTTAGAGAAAACGTAAATTATACCAAGAATAGTTCACGATTGAAAATTTACAGATACATAATATTGTAAAAAAATCATTTCTATCGTCTTATGGTACGATTGATGCCACAAAAACAAAATGCTGACAACGTTACCAAATATTGAGATGACATAATTTTATCTTTAACAATAAAGGTTTCTTCTTCTTACACTATACGACTTTTATTCTTATTCGATCGTATCAGTGAACGAAAAGCCAAATACCCATATACATCAAACATTAAAATACATGGCTTAATGAAGCCTAATGAAATAAAGCAAAATTAACCCTACTCCGCCAAAATTAGACCTCCAATCAGAGTAGCACCGTCCTCGACCACTCACTAATCGTTTGATCGACGACATCGAGGAAGCAGCCGACGATATCTCCGATTTTCAACTGAACGCCGAAGGAATCCGTCCCGCCGCCATGCGCTTTTATCGACTAATAGTATATTTATCATTATTTCATCATCAATTGCCCTAAAATCTGCTACGCACGAGAATAATAACCTAAATGTATCTCGACTTAAGTGTCCTAATGTGTAGTGTAGTTAGATAAAAGGTAAATAAGAACATTTTCATTCTATCATCATCCTTTCCTTGGCATTTTTTCTATTTAACACTTTAATTGCCTAAGACCTATAGTGCGGAGCGGCGCGGTAAGCCTCTGCTGTGAGTTGTCGTCGCACCACCCCGCCCCGCGCCGAGGCTGGGCAGTAAATGCATTGAGGAGGGGCATAGCATGTTTTTTTTCCATTCACTTCAATCAACCGCCATCTCAACACGCACTCCTCTATAAACTCACATTTTACTAAAGTGAAAACAATTTTAGGTGCGCTTTTGTTTAAACAAAACCGTCACACTTGGTTCAGTTACGCTGAATTGGTTATACTCGGCACCAGTTAATAATTTTACACTGCTATCGTATGTATTACTTATTACATACCAACAATATCATATTTAAAGTGTCTTCAACACAATCCCACTGCTGAGCAAATGCCTTCCACTACACGCGATTAAATTCAGTAAAAGGCCTTGTTGGTAATTTTAATGGGTAAAAGTTAAGAGAACGGATAAGAGCACGTTGTCGGCATTAAATCCATACCGACAATATCGTATTTAAAGTAAACTTACATTGTATCCATCGAAAGCCCAGGAGTTTTCATCCTGACCGAGCATCATGCCTGGAGGCATGTCTGCGTGGGCCCAGCCGACCTGCAAACCAAATTATAATCACCATGGATTACTAAATTAACATAAAAAGAGTAGTTTGATTGCATATAAATCTGCCTGTTTCTGCTTTTTCCGGTCAATTACAACCTAAATATCTCCAAGACAAGAGTGTAGTGTTAGACCTTGGTGATTGTCATTTTTGATCAGGTGAGATTGTGGTCAAACGAATCATTTTCACAGAATACAGATCATTTATTTGCACACATGGGTCACAATGGTCTTGTTTATCAACTTGGAGTACCGTACATGTATTACCTTAATCTAGGCATGCAAATTAGTTTCATAGGGTCACTATACATTCAACTGAATAGGTTTATAGATAACACAAAAAAAGCTCTTATAGTCATAAACAAAAAAAATAATAAAACATCATGTCATATTACATTTATACAAACATTCAAAGGTAGTCAAGAGAGAGAAAATTACAAAGGCTAGATGGTGCCCAAGGAAGCAACTTTAACACCAGAGTTGCCTGCGGCATGTAGATAAGCGCCATAATGTCTCAAACATAGTCTATTTGGCTCAAGGCTAAACTTTATGTATGAGTTTAAGCCCCGATCCTGGCACCAGCGTTCTTATAAACTAGGTACTTTATTACTTTAATGTTTTTGAAACCCATTTAGCACATTGATTTGATGTAGGTGCTTTGATATTCATGCCAGTAATGCGGCGAGATGTGAGGGTCAACTTTTATTTATTTTATTTTATTTTGCTTTATTTGGAGAACAAACAGTTTTACACACTTTAGGAATAAACTTAGATACTAACTTTTAACAATTTATATGTCCTCGCATGTAATTATTATAATAATAGAACAACATCTGTATAATTACCATGTCTGAAATGAATATTAATAAACTACTATAATATTTTTTTTATGAGCTCAGTGTCGCAACATATGAAGGTCCGCCTGCGACTGCATTTATAATATTATCGTGGTGTGATGAAGAAGGTATAATTATTACCGAGTGTTACGTGCATTTTATCCAAGTACCACGTAATTGAAGCAACAGGCAAAAGCTTTTCTGCTCACTTAACATCACTCGTAGCTGTTTAAACTATAAAATAGCAATGACTCACCCTCATAGGTCCAGCGGTAAGTATCTCGAACTCAAAGTACCATTTCCCAGAACTGACCGCGTAGTTCTTCTCTGCTCTGTAGGTTCTGAAGTCAGCTTGCTTCTGTTTGGATGCTTCTAGCAATAACGCTGGGAACAAAAAGATGATTCGATAAGAATAAAAACAACAACAAAACAAACACATAATAAATAGTAGCGCCTTGCGGTTTCAACCGCGTAGCTTCGGTTCCCGTGGGAATTCCGGGATAAAGCCTATGTGATGATATCCCTGATAAGTAAGCTTTCTAGTGGTAAAAGATTTTTTTAAATCGTCCCAGTAGTTTCGGAGTCTATTCAATATAAACAAACAAACAATCTGTTGCGGGCAGCGTTCACCAGGATATGACCTGATACGCCCCTGGGAAAGTATCCCAATAGATTTCGACGTGCACTTTGTCCTTCCGTATGGCTGGTGGCGCACGCCGTCACGCACCCCTGAATGCGTACTGGGTCGCGGAGAAGTTGGTACAGGGCACTATTACCGACACTACATACACTGTTTCCTAAATCCCGGCACTCCTACCTGCCTACTGGGACGAGGAACTTGGCGTGGGAAAACACAAACACACACACTGTTTATCTATAAATAAGTTAAAGGTCTCGGCTCACTAACTGTTTTACTGTTATTTAGTTTAAGCTCACTGTCTACTAGCCTGGCTAACTGTCACTTGACTGCTAGACTGGCTCACTGTCATATGGCTACTGGACTGCCTCACTGTCACTTGTCTACTGGACTAGCTCACTGTCACTGCCTACTGGACTGGCTCACTTGCCCACTGGACTGGCTCACTTGCCCACTGGACTGGCTTACTTGCCCACTGGACTGGCTTACTTGCCCACTGAACTAGCTCACTTGCACTGGCCTACTGGACTGGCCCACTTGCCTACTGGACTGGCCTACTATCACTGGCCTACTGAACTAGCTCACTGACTCTAAACTACTAAACTGTTCACTGTTACTACTTGCTGAATTCTTGAGGACTTCTTGATGTTGCTTGCTGACTACTTCTCACTCCGGTGGTTGGATTGCGACTGGCGGTTGCCGGAAGCGAGGATATATTTATATAAGGAAAGCTATACCGCTCGGGCGCCTATCTAAATTTGGCCTATTCCTAACGTTCTATTTCGCTTGAGTCGAGACCGTAATTCTTTGTTTATTCAGTCATTTCCTTATGGATTATCTTATTTCTATGTGTTATATAAGGCGAAAACATGCCTTTCTATGAATAAGTCTTAAAATCTAGGTTTTTGTACATAATAAAAGATTCTCATACAAAATTCTAACAAAAAACCAATAAGAACTTATTTTCTAAACACAAAATTTACGATATCTTAAAAACTACTTAACCGATTTATACAAATTAACTTGTAAACATAGTTTTGGGTTAAGCCTCTTCTTTTGACACTAATTTGGTCACAAAATATCAACAAACAAAAAAGTGTAATTTCAAGTTACGTAATTCTAATAGGAAAAAATCTAACGAGAATTTTGTCTTATTTTTCACTATGAATTGTCTCTAATTGGGGGTTACGTCGCCGACAAATCAAATCTTTCCTTTTTATAATATTAGTATAGAAATGCATTGAACTCTATTATTCTTCGCACGCGTTGATTTATCACCTTATAAACCTTCCTTAGACCTCCACGAACAATTTAAGACCAAGATAAGATTTATCTTATCTCATGAATCATGAATATTTTAGTGTAATTTCACCTTTGTTTCATGCTTTAGCTCTTAGTAGTTTTATTTTTAATGTTTGGCTTTGTTGTAGCCGAGAAATAAATAAATTTCATTTCAGATTTCAAATACCTTCATGCTGCTCCCCCGTAGGCGGGTCCAAGTTGTATCCATAGACGAGCAGAGTCCTCACAGTTTCAGAGGCCGTGTCTCTGTTGGCTTTCTTTATAGCCTCGTCCACTTTGGGGTACGGCACTAGATGCGGCGAACGGTGCATGTCGGGATCCTGAGGAACCACAATAACATTTGTGAATTACAAATTATTTAACAGCAGAGTGTATTTGACTATTGTGTGGTGCCGTTTAGAATTTGCACCACCCCAACTCTTCCCGCGGGCGGCTTTTTGCGGGCGTCGTAAGAGGCCACCGGGAGGCGAGCATCAGCGCCCCCTACAGAACAATTAAACTGCGATTCCTAACCCGCATGCCCAGCGTGGGGATTATGGGCATAACCCTCCATAAGATATTTATCTTACAGGCCTTGCCCTGATAAGCGCCTCATTGACATTTGTCAATGAGGCGCTTATCAGGGCAAGGCCTGTGTCCAGCAGTGGACCAATACAGGCTGTTGAGGTTGAGGTTGGCTTCAAGTTATCCTATTGACTGTGTGGTGCTGGCTTAGAATTTGCACCACTCCAACTCTTCCCGTGGGTGTCTCGTAAGTGTCATGCCCAGCATGGGGTTTATGGGCATAACCCTCCACGAGATAAATGCCAATGAGTGTTGAGGTTGAGGTATTCAAGTTAACCTATTGAATACGCTTTATAGCCCATTGAATGCGTGCTTTCAGCCTGTAAGTCCAATTGGCCGCTATTCGCAGACTTACCTCGTTAAGACCATAAGTCCATCCCTGCTGTATCCGCTCCCTGGCCCAAAGATTGTGCGTGTTTTCAGCCAGTTGGTCCACTAGTTCGTCCATCTTTGGGGTCAATGTCACGGCGCCAAGGTCTAAAGGTGCTGGTTTGTACCCGTTTGTCTGTGGATAGACATAGACAAACACTTTAGGGATAACTCATTGGTTTTAATCTTAATTTTTGTATATTATCTTCAACTTATCAGCGCAAAATGCTGGTACCAAAATAAATGTACTGAAACTATGTGTTATATTATAAAGTCAGATGTTGCCAAAACTAGACTAAACTAATCTGACAGGACTAAAAATTATGCCATCCTTATTATTTTGATCGTTATGACTGGGACAGCAACATTTTTAGTACTGTCAAATTAGTTTAGTTTAGTTTTGGCAACATCTGTATAGACACCAATATCTACTAATCACTCTATCAACTAATCACCGTTACAATTTCGGTACAAGAGAAAAAACCAAAATAAATCGTAGGTCTATGAAATGTTCAACGATTTGACTAAATATATTCACATCCACTGTTTTCATATATTTTTTGAATATTTAAAACTTTTCTGAAAATAGTAATAAAAATATCTAAATGACAGAAACCATTCTATAAATGAACGCGTCCGTACACCAGTTTATTACTTTTTAAAGTAATATCACACCGACAAAAGTATGTGAGAACATAGTTGTGTAAGACTTAGTTTTGCAAAGATTGTATTAGTTGATAAGCGATAAACTTGCTAGTGGTTTCTTTTTTACTTTTTCCACCAGTGAACAAAAATTCAAGTGAAATAGAGTCAATTGCACCTTATTTCTTATTTGATAGTAATTACTATTTATCAAGCTGTTTATAAGGTAGAAATTTGACTTGTCTAAGTGCTTATTATGTTAGTCTAAAGAAATAAATGATTTCACTCTGACTCTACCAAGACTGTGAACAAGTCGAATTTTTGCTCATAAATGAGTAATAAACTGGTATAATTCAGTGTAGACGCGTTCATTTTTACAATGGTTGATCTCTAACATTACATGAATCATTTAAATTAGCTTAATAAATATTTGATAGTACTACAAACCTGCATAAACGGCTCATTGGGAAGGCGCACGTTGCGAATACGCGCCGGCGGCTTGTCCAACGTTATGTAGTATCCGAGCGCTAAGATTGTCCTGAAAACAAAATAAAAGTCCTATTTTTTGCGCATGTAATGTCGATGTAGCGTATTTTTCACTCTTCTACCCCAGACAAGAATTCCTGTGTTAACTAACAAACTAACCCCTTCCAAACCACGTTGTAAATAACTTTAGTATTAATAACCAAGATACATTTAAAAGTTTTTCTAATAAAAAAGCCGGTCAAGTGCGAGTAGGACTCGCGCACGAAGGGTTCCTTACCATTATCTATAAAAACCGCAAAAAATCATGTCTGTTGAATGTAGTGTAGGGAGCCCCGTTTAAAAATTTATTTTATTCTGTTTTTAGTATTTGTTGTTATAGCGACAACAGAAATAGATCGTCTGTAAAATTTCAACTGTCTAACTATCACGGTTCCTGAGATACAGCCTGGTGACAGACGGACAGACAGACAGACGGACTGACTTAGTATTTGGGTACGAAACCCTAAAAAAGACAGGGTACACAGTACTGAAGACGACTGCTGATGGACAAGCATAGACTAATAATGAGAGTTTCAATAGTGGTACGTACTTTAGAGTCTGCACAGCCAGTTGTATGTCGTATCGTTTCTCCGCGGCGGGCAGACGCTCAAAAGGAACCAAGCAGGGGTGGATCTTGTGAAGGTCGTCGCGTTGCTCGCCGTACATCCAGCCGGCTTCGATCTTTACAGAGAGATACAGCTTAGTAGAGATAAACTAAGATAAACTTCTTAAAATTAACAAGTCTCCACAGAATTATAACGATTAATGCTCTTTTGTGAGCAAAACGCAGACTTCTTCACTTTATAAAGGGTTAGTCTTGGTAGGATTTTACAAAACAAGCAGTCTCGCGCTAAAAAGGAATAAACTGGTAGAATTTTGTGGAAACGCGTTCATTTTAAGAATGGTTTATCTCTACGTGATTTGATATAGAATGAGTACGTTTTTAAATGTTAAAGCGATCCCCTTTTGTTTTACGTATACTGAAGTAGAGAGAGAAGCAAAACTCTAAAAATTCAAAAAAAATAATTTCAATAACATTTGGATTGCTCAGGAACTAACCTTGTTCATTGCCCACATTTCATGTATGTTTTCAGCTAGTTTGTCTCGAATTTGCTCAATGTACGACGACAGCGTAATCTGAAATAGAACGAATTAATTCGTCGCAGTGACGTTGTTGAACAACACACAGATATAAGCGGCTGTCCATCTGGTAGGTCTAATATGGTGTTTCTAGAGTGGGGAGTATATCTTCTAGTAAGATAGTAACTGATAGTAACTTACCGTGGTAGTATCAACAGGTGTAGGCACAAACGCGGTATCATCCTGCACCAACGGCGGGCCGGCTAGTGCTCGTTTGTTGAGGTTGCCGAAGTAGAAGCAAGGCTCCAAGGCAAACACTTGCTGAGGCAGTAGCGACTCTACAGTGGGGAGTATATCTTCTAGTAAGATAGTAACTGATAGTAACTTACCGTGGTAGTATCAACGGGTGTAGGCACAAACGCGGTATCATCCTGCACCAACGCGGGCCGGCTAGTGCTCGTTTGTTGAGGTTGCCGAAGTAGAAGCAAGGCTCCAAGGCTAACACTTGTTAAGGCAGTAGTAACTCTACAGTGGGGAGTATATCTTCTAGTAAGATAGTAACATAGAGTAACTTACCGTGGTAGTATCAACGGGTGTAGGCACAAACGCGGTATCATCCTGCACCAACGGCGGGCCGGCTAGTGCTCGTTTGTTGAGGTTACCGAAGTAGAAGCAAGGCTCCAAGGCCAACACTTGCTGAGGTAGTAGCGACTCTACCAATGGGGAATACCCTTCTGGTGCCGCGTAGCGGAGGCGGCCGTGTTCGCCGCCTAGAAGGAAACGGCAACTGGGGAGGGTAGATAGGATTATTGTTTTCATCACACTAATATTATAAAGGCGAAAGTTTGGATGGATGTATGGATGGATGTTTGTTACCTCTTCACGCAAAAACTACTGAACGGATCTGGCTGAATTTTTTTTTTTCTTTTTATCCCATAAATCTGTTCCCGTGGGATGAAAATCACCTTTTAATGTTTTCATAGGAACAACGCGTGCGAAGCTGCGGGGCGCAGCTAGTTTACCAATATAATAAAGTGACCAAAGTTTTGTATGTTTGTCTATAAATATACATATTATAAAGAGGAAAGATTTGATCGTTTGTTTGTTTGTATTGAATAGGCTCCGAAACTACTGGACCAATTGAAAAAAATCATTAAAAAGCTTCCTTTTCACGTGACATAAACTATATTTTATCCCGAAATTAATTAAAAGGCCTGTAGTGACACAGATTAGATAGCAGTACGCGGCGCAAACGCGTTTCGTTAATTCAGCGTTTTTAGCAGCTAAGCCGTGTGTCGCCAGTCCCTTCATAGAGCCCCATTTGAGTAGTCATATCCTAAATAAGGATTAAAGATAATCTTTTATTTGTATTTCATGTACGTGTGTCTTGTGTAATGAATAGACTCAGTTCAATATAATAACTCTTTTATTCCAACCAACCCACAGTAGCTAAAGTAAGGACTAAAGTAATTAATACAAAAGGCCCGCCAGTGATAAATCAGTTCACTTTTCAATCTTAATCAATAGTCCGTAAAATTTGTACTTACCTCAATTTACTAGAACAGCTGATAGCAGGGAAAAACATTCCCTCCAGGTTGAAGTCGGTGAAGGAACCAGTGACCCTTACGCCATTGAACATAAAGTTGATTATCGGCACGGTCAGATCGAGTGCGCAGCCGATTACATCACCTGAAAAAAAAAACTCATTTACAGTCGAAATCAAGAAATAAGTCACTTTTGACAACCTGCGCAGCAACTTATGTTAGTCCCCTGTTGGACGCAGGCCTCCCCCAGATAAGTACCTTATTGACTTTTATCTCATGGGAGGGTAATGCCAATAACGAATATGCCCTATGCTGGGCATGCGGGTTGGGGATTGCAGATCGCTGGTAGAATTGTGTTGAAATTAAAAAGCTGTGTAGCGCTGGCTTAGAATTTGCACCACCCCAACTATTCCAGTAAGTGTTGTAAGAGGCCACTAAGGGATATCTATCGAGGGGCGGGCAGCAACGCCCCACGCAGATCAATTCTACCACCGAACTGCGATCCCCAATCCGGATGCCTAGCGTGGGGATTATGGGCATTAGCCCCCATGAAATACTACCCAATAAAGGCGCTTATCAGGGGGAGGCCTGTGTCCAGCAGTGGACAAATACAGGCGGTTGAGGAGGTAGAATTGTTCGGCGCTGCTGCCCGTCCCCGGTGGTCCCTTAGTCGCCTTTACGACACCCGCGGGAAAATTCGCGTGGTGCAAATTCTAAGCCACACAGAAACAAGATAAAAGTACATAAACGACTTCCGTGCTGTAGTTAATCACACTCCTAGGAAAAGGTATGCTCCACTCCCTCCACGATTATAGATTTAAGTTTAACCATTTTCCTCCATAATTAATGACTATCTGTAACACAGTTTTTATAAACTAAAACAGAAACCAGGAACACCTTTCACTTGTTTTGTATATTTAATTTGGAAATAAATGATTTTGTATTTTGTATTTGTATTTATCGGGTACCTTGTGTTATTATTTTTCCTACTATTAAATACTTACTCCGGCCAGTTTAATACCTGGTTACTTTCAGGGATTTCCAAACAATACAATCAGGTCAAGCTATTGATTAACTTATATTTATGTGAAATAATTAGTTTTTAAATAAAAACCACACTTTTATGATTTCTGAAAATTCCAATATCTTATCTAAATGTCTTCATCATCATGATCACCAACCTTGTATACGTCTATCTTATGTCTAAATGTCTTACCCTTCCTAATATAAGGTTCTTCAGCATGCGTCCGATTCACAGGCGTCTTGCGTCCACCAGACCAAAGAAACGCTCCGTCGAAACCAAAGGAATAAAGGTCATCGCCGACTCCGTTACCACCCCACTTTTCCCCACCACCAGGGTATGGAACGTATCTGGAATAAGAAACTTAGTTATTGGAATGTTTTTTTTTTAAATTTTTCTTACCGTTGGGTAAAGATCTGCTTGAGCTTTTTACCTAAGCAAGCGAATACCTTTTTAGGAACCGAATAAGCTTTTACTAATTACTTGACTTTGTGTGTGAAATAATTATTTATCTAATATCTACATACCTATCCTATCTAATTTTATTCTCCCATCTAAAATTTATTAATTCTTTTGCAGTGCATACCATGTACATGTGAGCAAAATAAAAAAATAAAATATATTAACCATTTTATAGTTTCCGTTTCCTGTTTTCGTGAAAAGCCGACATAAGACTCTTCTTCTCTTATTCTATACTTATGTTGGCCTAATACCTCCCTACAGCAAATTAGCAAGACTTTCCGAATTAATAAAGTAAAGAACGAGCCAAATTAGTAGTAATTCAAATGCCAAATTTTGAGATTGCGTTTAATGGTTTAAAAGACTTCATTATGAATGTAAGCGAGTTAACTACGAACCTTGTTTTTGTTGGAAGAACGCTTACATTCATAACGAATTCGTCAAACTACGAAAGTTTCTATGGCTTAAAAGACATTTCTTGAGACGTCCCTTTCTACCTTTGTAAGTTGAAGAAAGCACTGAAATATCCAATTAGCTCAGTTCAGGGTTTTTGAAAGGGACACCTGTAATAGTTGTATCAAAATGGACAAAAGAAAAACACATGCAAGCATTGAGCAACATTAGCCTCGCAATATGTACAGTAACAGAATTAAATGATTATTTATCGGGTATTTATCGCGTACCTTTGTTGTTATTTCCCCTACGTTTCTACCGCATTACAGCGATCGCACAGTGTGTTTTTTTACCCTCATTTTGTGACATCTTAATTTTATTGATTAATCTAATAGAGAAATATATTATGAATGCAAGAGTAAAACTCCCACAAGCCTAGCTATCATAGTTTTTGAAAAAATGCGTTTCTAGTTAAAGTTCCGGAATTTTATGTTTTTTTTTATTTTATTTTTATTTATTTTTGTATGATTGTTATACTTAATTTTGCACTGTTACCGTAAAGGCCTACCATAGGACCAAATTATAAGCCATGCACGGGGAGGCTACGACTTCGCAGTTTCAACATAATGGCAAATATGACAAAAACGTATTTATTTTTTTCTGACTAAAGTCTTTAGTATTAGCAATTTCTTTTTACTTTAAAACATAGATACATATATGGACTACTCCCACAAAAAAAATGGATTGCTAAAGTCGTGGACTTTCGGAGATATTAATTTTTAAAAAAATACCGGAACAGTACCGGTTTTTGGTCAAAGTTCTCAATGTCACTTTTTAGCAATATCAAGTAGAGAGAGAGAAAAAGAAATACGGTTCTTTATTTGTATTCTTTATATTAGGCTAAAGTAAATCTTGTAAGTACTTTGATAAAGAGTTATGTTGGTATGTTAATGTGTAAGTGTCGGTGTGTTTTACTTACATGCTGATGCGTTGGATGCATTTTGTCGTATATTCAATTTGTGTCTTCTTCTATAAATATGTATGTCATTTTCGTTTGTGAGAACAGATGTAAATTCACTTTCATCGGTTTCAGTACACGCCACTCCTTCTTCGTTTTGTTCGTTACTTTCGTTATTTAATTGAAATGGTTTTAACATTTCAATGACTGCAGGAGGCAAAGGCATTCGTTTTCTGCTATTTTGGAGTTCTATCAGAACAAGCTGGAGAGTTCAGGAATAAGTTTTGGCGATATGACTGCGAACACCACAGCCGAAAAGATGAAAGAAAACATACAAAGGTAGATTTATTCCATAGGGCATTGGAGTCTTCCGATCCAGTCCTATCTAATACACGGCTGAGTAGGCTTCAAAATAGCATAAAACGAATGCCTTTGCCTCCTGCAGTCATTGAAATGTTAAAACCATTTCAATTAAATAACGGAAGTAACGAACAAAACGAAGAAGGAGTAGCGTGTACTGAAACCGATGAAAGTGAATTTACATCTGTTCTCACAAACGAAAATGACATAAATATTGATAGAAGAAGACACAAATTGAATATACGACAAAATGCATCCAACGCATCCATGCAGCATGTAAGTAAAATACACCGACACTTACACATTAACATACCAACATAACTCTTTATCAAAGTACTTACAAGATTTACCTTAGCCTAATATAAAGAATATAAATAAAGAACCGTATTTCCTTTTCTCTCTCTCTACTTGATATTGCTAAAAAGTGACATTGAGAACTTTGACCAAAAATCGGTACTGTTCCGGTATTTTTTAAAAAATTAATATCTCCGAAAGTCCACGACTTTAGCAATCGATTTTTTTTGTGGGTGTAGTCCATATATGTATCTATGTTTTAAAGTAAAAAGAAATTGCTAATACTAAAGACTTTAGTCAGAAAAAAATAAATACGTTTTTGTCATATTTGCGATTATGTTGAAACTGCGAAGTCGTAGCCTCCCCGTGCATGGCTTATAATTTGGCCCTATGGTAGGCCTTTACGGTAACAGTGCAAAATTAAGTATAACATTCATACAAAAATAAATAAAAATAAAATAAAAAAAAACATAAAATTCCGGAATTTAAACACGAAACGCATTTTTTCAAAAACTATGATAGCTAGGCTTGTGGGAGTTTTACTCTTGCCTTCATAATATATTTCTCTATTAGATTATTCAATAAAATTAGGATGTCACAAAATGAGGGTCAAAAACACACTGTGGATCGTGGTCACGGGGCGACACTGTACTTTACCTTTGTCAACAAAGGTACGCGATAAATACCCGATAAATAATCATTTAATTATGTTAACAAATCGCGAAAGTTTAAAAAGTTTTAGTAACAGAATGTTTAAAACCCTTACCCTGAGGTGTTAGCCCATCCGATCCTCAAATGTGGCATCATATGCGTGGTCTTCTCAATGTGGTCCATGGTCACTTCGAAGTACCACTTGCGGTATACCGCCGAACCTTCCACGCGGCCCACGAATATGTTAGGACGGACACTGGAATGGAAGAGGCAAATTGAGTATTTTGGTATGGATTTTGAGTGATGGGAGTCTACAAAAGACAGAATCGCTCGCGCACGAAGGGTTGCGTACCATTATGCAGAGGTATAAAAACCGGTAAAAAAATTATGCCTGTTGTATTAGAGCCGTCTTAAACATTTTATTATGTTTTTTATTGTATGTTGTTATAGTGTATAAATTGTTAAAAGTTAGTAGGTACCTATCTAATCCATTTTGAATGGAGCACAAACGTAAACGAACCGCCCATACTTCACCTAAAATTCACTTTGTTGGCGCGTCCTTTTATACGTAATTTACATTACTTGTCGATTTTAGATCCTCCCTTTAATAAAAATTGCCAACAATTATATCTGAAACTCGACGCCAAGCAAGTAAGATTTTGTTATTTGTGACTTACTTTGTTTACTAATATGCTTCATTCAAAATGGATAAACCATAAATTTATTCATAAAGTGTGTAAAACTGTTTGTTCTCCAAATAAAACAAAACAAAATAAATAAGTAGCGGCAACAGAAATACATAATCTGTGGAAATATCAGTTTAATTTTTTTTTGTCAAACTATCACAGTACATGAGATACAGCCTGGTGACAGACAGATGGACAGACAGCGGAGTCTTAGTAAAAGGGTCCCATTTTATCCTTTAGGTACGGAACCCATAAAACATAATATAACGGATGAATTCGTTTCGAGTGTTAAAGTTGTAAGTAAACATAATATACATATATTTATAACTAGCTGCGCCGTGATTTTTATCACACGGGAACTGATTTATGGGATCAAAAGTAGCCTTTATTTGATTCCAGGGTAAGAATTACCTGTATGCCAAATTTCAGCCTGATCCGTCCAGTAGTTTTAGCGTGAAGAAGTAACAAACATCCATCCATCCATCCATACATGCATATATCCATACATCGATACATCCATGCATCTATACATCCATACATCCATCCAAACTTCATAATCGCATTTATAATATTAGTGTGATAGTGTGATGTAGTCACCTGGAGACATGGTCTACCAGCTGCGTCTGCAGCAGCAGGTTCTTCCCGGGCAGCAGATAGTCGCAGATGTTGTTCTGGGACGAGCGCACCGCTACGCCATTACCGACGCACAGGGAACACAACACGTCCAGGACTTTGGGGTCGCGACCGTGCTTTTCAAGCAGGGAGATGATCACTTTAATGTGTTCGTCCTGGAAATAATTATGTTATTTATTACTAGCTGCGCTCCGCGGCTTCGCATTGTTCCTATGGAAATGTTTAAAGGTGATTTATATCCCACGGGAACTGATTTATGGGATATAAAGTAGCCTAAGTTTGCCCAGCCCGATCCGTTTAGTAGTTTTGACGTGCAGAGGTAACAAACTATATCTACAAACTATCTATCCATTCATCTATCTATCCATTCATCCACACACGCATACAAACTTTCGCATTTATAAAGTTAGTGTGATTTACGATAGTTGACCAGGAGACCACAGGGGGGAGTCTATTGTGACGTCGATATAATTAATGAGGACATTTCAATGCATTTTTTTAAAATAATCACGTTCTTTATTTTTACACTTAATGGCGCTGCACAAATTCAAGTCTCAGTCAAAGAGAATACAATAACTTCGTAAGAAGTCTGTGTCAGGTGTCATAAAATAAACAACGAAATAATTTTCTGTTTCTACCGTTTCCACTTTTGGCCGGATTCACCAGATTTTGACACTTGAGTTTCATGCAGCGCCATCTATTTTAGTCTGTGGCAACCACTTTTTTTAAAGGTCGTATTGAAAAGCCTTTATTGTGTAAAAAGGAGCACTAACCACTTATAATGTGGTTTGAAAGAATATGGTTTGTAACTTGCAGAAAACTGCAGAAAACTACTTGTATGGTACCTACATTGGCCTGCAAAACTAAATATCACACTTTTTAAATTCAATTTAATTCCTTGCACATATTAAAAACCTATAAAATATTTGAATTTCGCGCGAATCTGTGTCAGATTCCATGTCGATGACTCGGTACCGGACATTCTCAATAGATCTGCTGGTAACTAAGGGTCCCCTACGTGTGTCGGTCACACTCATGTGACGTTATAGCTAGACTGTTGTACATTACTCACTCTCATCATATGAATATGCTTCAGGCGAATCAATCAGCACGCAATGTAACACGTCCAACCAGCCCGTTCCTTGACCAGACGCTCGATACCATACACGTAATACTGACATTATTGTTATAATGTAATACATTACTTACTCTCATCATATTCAGCGCCTCAGGCGAATCAATCAGCACGCAATGTAACACGTCCAACATGCCCGTTCCTTCACCAGAAGCTTGGGAACCGAGACGAGAAAACAACCAGTTGAGGCGGTTAGAGTTGGCGAACTGAGCGCAGTTTGTGTGATTGCCTTTGATTATGGCGGCTGTGGAAGAGAATTTGAGATTTTAATGAGTAAAACTGCACAAATTTTAATGGGACCTAACCTAACCTGACAAAATTGTAAGATTTGAAAACCCTCGTCCAGAGAGGGCACTTTATCTGCTGGAATACCGGTCACTGGCATCGGTATCTGATATCGATCAATTCGTATGTAATTTATATTTAGTTTTATCTTAAATATTTAGTAATTGTAATGATCCTCATCAAATAAATTATTTCATTTTAACTCCTAGCTTTGTCAACTCTCCTCTCCCGCCAAGAATCTGGTAAAAATACTACATCTCTCTATAAATAAATAATGTTGGACAATTCACACAGCATTATCTAGCCCTAAGCTAAGCAGAGCTTGTGTTATGGGTACTAGCTAACTGATATATGTACTTAAGAAGGCTACGAACCCCTCCCAAATCTCAGCGGCCGGCTCGAGTGAATTTGTTGTTGTTTCACGTAGAATCGCATCGTGTTGGCCATTCCGCGGCATTCGCCTTATTTTGGAATTGTGCTCCCTGTGTCGCATTGCCCCCCGCGTTTGAGCGAGCGGTTGCAGAAATTTGAAGGAATTTCTCAATTTTTTATATTTTTTCGTACTTTGCGATTCATTTTGAATAAACGACTGATTTCAGAAATATTTTTGTTTATTTCTAATGGTGAATATATTTAGGATGTTTGCAGCGTGACAGATTTTCGAATAAAGGTGTCTAACATGCATAAAAAATAGCTTGAAAATGACTCGATATGGTGGTCAAAATATGGTAAATTAGTTTCACTCTCATTTAATTATCATAATGTTTTTTAAAAAACGAAAACACTACAAACATAGCTATTTGTCATCCGATTATGTATGGAAAATTTCAATACGATCGGAAACGTAGTTTCCAAATGAAGCGGGAAGTACGTTTGTATGGGAGCTAAGGTATCCGTTCTGTCCTTAATACAATACACTACATAGATATTTTTTTAAGACATAATAATAATAATTCAGGACAATTCACACAGCATTATCTAGCCCCAAAATAAGCAGAGCTTGTGTTACATAGAACGCCCTGAAGCATAGTCCCCCAACCTACGCCCACCGCGCCATACAGGTCGTCGAATATATAAAAGTGGCTATAGATAGTCTTCTTACCCAGTAACTGGTAGAGGTACGCAGATATCAGCTCCCAGCTTTGCCCGCTCTCCTCTCCCGCTAAGAATCCCGCGAGGAATCCTTGCGATGTGATGACGTTAATCTTATCGATGGCTTCTAGGATCAAGTTTAGTATGCCTTCCTCTTGGAACAGGTCTTGTCGGTTTCGCAGAGCGCGGAAACGGTTCTGCTTTTCTTCGTGTTCTGGTGAAAATTTAGTAGATTATGAAAGCTTTTAGCATATTGTGTTTTAATAGAGTAGTGTCCTGCGTAGAAAAAAAGTTTTTATTCAGTCTGTCAATTAGATTATCAGAAGATATCGATATATGGACACATATTTTTTCTTTTGTCAATTGAACAAAAAATTACAATGTGGAAGTAAGGACTACTGACTGATATAAACACACATATAAACACACTGTTTATATGTGTGTTTATATGTATAATTTGATATGTGTTAAAAGCAGTGTATTTTCTTTATGGGCTAATAGACTCATACGACGAATAAAGCCAGTTATGTTAACCCTAAGGGTACTAAAACCGGATGGCGCAGCATTTGTAAATATTAAGTATGTCAATATGTGTGTTGAATTTGATATGTGTTGAAAGCAGTGTATTTATTTATGGGCTAATAGACTCATACGACGAATAAAGCCAGTTATATTACCCTAAGGGTACTAAAACCGGATGGCTCAGCTTTTGTAAATATTAAGTATGTCAATATGTGTGTTGAATTTGATATGTGTTGAAAGCAGTGTTTTTATTTATGGGCTAATAGACTCATACGATAAAATAAAGCCAGTTATGTTACCCTAAGGGTACTAAAACCGGATGGCTCAGCTTGTGTTAATATCAGTTATGTCATTTTGTGTGTTGAATTTGATGTGTTGAAAGCAGTGTATTTCTTTAAGGGCTCATAGACTCATACGACGAATAAAGCCAGTTATGTTACCCTAAGGGTACAAATCTAGATCAATTTATAGCATTTAATTGGCATTCGTTTTAACGCATGATTTCGTTTGCAAAATGACATGCAAACTAGTGAATATTAAGTGTGTTATCTTCTTGTATACCTCTCAAACTTCGAGCCTGTCCTAAGTCGTTTTGCAGTTGTGTGGGGCAAAGACAATAACATTAAAATCATCGGAAATTACATAAAAAATAAACAAAAAACAAATAAAGGTTTCGATTGGAATTGAAGAATTTGAAGATCTTTGATTTTATTTGTTCATTTTTAAATTTAGCTCTAAATACTTTCCCACGCATGCACTTCTATGGTTTATCCATTTTGAATGAAGCATGTTAGTAAACAAAGTACGACACAAATAACAAAATCTCACTTGCTTGGCGTCGAGTTTCAGATATACCTAATTGTAAGCAATTTTTATTGAAGGGTGGATCTAAAATCGACAAGTAATGTAAAACTTTTAAATCCATCATGGTTATTAATACTAAAGTTATTTACAACGAGATATTTTCCATGATTTGAGTTCTGAGCTTTCCAATATTTCGGCACAGTTTCATGCGCCATGATCACGGAATAACTGAATGTCTAGCGAGTGAGTTATTATGGGCAGATATATCGACCTACGCTCTTTTTCAGTCTTTTGCTACGAATGTTACTATCCGGAACCTGAAACCCTGTTGTAAGAATGTGTAAAAAACGAAGAAGTGATGTACTAACCAAACCGCGTTGTGATACCGTCAGTGTCGTGTGTCGTGATCGAGTTGCGTTCGATAATGAAACCGGTGGTAGTGGTAACATTCGTAGCATGTGATACCGTAATGTAAATTACGTATAAAAGGACGCGCCAACAAAGTGAATTTTAGGTTAAGTATGGGCGGGTTGTTTACGTTTATGCTCCATTCAAAATGGATACGATATAGGTTTAGTTTCTTTGGTTTAAACATAACAGATAATTTCTATATATAGATCTAGTCTAGATTTAGTGTAATTTTCACTCATTTCTGCCTTTTCATTTAGTAATCTTTTAATTTTACTTATAAGATTAAATTGTAATTTTTTTTATCGACTTTGATAGAAAATCAATTTTGGTACTTGGAATATTTAAGTAAATTAAAGTAATTTTTCAACATGATGCTCTCATCCTAGCCAAATAATTTTTCAGGGTTTATTCTTCATGAAAACCGGTAGTTTTTAAGATAGTTTGCAGAAAAAAATAATGTGTGATTTTTTATTTTAGAACCATGAAAGTTAATGTAAATATTCGAATTTGAAAAAAAAAGGCTTTAATTTACTTATTTGTTTTTTATAAATCTTAGAAATAAAAAGACAGGGTCGCAGATGTAATATTTTGGCTGCAATTGCGAAATTCAGTCTGAAATCTGACTTTGACCAAAATTTTACAAAAGTTAAAATAACTTTTGAACCAGTGAATATCGCCGAACATACATGGGGGTTAAATCGATAGGTACTGAGGTCCCCCACCCCCCAGCTACCGATGATCCACCCCTTCTGTTACACCCTGTATAAGATAGCAAATTGTAAGTTATTTTAGGATTCATAGCAAATGGCTTACAATGTGCGCAAAACTTTTTATCTGCTATCTAAACTTGTAGATCCTAGAAATAGTAAAAACCCGTTTTTTTAGCGTCAGCTCCCACCATAACTGTGTTTATCTTAATATAAACGCGTGATTGACTGTACTTTGAACCATAACTTCACAGTAATAAGATATAATCTCCACTCACCCATATCCTCATCCGGCTGTGCGAAGTAATTGATCAGATCCTCGAGGCACATCACCATTTCGCCAAGATTCACTGACGCAAAGAACATCGAATGACGTCTGTTCTCTTGAAGGGTTTCTAGACCACTAAAATAAAGAAATTATTAATAACAACTGTATAACCTACGATAATAAGGGCGCCTGTGTATTTAAATAATGGGATAGAGAACTTCGTCATCACATAAAAATGTCAAACACATGGTTTCGGCAGAATATCAGCGCCTTTCTACTCCTGAGTGGTAAGGCATTTATGCAGACCTTTTGCTGCTGTATATAATACAGTACAGTCTCTCTTTATTGTGAATATTTAAGTTTTAGCTCGTAATATAAGTTAACTATGTCTATATTATTATGTTTGTTCTGTACTGTGTAAGTAGCAAATAAATGATTATGATTGTCTATGTCTTTGACTATTTAGGCTGTTCACTCAGTTTGAATCCAATCGGTACTGCATGGGCGATGACTTCATTCTCAATCCCATTCTTTAAGAAAAATAAGTGATACACTTACGAATACATCGGAATTCCCCAGCTAGATTTATTAACTTTTTAATAAGCAACTAATCAATCGCTCAAGAGAGTAATTCCTTTTCGTCTATATCGTAGAAGTTTTAGTCAAACTGGTATAACTTGCGTACTTAAGAATGGGATTGAGAATTACGTATTAATTATTTACATATTTATTAATTATTTTCTCCCTCATGCTGCCTCGCTCAGAGTGGATTCGAACTAAGCAGGTCAGCATAATACCTGTCTTCATTCTCAATTCCATTATTTATTAACGCAAGTCATATAAATTGAATTTGTTAAAGAAACCTGACCAAAAGGATCCTTTTGTTACCATAGTCCATTTCACTTTGGAACCATTTCCTGAATGGTTAATTTTCTTTGTTTGACGCGTAATTAATTGACTTAGGATCGAAATTACTATGGTACAGTAAAATATAAGTCACTAAATATTTGTTATAAGTGAGATAATAATATCGATAGTAGTTCAGTTATATTGCGAGAAATGAAGTAAAAGCGAACTTTTCTTAAACGGTTCTTTCGTGAAATGGACTATAGAGGTCCAATACAAAATACTTTATTGCACACCAACTAAAATACAATACAAAAAGAATTACATAATACAGAAGTAAAATGGGCGGCCTTATCACTTAGAAGCGATCTCTTCCAGGCAACCAACTATATTTAAGTGTCTCAAATTCTTGAACATCGGCCGTTAGCTAAAGATTTCAATTTGAATCCTTTCTGTATGTTCAATTATTCGTTTTTCTTAAATCAAATCGCTAATTCCTAGCTTAGTTTTTTAGCTAAAGTATGTATTGTGTCGTTCTAATTTCTAAGTAAACTTTTTCATTTCATTTCAAATTGTGAAATCTGTCAAGAAAAAGTGTAGACACAGTCGCTATAGACCTTCCTTTGACCGCAACACCTGATGGAAAGCGAAGATGCGGCCGACGGTGTATCACGAAGGTCTAGAAGATACCTATTCACCCTTGTCTTGAAGAGACCCAGGTTGTAATTGGCCGGAAAACAGAATCAGGAAACGAGTTCCATTCCATTGCGGTGCGAATAATAAAGGTGGAGTTATAAGCGACCGTTTATGTACTCCTGTACAATAATCACGTGTCCATCCAAAGGTTGCCTGGAAGATCGCTCGCTATCGCTCTTAGCGATAAGGCCGCCCATTGTGCAACTGTTTTTGTGTTTGTATTTTTCTTTTCTGTATTTCTGTATCTTGATTTCCAATAAGAGTATTTGTATTGTATTGTGGAGGAAAACCGCTTAGTACATCCACCAAGTATGGATGGTATTGTGCTGTGCGTCTGCTTGTCCTGTAGTGGAAGGGGGATGTAAAATCTACTCACGTGATAAACTTGGTGAACAAAGAAGAACACTTCCTAATAACCCTGGCGGTTCTTGACTCTTCCTCTTGGGACCTCGAGAAGTCCAATCCGTCGTCCATTTTCCCTTCCTCGTGTAGTATCGCTTGTTTTTCTTCTACTTTACCAACGCCTTTCTTTTTTGTTTCGTATGACTATGGAAGAACACATGGGACGTTAGTAAAAATAAATGAGAAATCTTTTAAATCCATCCAAAAGAGGGGGAGGTCGTGGGCTCGCCGGTATGTATGAGGAAGAGGGGACGCCATTCGGACCGCGGTAGGTCTAAATGTTACCGTGGTCCGGGGAAAATGGGGAAAGAGGGTCACAGGTTTTAGTGGGTATTACGTCCTTCTCTGGGTATCGAGTCCCACAGGCTAAAGGCCGAAATCAAAAATACAACTTTATTTCCGTCTCAGTGTATTTTTTTAATATGATTTGACCTTTTCTAAGTGTACATTTATTGTATTTATGGAAATAAAGCATTTTAGAATTTAAATTTGAACATAATTCTGGTTCCCCGTTAACCTCAACCTCAACTAGCATAAGTTGGTCCACTGCTGGACACAGATCCGGTTATCTTATGGGGGGTAATGCCCATAATGCCCACGCTGGGCATGCGGGTTGGCGCAGTATGGTGACAGAATTGTTTGGCAGGAGGCGCTACTGCCCGCCTCCGGTAAATATCCCTTAGTCGCCTCTTACGACACCCGCGGGAAGATTTGGGGTGGTGCAGATTCTATGCCGCCGGCACCACACGGCTTGGCTGGTCCCCCAGACCAGTCTATTCGTAAACGAATTTCCTTGCCGGATGTTCCTTTGGTATTCCAAAAGACAAATTACCTTGTAAGAAAGCCACAGATTGGTCTCCGAATGCTGCATGATGACGGTAGAGTCTCCGTACTTGATGATGGGCGCACCGATCACCTCCAGGTCTTTGTCTTCCAGCACTTGCTTCTGATCATCCTTCTCTTGGCGGAGGCAGAACGCGCAAGAGGAGGTTGTTGCTTCCTCTCTGTTGATGATGAAGGAATTTTAGAAGTTGTAAACGATAATTCTAAATCTTTTAAGGGAACAAAATATGTTTGATAGAGACTGTTCAAAAAGAGAAGATTTGTGGCGTTACGGTGAACTAACACTTTTAGTCGTACTGCAATGACAGAGCAGTGTTGTCAACGCAGCAACTTTTTGAACAAACTCTAATGAAGGGACCCATTGCTCAATTTGCTCAACTGAGCTGCACAAAAGGGAACTCTCGTTTGGAGTTTATTAGGCTTTAGTCGAAATTTATGTTGCACTCAAATCTGTACGTAACGAATGTCAGGTTACCACCTAACTCATTCATTTTCATCATCTGTAGCCCGACTTTACCCTTTGCTGGGTTAGACCTTCAAACTTTTGTGCCACGCCACACAGTCCTGTGCCAAAATCTCAACATGAACAAAACTGAATCAGAAACTTCGAATGCGTTTTAAAGAGGGATATTTACGATGGTTTGAGCTTTTCAATATTCTTTGTATTAATATTTGAAAGTTCAAAACTTAAATCATGGTAAATATGCTGATGTAAATAACTTTCGTATTTTATTATAAAAACTATCGTTTGACGAATTCATCCCTTAGCGAGAGACATCTTCAGGGCGAGTTGAAACGTTGGTGTTCTTCCAACACAAATAAGGTTCGTAGTTAACCCGCTTACATCCGTAATGAACTTTAGTATTAATATCCATGATGAAGTTTTGCAACAAAATAACCGTTAAATTAACCGTTCTGTGGGTCTAAAAATGGACTCGTTCATAAATCAACATCTGCCTAAGGAAATTAGAAAACTGCGTGACACGTCACATCATCATTTCAATTTCGATTCGTTCTCTCATTCTGTATCAGATTTTACTACGTGATTTAGCTTGGACTAGAAGTATTATATTATCTGTGGCTTGGATCTCGGCTTCACAAACTCATAATAACAGGTTTTCATATGAAAAGAACGATAGTTTCTGTAGTAGTTAGTATTTAGGCTTTGATTTTAAACAATTAAAGCTTCAATTTCAACTCTTCTGCTAACTAAATACATTTAACCCCCAGATATTCCCCGTAAGACGCCATAACTGTAACATGTTAAATATAAGAATGAAAAATATTTAGTAACAATTCCGCGAAAAAACCTTCTGCGATAAAATCCAACAAATTATACAAAATTATACATTTATACAAAATGAAAGAACATTTATCAAAGCAAGTCGTCAACTAGTTTCGTCTCTCCACGAGACATCATCAGGACACCACACCACTCGATCTTGACACTGAGAGCGCCAAACAACAACGGCAGAGTTCCGACTTGCTATACAACAACTTGCTATAATACAACTATTGACATCTACAGTTACTTGAATTTCAACTCACCTGCTAACTAAATACAGTTCATTCTGGTCGTTCACCCCGAGATATCTGCCAGTGGTTATATGCCTGATTCTCATTGGATGCAGCCAGTTAATAAAGCCGCCTGCCCACTTCGTTCTAGCGAGCTCTAGACGCCACAGTGAACGGGCTTGAGACATGACTGATCCGCCTTCGTAGACTACGATACTGAAGGAATAAATAAATAATTAATTTTATTTTAAAAAACTATAATCCGATTTTTTAATAGTTTTTTCATGAATTTCCATGTATCCCATTGTCAGAACTGAACAAAATTAAAATGGGACCACAAGCAAGGGAAGCACCAGCGTTCATATAAAAAAAGAATCATAAAATCGGACCACCCAGTCAAGAGTTCTGAGGTTCTCAATTCGTCTGTTTTTTTATGTTTGTCAAAACATAAAAAAACAGACGATCCTTTTTTTGAATTCGGTTAAATAGATAAGCTTATCAATTTATTTATGGTGACAACAATAGCTGATTTGCAGCAGTGAAGAGTTAAGGGTCCTTGTCGGTAAGGATGTTTTTCTCTTCGTAATTTTGACAAGTCACAAAAAAAGAGCTGCAGAGAATACTATGCGGTAGCGTCCACTGCTGAACATGTCTCCCCCAAATGAGGGGGCTGTGTTTTAATCACCTCGTTTGGTAGGGGGATTGATGTTCGTGTGTTGAAAATACACAGAGAAGCTGCCTTTGGCAGGTCCAGTCGCCTCTTACGATATCTAACGCAGCTATTAGAGTAGGTTTGTCTGTCCATGTTTGTCTTTGTTGTGATTCAATAACAAACATTTCACATCGAATTAGGTTGGAGTCATCAGCCTGTAAATGAAGGAGAAATCCTAGTCCACAGCTGGACTTAGGATTTCTCCCCTAAGGAGTGCCATAGCACCCAGTCTTTAGCTTGCGCAACCAGCATCTGCCTGCAGTCTTCCGCAGATCGTCATGGCCGGAGGGCATCCTACACACAACCTTTACCGAGTCACGGTCTCCATTCAAGAACACGTTTACCCCAGCGGTTGTCGGTTCTTCGCAAGATACGGCCGGCCCACTGCCACTTCAGCTTGCTAATTCGATGAGCTATTTCGATAACTTTGGTTCCCTGTCGGATGTATTCATTATGAATCCTATCCTTCAGAGAGACTCGGAGCATAGCCTTTTCCATAGCTCGCTGAGCGACTTTAGACTGGTGGACCAACCCACTCAGCTCCGTAGGTCATGACAGGTAATACAAGCTGATGTCGATGATAAAGGCGTAGAGTAGGTACAGAAACAAAAACAAATAAATAAAAACAAACTGTCTACTTACTTCTGCCCCCCCTCCTCCGACCAAGTACTAGGTATAGTCAAACATTCGTCCCCTCCATGGAAGAACCGTAGCACATCCCCTCCGAACACGTAACCCACGTACTTCATACGTGATATACCGGTACCGTACGGTTGGACCGACCAGTGCGTTACGTGGAACGACGCGTTTACTATTGATACTTCGTTCTCTTTTGTTGTGTGCTGGAAAATAAATAACTAAATAAGTACCAAATCAACAAAAATACATTGTGATTGTCAGGTTGATAAGGTAAAGGAACGTTTTTCGCTTAGATAAATGTGTGTAGACCATAGACAAAACCCAACTCACTCAAGTAGAGATTTTCCTAGTTCAACTAGCTCAGTAGCGTCTGAGTTACGTAAAACGTAATAAGGATTTACTTGAGCAGATATTCTTAGCTTGAGTAGAACTCACGTAATGACTGCATAAGTAATGCTTGGGGGAGCTTTCATAATACGGGCCTAAGCGCTCTTATACGGACTGCACATCTCAAATACACGGACGGTAAGTTGCCCGACGACTGCAGGCGACGGCATACGACAGCTGCCGTCGCTGCAGTTGAGTTTTGCAGTCAGCAACTCGCCGTCCGTCCGTGTATAGACAAGCAGGTGTGAATAAAAGCGCTTAGGGCCATTCCCAATTTTCAATCTACTCATCGTTTTGCTTCAGCCGATAGATTGTAAACACGACGCTCTAACTTTCGTGAGACGTTGGGAATAACTCAGACTTTTTACACATTTTCTATACTAGAAATTTCAAAATACGGCAAATATAGCTAAATTGAATATTAGTTAATGAAGTAGTAATAGCTCTGAACAATGAACATTGAAATTAAAATTTCAAACAAAGTGCTCACGAAAATTGCACAAAAATGTTTGATGTGATTAAAGCTAACTTTTCTAAAACTGACTAACTGGACGAGTTCAAACAACTGACAACAAACAAACAACAAATTGATCAAGAATAACAAATGATTTTTGGTTGAATTATCGATGATACGAGTAACATAAAATAAGTCGAACATTAAAAAAAATCTAAATAAAGTGATACATTACAGTTTGTTAAAAGTTCACATAAAGTTTATTTTTTTACAGACATTTAACGTAGACACCTCACCGACAACAGAAATATGTACGCCTTATTTTGTCTCTGCAGTAAGGTTTCGCTTTTCAAAGCCAGCTTTCCCTATATTGTTAAAATTTATATGTATGTATATGGATCAGTTGAGCTACCTGTAGATTGTATGCAACAGTCTGCAGTTAGCTGAATTGCTTCAATTGTAGATATTACTTTTAATTTATTTATTTTATTTGATTGTAATTTTCTTTTTCAATTAATATAATATAAAAAAAAGATATGGAATTGAATTGGTTACATAAATTAACTTATCGTAATGTGGATTTCGTTCTGAACTTAATCCCAAAAGAGTCCAGGTTTACAATACAAACGTACAATAAAATAAATAAATTGCCGAAAAACCCAAATCAATATACGATCAATGTATCCATCCGTGAATACGAAAAAGATGGCAGTCGTTCACGAATTAGACTATTGGTGGAATCCATGGTCTAAGAAAATATGTTATTGTACCATGGTTGAATCCGTTACTCTAAACAAACTAGTGCTTCTGAATAAAAAAATTAAGTTCTGTTTTAAGTCCTATTATGGCAATCAAAGGAGGAGGTTCTGTGTCAGAATTGGGATGTAATTATTTATGTATATTCACCGATTACCCCGTCAATAGGCTAGACGACGGCTAGACAATTTATAAGTTCTACTAAGTCCGTAATTTAAAATATCCGAAAATATTGGACCCATATTTTTCTTTAGTCAATGAAACAAAAAATGACAAAAATAGCGCGTCAAAGTTGAAGAGTGGGGGCTGGTGACGTCACGCCTAAGTAGTGACACTAGCCGTGACGTCACGCGGAATTTTACTGGCTTTAACTGGCTACATCTTCATTTTTATTTTATTTTATTTTATTTTATTTTATTAGGACTACCAACTAGAGATAACACATAAACAAATTAAAATACAGTGGCAAGGTTCTTAGGTCTAGTGCTCTCTAAATTATAGTATAGTTTGTTTAGAGTAGTGAGGATTCAACCATGGTACAATAACATATTTTTTTACACCATGGATTCCACCAATCGTCTAATTCGTGGACGAGTGCCATCTTGGCATTTTCGTATTCGCGGATACTTCATCATTTTTTGTTTAATCCAATTCCGATATCTTCTGATAATCTAACTAAATGACTAATTAGATTTTTTTTATTCGTCTATTATGGACCGATTTTGATTTCTTCTCTATTGACTAGAGAATGATCCTGAGATGGTCCTTTCTTTTGTTTTTCATTTATCTTTATTATATTGAAACTGATATATAAAAACTTCAACTCACCAAGTATCTTTCAGTAGCAACGGAGACAAGAATCAAATCGTCACCGACTCGAACTTTTTCACCCTCGGATCTGAAAGTTTCAATGCACTTCATTTTAGAATTTTAGGTAGACTTACTAAACATAACTTTATCACATCACACTAATTATTATAAATGCGAAAGTTTGTATGGATGGATAGATGGATGGATGGATGAATGGGTGTTACCTCTTCACGCCAAAACTACTGAACGGATCGGGCTGATATTTTGCATACAGGTAATTATAATCCTGGAATCTTAATAACTTTTTTAATAACTAGCTGCGCCCCGCGGCACGCGTTGTTCCTATGGAAAAGTTTAAAGGTTATTTATTTTAACTGATTTATGAGATCAAAAGTAGCCTATGTTTGATTCCAGGATTAGAATTACCTATATGCAAAATTTATATAAATATATATATATGCTAGATCTGCCCAGTAGTTTTGGCGTGAAGAAGTAACAAACATCCATCCATCCATACATCCATACAAACTTTCGCATTTATAATATTAATGTGATGTGAAAATAAATAAGAATTTTCGTAATTTTACAGCGATCGAATGGTATAAATCACACGATGGATGTTTGTTACTTCTTCACGCCAAAACTACTGGACGGATCTGGCTGTAATTTTGCATACAGGTAATTCTAATCCTGGAATAAAACATAGGCATTTTATCCCATAAATCTGTTCCCCTGGGATGAAAAACACCTTTTAATGTTTCCATAGGAACAAAGCGTGCGAAGCCGCGGGGCGCAGCTAGTAATAAATAAAATAAACCAAAAAAAAACACCATGGAGTCTACCATACCTCTGTTTGCTGGCAGGGTGTAGGGTCCACCAACAGGCTTCCCCCTGCGAATGTTCCTGTAGACCTACATCGAAGGCCAGCTTATCTTGTGATGATGAAGTGGACAGGCACGCCAGGTACTGGAGTATAAAGAAAATTCCATTTAGTTATTGAGGCAGGGTTGGTTGAGAAACATAAATCGCATTTAGAGCAAGTTTTTTTTTATCAGCTGGTGGTTGTAGGCCACTTAATCTGTGCCATCCATATCATTTGTGTGCGAGTGCACGTGTGTTTGCACTATAATATGTCCTGCGCAACTGTAAAGACAGGTTGCTGAACCTTTAAAAAAAATGTATCTGCCTGTCTGTTTAATAGAACTTTAACTGGCCGATTGCTGATGTTGTAGCGGGTAAATTAAAAAACTTATTTTTCAGAAAAAAAATGTTTTGGAAAAAAAACTTGTATGACTGTGGATTTTACGCGAGAAAAGGCGGTAGAGTCCGCGCCACGACTCAAGTCTTGCGGCAAAAGAGGTACAACTACATAATTCCGATCACGATCGTGAAATAATGGATACCTACGAGCAATTTTGACCCGTGAAATGTCCGGAATAAGACCTTTTAGACCGAGAAGAGCATAACTATTGTAAATAAAAACTAAATACTTGTTTTATTTACTATAGTTCAGCGATAGCAGCACCGCGTCTATAGGACTTGAGTGGTGGCGCGGACTCTACCTAGTAGCCACTATAGCTAGTACAGAATATATCAAGTCAAGTAATAAAATCGAGATAAGCGGATAAAATACATACCATATCACTGTTGAGATGCCGAAGTAGGATAGCATTGCCGTAAAGCAAAGTTCTGTGTCCCGAGCCTGTACCTTTACCCTGCAAAAACACAGAATTACAAGCCCGAATGAACAATAACACTCAGTCTATTGCTCCAATAATCATAATCGAAGAAATTTTCCTGAAAATTTGCTTTACTAATGTCTTTATATGAATAAACAATTTGGCCAGCCATGGCAATAAATATGGAGATAACTAAGTAACATAAATTATCTACATTATTCTAGAAAATGTAATAATCAAGATAGGTTTGATATATGGTAAAATGGATAAAACAGCTAAAATGCTATCTACAAAGATGCAAAAATATTGAAAAGCTGGGGACATTTGTTAGTTTCGGATAAGCCTAAAACTTCTACTCTACTAAAGCATCACACCGAGCATTAGTATTATATTAGTATAAATAGTAAGCATAATAAATATAATAAAATGAAATTTTTAGAAGAGCGAGGAAGAATAAATTTGAAATTTCAGTAATTTTTGTATATTTTTTTCCACTTTGTCTTTTTATCAATGTAATGTTACTTCAATGAAATTATGATTTGTTACGAATGTTCATTTTCAGTTAAGTATAGAAGAATAAAAACAGTAGCGAAAAGGGTTCCTGGTCTCAAACACTCTACTTTTCTAAATTGGACTTGTCATTTATTATCTACATGAAATTTAGGCATTTAAAAAGACATAATATGTCTTTTTTACAACAAAGTTGGAAGTGAAACAGCTATAATACATATAATTATTTGAGACCACGATAGAAACGATAGTGAATCGGCAAGATTAAATTAGTAAATCTTAAACTTCGGCAAATTTAGAGTGGCCAATCAGTTCACCAATTAGAAATTTAATATGAGAATGATCGCATGCAAGTTTACCGATTCCATAATACTCACTAAATTGTTTGGCCCCTGCAACATTTAGACACGAAACAGATATGAAAATAACAGAATTATTCACAAATTTTGAATTTGAAATGTTAAACATTGATGCGAAGTTGCCAATTGCAATCGTATGTGATACACATTTTGATTTAGTTATAAATATATTGAAAATTATAGATAGGGTGAGATAGATATTTCAGGGAAATATTTTGGTTAATTTCACAGGTTTTTACATTACAACAATGTTTCTACGTATTTATCTATACAGGTTTAGTATTATACTTACAGTTTCAGAGCCGGCAGCGGTGACCAATTCTTGCAATGCCCGCACTGACAAAGCCTGTAAGATATCAAACATTTAAAATATAGATATATAATAACGCATATGTATAAACCACAGTTAAATTTCGTGTCGCTTCATAACTTGTTTCAACACATTTCCTGACGCTTTTCTAGGTGTACATTTATTGTATTTATGTAAATATAAGGTTTTTGATTCTTGATTCTTGCCAGTAAATGTAAAAAACAGACAAAGCCGACAACCGCCAGCGACAACATGGCCCAAATTTTTGCACTAAAATTCGGGTCAAATTGTTTTAGAACTGGTTTATTAAAAAAACATTTCCCTAAACAATTTTTCAGTAGAACCTCGATCAACATTTCCTTTCTCATCTTAACGATCGTACAATCTATTCTACCATCCATATAAAAACCAACGATCCATCATTATCGTAGCATAAAGGAATCCCGGCGTCAAGACAACAAAAACTCTGCCCTACTTTAGGGGAGCTCAATCAACTGATCTTGTTATTTTGTTTTTGTCACACTTTCGGTGTTTCTGTAAGAAGTAACTAGAAGTCTGAGTTATGGTTATGTAGGTGCGTAAGACTTTTGCGAGCTGGCAATTAACTTAATAAAGAATAATGTACTGGAAAGATTCAGGAGGAAAATAGAGAGAGAGTCCTAAGACATAAACGGGCGTTTTTTATCTCATTTTAATTATAATTAATTCTTCACAGCTACGGGATTGTCGCTGTCATGTCAATATCAGCCCGATAAAATTACTTGTTGTTACTTGAGCGAGTTGTTTGTGCCCTTGCCACGAGAATTAGAGGGCGAATTGGTGACCGCAATAATGCCTGAAGTCTGGGGAAAACTACTGTCGGAGGGACATTATTTCGTCCTGGTGAGATTGTTTAGTCGCTTTTTAACCCGACGACACGGGTTAATTAGATACATATGTAGGTACGTGGAAGAAAGTTAAATCTGTTCTTTTAGGCCACATCTTCACTTTCGTTAGATTATAATAAATAGATTTACTATTTCCAATAAAAACAGTATCGCAATTTCAATTGAGGGTGTGTGGTCATCTATGGGAGGATTACTAACCTACTCAATAACAAACACACACTGCGACAGATCCGGTGGTATGTTCTTATTAACGATGTTTTTGTCACACTTTCGGTGTTTTTGTAAGAAGTAACTAGAAGTCTGAGTTATGAAGGAAACAATGCCGGTTGGCAACACCCTCTGCCGCTAGGCAGACTCCATAGCCGATTGCCGTTCATAAAACACCGACCGTGTACATAACAATTACTACTGGAATCATCAGTGTTTAGTCACCTAGTGGTAAGACTACTCACCTGCTCAATAACAAACACACACTGCGAAAGATCGGGCGGTATGTTCTTATCGGCGATGTTCTCTAGGAAACAATGCCGGTTGCCGAAACCCTCTGCCGCCAGACATACTCGCTCGCCGGTCGCCGTGCAGGACAAGCAAACCATGTCTTCCTGCAAAGATAGATGTATGTATTAGACGTGAAAAATTTCTTGTGTTAAAAAACTACAAAGACTACATAGATATCCTAAAGGAGACCGCGCAATCGTCCGCGCCACGGTTACCCCACGCGGTGCATTTTAGTAAAATACGGCGCGTTAGGTGCGGTAAATTATCGCCATTCTCGGTCAAAGTAGGAAGGTATTCTACATTTCTTACAAGTCCCAATAACGCCTACAGATCACTTAATACAGCATTCAAAGAAAGCCAAAGGCTGGTGTTATGTTTCAAGGCGATTCGCTTTGAGTTTCACAGGAGGAAATGATTCAGTTTATTTAATAGGGCTGCTGCCTTCTAGTTGTTATTACTAACAGACGAAGAAACGTAAACCCCCAAAAGTCATTTTAGGTACTTTGAACAAACTAGAACTAATATTTACACAATTGCGCTAACAGATTGTTGCAAACAATCTACCGGTAGTTCACCTGATCCTGATATCAGTACCAGTCGGAAGCGTACCCGAGACACTGTCTGTATTGCTCTGCTGTATGGCAATACTTTGAACTATATTATATTTAAACTGATTTGAACGGCTGCATTTTCATCAAAGGTTCTCGATACATATAAGTACAACAAAAATTCGGTTCTTTCTTTCATCAGCTGTGATGCCACAGATATATACCTACATGCGTCAAACTTAAGCTTGCCGCAACTAGCATGCCATATTTTTATCACTTTAAATTTTATCTAAGGCTAGAGCTCATAATATGAATGCATGTTTTTGTGAAGTGTGGAAGCGGTATAAGAATCATGTTCGCAGAGCTTTATAATGATGCTCCACAAGTCATAATGTACCTACTAGGTAATTATTGGGTTAAGTTCATATTCAAATAAACTGGGTAGAACCTAGTACAAAACAATATGTATGATTAATAATCAGGGGCCTGATTCCACTAACACAATCGTCTCACTATGACACTATTATCGCTTTATTATCGCGTAACAATCACCGCCATTGACACCTTTTGGTATTCTACTAACACGTTCTTTTTTTGTTTATGCCATATCTATGACTATTACGATTATGATTATATGCGCCACCATATTATTGACACGCTATTAAAAGTCATAGAGATTGTAATCACATGGTAAGAAAATACCAAATAAATTTACGACTAAATCTCTATCTCAATCGTATGTCGCCATTATGGCATTTTGTTTAAAAAATAGTGGAATTAGGGCCCAGGGGTGTATTGTTCACATTTATTTACTAATTTTTCTCGACGGTTCAACAAGTTTACACTATATCGTGGTCACGGAATGATTATTTTTTTTCTATTTTAACAAAATAAATTCGTCTGCTATAAATTACTTTTGAATGTCCAACAAAAATTGTTATTTGATGAGTCTGTATGCATTAACTCAACGTAACTAGATTTGTGCGGCCCACATTCAGAGACCCTTTTTACAAACCACTTTGGTGCTTAAGTTTTGTTTTTTACTCATTAGAAACTTGCCTAAAGAGCTTTGTTTACTCTTTCGCTCCTCGCTGTATTTTAACAACCAACTTATATTGTTCAGGAGAAGGTTTCTGAAGTTGTGTTTGTACGAAAAACTACTGAACGGATCGATCTGATATTTTGCATAACTGTACTTTTAGAAATATAATAACGATAAGGCTCCTTTCCATCCTAAAAAGAAACAAGCTGAAGCTGCGTGCTGTTACTAATAATAACAAAGTAACAAGTAACAATCGTCCTGTACCTACATATATCAAACAGAACTGTTAAAATAAGGATAATTTAAACACTTTTTTACATTTAAGCTAAAACAAAATCAAAATCAAAAATTCTTTAATTCACTTAGAAAAGAGAGAGAGGGAGCTTTAAAGTTTGAAAAGGTCATTCTAACATTAAACACTGTCAAGGAATTCGTGTGCTATTTATTATTTCTGGTGCTTCGGTATGTAGACTAAAGTATAGAAGCGACGAAGTTACCTTTAGCCTGTTAGTTGTTATTTTTCGAGTTGGAGCAAAATCCGCACCAACATTTTTTATCATCTCTAGATAATCTGATATTTTATAGTACCTAAGCCTTTTTGCACAGCAAGATTTTGACAATTAGTTTAAATTTAATATTAATACTTTTTGCAACTCACTGGGAGTTTTGTTGTAGAAACGTATACATTGCCCTCTACAAGATACTTTTATTTGTGTAGTCGAGTCGTGGGCACAGTGAGCATATGCTTGTTTCTGGTATTAAAATTATGTTTATAGCTAATTTTGGAGAACCGATTGACATTTCTATGAGTGTACAACAGGTTTTCATAAGTATATTGTCATGGTACTGTCATTATATTTGTTTATTTGAATATATTACTTAGGTAGTATAAACAATGATGTTGCCGCGATAAACACGTAACCCGAACTAAAGGCTGTGCGATGCACCGATTACATTTATAGCGAAACAATATTGTAACAGAATGAAGCGCGTAGTCAAAATGGTTCAAAATCTACAGGCGGAAAAGTTTGAATGGTAACAAACTGGTCCTTGTAAAATAACAGTTAAGATAACAGTCCTTCTGGGGCTCTTTTAAAGGGCTTGTTTACGAGCACCCTTTTAAACTAGGTTAAACAGAGATTAAGTTAGACGAGTCTAGAGGGTGTGTTTCAGGCTATAAAAATAATATTTTATGGAGTATCATCTTTTTGCGCGCGAATTTGCAGATGAGAGAAAACATTAGAACATAACTTGGTGTTTTGAAAAGACGTAGATTTGGTATTTATTTTTAATCTTAAACTATCAATAAAGAATTATCCAAATTCATTAAATATGCTTAAATCAAATCCGTCTTACATATGACTATTCTATTCCTTCGCAAGGATGACTCTTAAGTACAGGTTTAGGAAAATCTCGCTTTGTCTTTTTTTTATTATGTGCTGCTGGTTTTCCTTGTAATAAATAAATTATAAATCATTCTTTATTTTTCTGACACATAATGTTTATCTATACCGATACAATCGTACAGTAAGGTCAATAGTCAATTATTTATTGTACCTTTTCCATAAGTGTTGTGTGTAAATTATGTTACAGAGGTGTTTAAAGATTTTATAAAAAGATGGGTGAGATGTAGATGCAAATGACGATGGGTAAACGTCTCGAAAACGTTGGAGATAAGTGCATGTCACGTAATCCGATAGGAATAACCACGCGTGAGACATAGGGAATACAGTTAGTGTGCTAGGTAAAAAAAAATCTATTGATTCCGTCAGATAGATATTAAACTATATTTTTTCTTCGTCAAAAACAAAAATAAAATACAAAAAAATACACGTCAAAGTGTGGGAGTAGGGCTAGCGACGTCACGCCTTGATCAAAACTTTAACTGGCGATATCTCCATAATGTTTTTGTGTAATCGACAAAATTATAAAATGCTTGTCCAATATCTTCTAATAATGTAACTGACAGACTTATTAGATTTTTTTAGGACACTAGCCTATAGCCTTCTCTCACGTGACTTGTTGGGAACCCATCACAGCCCTGGCAACCCTAGCTATTGCTAAGCGCCAGCAACCCAATTACCGGCTCCATTCAAGTGAAAAGCTCTTTCATTTTAATCGTCGCTTTTTCCTGGGAACTTCTACTGTGCTTAATGTGAATATCCAATCATCATCAAGCAGGTGTGATGACTATGGTTGGAGAATTCATCTGTGAGAATTTACTTTACGCTAGAAACAATTTACTATAACTATTATTAATTTAAAAATAGTTTTACATTCAATTCGATTGATTAATGTAGGAACACAGACCTCCTCGACATTTAAAATTGGCCATTTTTATTTTATTTTATCTTATTCAACATTTTGACAATGCTATTGCAGACATGATTGTATTTTATGTGCCCTAAAGAGCCCTCTTCGTGGCACCTTGTAGTCGCGTTAGTACGAAGAGACGTACTTACAAATAGCTCTATAGGTTTATTCCACACAGAAACAATTTTCCAATCCATTAAACAATTTCAACGCATCAATAAGTAAATGTTATCATTGCAATATATCCTCTCAACAGCTGCGCAATGATCAATTAAAATAATAGCATGATAATACTAATACATTGTCGGCTTACACGTAGTCTAGTTTACATACCGAATGACCTAGAGACATAAATTAACTCAACCCTGCATGTAGTAAAATAGAAACGATAAAGCCGGGTTGGTATACCGTATCCCTCAAGCAAGTAGAATGTTTGCAAACAAACCGCCCATTTCGAGCATCCTTTTATACGTAATTTACATTACTAGTCTATTTGCGATCCTTCCTTTTTTCCTGAAAAATAATAATACAGTTACATCTGAAACTAGACGCCAACAAACTATGACACAATAAAAATTATCAAAAATTCACTTGAATATTTAACCGACTTCAAAAAAAGGAGAAGGTTCTCAATGTTACATCAGAACTTTTTACTGGGTGGTACGATTTTCATGATTCTTTTTTTATTTGAAAGCTGGTGCTTTCCGTGTGGTCCCATTTAAATTTGGTTTTGTTCTAACAGTGGGATCCATATAATTGAAGTCGATTTTTAGTTTTTTTATAAACAAAATAAATTATTGATAATTCTTTTGTGGTTTGTGTAGTAACATTCTACATGCTTGATCGATACGGTATAGATACTGCTGATCAGTTTTTAGCTTTGCGCACATTAATCTAACACCTATAAACCCATATATAAATTTCAAAGACACAAATCTTGTGACCTTACACATGTGCACTATAAATATGTCCAGCGCGCCTGTCTTCGTTGACATTGGTGTCGATTTTGTTGTTTTAGGATTCCTTTAGGTTAGGAATCCTAATCTGAAGATTTCAAAATTTTCTATGCTAGGTAGACCTAACAATTATGGTATTCTCTATACAGGTCCTAAAAATACCTATATTAGAACGTTTTTCAAAATCGCAAAACCTCTCTGAGTTGAGTAGTAAGGTTGTTGCTATGAGCAAAGTATGTTTTTTTCTAAAATGTTATTTTAAAATACTTCTTTACATGGGTCAAACAGTTCATCCATTTGTATGGGAATCGTTTAGAAATTCAAATCGATACCAGTTTAAAATGGATAAATTTTAATCATAACCTAATTAGATGCCTGCTAAAATTAGGTAGACGTATATATAAAATGTAATGCAAAGAATGGGGTTCAAGCTACTTTTAGCCAAGTTAAGTTGTTTTAGATCTATCAATCTAATTTTAGAGCTGTCATCCTGACTTTAAAACGTGTCGTTCTCCCGCGAAACAGGCCTAGTGCGGGGATCATAGGAAATACTCTCTCGTTAAACCATAAAAATGTAACAACTACTCATAGGTTAGGTTATATATAAGATTACACCTTGTAATCTTAATTTCAAATAAATTATTTTGTATTTTTGTCAATCAAATTTTTTAACCAAAGAATCGTTTTCATCTGTTTAAAATTCCGAAATCCTTATTTTAGCTAATCCTAAAACAACAGAATCGACACCACTGTCGCCATAACAGAAAGTCGGGTTAGTTCCGATATGCACGAGTCCCGCTTTGCTCGGATTCTAAAATACCTAAATAAAAGTGCCGCTATGCTCGAAATCAGATTATCGGAATGTAGAAAAGAAAAAGCTTATGTTAAAATACGGTCACCATCATTGTCATAGTTATTAAATTGTTTGATGCATGTAGAGAAACCTCTTTTTCCGGTCATTAAGTATAGTTGCATGTAGGTATATTTTATACAGATAAAAATCTTAAATATCAATTTCAATTGATTCGTCGAGATAAACACCGGTGATTCCTTTTAGATTAATATTACGCACACTTTCTTCAGTTCTACTAAAACTCTCACTTTCGGACTTTCAATACCCATTGCTCACAAATTAGTTCGACAATGAAACTCTAGGATAACAACACCAGTGCCAATATCCAAGATGAGTCACCAACAGACACCCACAAATAGATACTGTTAATTACTAAGACAATTAATTGGGAGAGAAGCATTCCAATAATTTATTCAGTCTGTAGTCGTGAGCGACAGTGACTTTGTTTATAGGTACATATCTTTGATTATTTTCACAGTAGAAGCACGCTCATAAAACGTGGTAATTCTAACTTTAAGTAGGGGAACTAAGATCTGCACGGACATCTCGCATATGTGTATTTTGCGTTATCTCCCTGCCTAAGTAGGCCCAAACCAGTCCATCTCCTCAGAGTATCGGAGCGGGACTTTTGGTGACTGACAGCTTCGTTTCAGCTTTTCTGTGTGTGTGGATGGCTTGATGCCTCAATGACTCTTCAGCCCCATTTTGTGTCTAGCCTTACCTGTAGCCGAGCAGTGTAATAGAATATGGTTATGTAGTAAAGTCTGCCAACCATCCGTACGGCCGAACTTAGCATTTAAAATATTAGTATGAGCATGATAATATTGAATGGAATTTTGGTAATTGTCAACCCATCTTGTAAAAGAAACAAGATTGTAAGTAAATTTTACGTTCAAATAACTTTCACCTAAGTGCCCATTTGGCTCTCCCCATAAAAAGGCGGTCGGTAAAGCTATACCCACAAATTACGGCAGCAAACCTTTATAAAAGTGCTCTTAAAACGCCACGCAAATATTTGCACAATTTTTGGACCTTTTATGTGGACACAGCATATGTTTTAAGGCCGCGACATTGCCTTCGTTTAGGCTTTAGCAAAATCACATTACACTTTTGAAAGGTGTTCCTGATTGGTTTGTTATGTAAAATGATTCAAACACTATTTAAGAATTAGAAAACTCCTTCGAAGCCGCGAGCAAAAGCTTATTATGAAATATTTTTTGGTGGTAAGGTATAGTTATAGGAATTGGTACGTCATAAAGTATGAAAACTTTAAACTCGAATACGAAAAATGTCTCTCTATCTGGTAGAACTGGTAAGGAACTCTCAACTATTTTATTATATTCACTTAACAAGAACGTATACCAATTTTCTTCAAAGGCCTCTGACTAAATGGCATGTAATTACAATCAAGGTCTTTTGTGATATCATTTTGTCACTGGGGTGGGGAGTAATTTTGTGGGATCACTTACTAAGAGCTTTTGTGGTGTCGATCTTTCGAATACTTGATAGGCTATATTTATAAGCTTCATTCTGAGAGTAATACAAACCAGCGCAGTCAAAAATGCCCATCTAGGCACAACAGTCGATATTCGCGGTCAACTGTGTCTGTCAGACGGGACAGTCTATGGTGTCCCAATGGGAGCGAGGAAAGGTTATGGAAGAATGGGGTCGGCGATTGTGTGGAATGGTGAGCCCACCACAGTTTGTGTGTATATAATTATAACACAAGCTCTGCTTAGCTTGGGGCTAGATAATGCTGTGTGAATTGTCCAACATTATTTATTTATTTTATTTTTAGTAAAATCTGTGAAAGTTCTGATTATGATTAAACAACCAGCCCCAAATATTGTATGAATAAAACAGTCGCGATAAGAGACGAAATTAAATGCAAAGCCAAAATTAAATCCTTGTCCGAGGACATTTATTTCTCTTTAAGCTTAGCAGAGTTTAAAACGAGAATTTTATTGCGAAGCGAATATTTTAAAGCTATTTGAGAAATGGTTATTTGAAATTTTGTTAGCATTTAATTTGGCTTGAATTAGAATACAATTAAAGAAAACGCTAAGTTTTTTGCATAGCTTCCTCGTGACATGGTTTTTGGTAGTACCAACTCCTAAAAATTAAAAATTTCATTATGATTTTGTATATATTGTCTATTTCATTACAGGTCAATGGCAATACATTAGATAAAATTATATCTAATGTAAATAAATAGCTAACATCCCGATAAAGTAAGTGATTAAAATATCGCTAAACATGATAGTTCCAAGGATTTATATTAATTATATCCAAAAATCTTAATGAATCCACAGGGGAAAGAAACATTGGAGTTATCCAAAGACGTCTCGGGGACACTTCCGACTGGTATTGATATGGATTAGTCGAGCTTCCTGTCGATTGTTTGCAACACATCTTGAACTAACGTTCAATCAAAAGTCTCAAACTCTTGAACAAACGTTTAATTGTTTTAATTTTAAATCGTAATTCTAATTTATTTCTTTTATTTTATAGTTATTTCCCTTGTCATTATGTTAATTATTAGATAAACAACCCACAAACATTTTCTTTACAAAAATAGAAGTTTATTTTCCAAGTGAAACTCTTACTGAATAACTTTCTTTAAGTAGGTATCAAAGTAAAACAGCATGGCAGGTAAGCACGGGCGCCTTGTAATATGTAAATAAGGCACTTTCTGACGGAAACAGTTTCTATCATGCAATACAATGAAGTCTTTTAAGTCTTTCTACGGATATAAAATAAGGGACTACATTCAAGATCGAGTAAATCGCAGAGAAAGTCTTATCGAGCCCCTTAACCACCTTAACTAAGGTACAGATTTCTTTTTTATTGACAATAGACCCGTTTGACCGCAATCTCAAATTCTTGGAAATCAAAGATATGGCCGACGCCGGTTTATTACGACTGTCTAGAAAATACCCATTCAACCGTGTCTTGAAGAGACCCAGGTTGTAATTGGCCGGAAAAATAGAAGCAAAGCGAGTTCCATTCCTGAGCGGTGCGAATAATGAAGTTGGGGGAAAACAGCTAGGTGCGAGTGGAGGGTACATCTACCAAGTATGGATGGTACTGCGCTTTGCGTCTGCTTGTCCTGGAGTGGAAGGGGGTGGTGGTACCAGGTCATGTAGTTCCTGTGAGTAGTCTCCGAAATGTATCCTATAAAAGATTGAGAGACAAGCAACTTTGCGGCTGTGTTCGAGACTTTGGACCTTAGTATCTCAGGATGAAATACTTTGACATATTTTTAACTGTCCATCTTTGGTACACACTGGCTAAATAACAGGGTATGTTTTTGGGTTTCCGTCGAGAGAACAGAGGATCGGACTCTTAAGAGTGCGTATGAGGGAAAATCATGGGGCGTAGATCAGTCGGCGGCCTAGGTATCACTGGATCAAGGAAGCCTTACATTTATAAATATTTAAAAATTATTAAATTGAAGGTCACAAATAAATTGTAATCTATTCATTGTAATCTAAGTTGAAACCCATCTCCACCAAGTCGTTAACAATAGCTGGTAAGGGATAGCTCAGAACAGAGATGCATAGAATAGCCTTGTATCGGAGCGGAGGTCAAGGTCCACTTTGGGTTGCTGAACCACAGGATTTAGTATGTTTTGGTGGGCTTCGAGCATAAGCAAATATTAGACAGTTCTTAGAACTTCATTCTTCGGCAATCAATATTTAAAGTCAAAAGTCAAAGTTAATTTAAACCTGCAGCTCCGTGAAATTACACCGTAATGTTTCAGACTATATTTATCGGATTACTAGATATTTATGTGATGATCACTAAACTAAATTCACTTACCGTTCGCAAGAATGAAACATCATCTTGCTCACTTGCACCCCCTTCCGCTTCCGCCATCTTGGTTTTCTATCTCACTCTTCAGACTAATGTTCTATTTCTTCGGGGATGCATAACTGTAAAAGAGATAAAACAGTTTAGCTGTCATCAAAAGTTTAGTTGGACTAGAATTTTTAAATGAGTACATTTGTAATTTATTATAAACATTTTGTACCAAGGTGACATGTTACATATTACATAAAGACTTCAACAAAACTTTTTTTATGGAAAAATTAGTTGTAGTTTTTAAGGAAAAGAAAGTTTTTAGTTGTTTTTATTTATAAGGCTTTTGATGGCTCATTGGTTTAAATATGTAGTTACATATAGGCAGATAGTGTACCTTTAGAGTCTCGTAAACTATTGCTGTACCTACTGTGGTGTTTACGGGATTTCTTGACGGGGCAATAAAGGGACGCGCCTTTATCGGTGTAGCTACCTACATGCAAATGGCCTTAGGAGGAAGTTTTCAACTCCATACACAGATTAAATATAAATAGTAAGAAAATAGGCATTTAACACGAACTTTTAACACGAACTATTTTATTAAGTATATCCTGTTTCTTCTACCTACTACTGATTAAAAACTTCTATTGGATTGAACCAACTAAGGTTGGAGAACAAGAAACTCAGATATCGCAAAAAACTTTTCCCATGCATTTTATAACTGTAAGTTTTTTTTTTATCCGTGCACGAGTATAAAAATTATTTAATAAATATCGATAGTCTCCTAAGACCATTTTTCTGTGAAAATTGCGTTGGGAGTAAGTAGTCTTTTAACGCAAAAAATGGTATAGTATATAATGGTATATCATATAGGATAGTTCCTATATTAGCTAAAGAGCTACACCGGTTACGGTATCTGCCCTAACTGCCCTGTCAATAAATCCACCCTGTATGTGGTGTAATATTAAAAGCATAAACCGAATTCTAAGTCCATTCAACACTTGACCCTTCTCAAACTAAACGATAGTTTTACTATTGTTAGTATTCTATGAATGACACCGAACCTTCCGGGTCGTTTATCATGTGGCCAATACACAATATCAGCCAAAATAATACCACACGCCCTTGATAGATTTAAATGCTTTACCTACCTAGACAATTATCTTATTTTGAAAGGATCATGAAATTACCTGCCTTACGACGCAACCTAACAATTTGGGGGTAGAAAATAATGAAATCAGAAGTCAGAATTCAATAACTTTATTTCTTTAGGTCACACATATGTACAAATAAAAACAAGGTGTTATTGAGATTCTGTTCACTTCAATCTTTTGTCCACCAGTGGAAGAAGTGAACAAGAAACCACTAGGAAGTATATAAAACCTTATTATTAAAGACATACTTACGGACATAATAAGATAGAACCGATTAAAATAGAACCTTCAATACCTAATTGTTATGCTTAAATCATCTAGGTAAGACATTTCTTAGTGATCTATTGTTCTGTGGACACACCTAAATAGATAGGGGTTTTATAATTTACCACATAAGTATTACGTACCATAACAGATGTATCTCGTTCTGTCGCTGACCAAAAAGTGGCATGATCAGGCCTACAGGTCTTATTAATATCACCTCACAACAACTAAAGTCCTCGTCACGAAACTGTCTCGTCAATCCGTCGCTTATCGGCGGTTGGCACAACATTTTACTTTTAATTAATAATTATTTTGTATAATCTTATAAAATATCTATAACAAATGTTCTTAAATTTTAGTTAATAATTTCGAATACACAGCACCAAGAAAATAATGCAATATGAAATAGCTTACTAATTAATGAAGCTGATTTGTATTGGATTCTGAATTTGAGCGGGAAAGCAAACAGGAAATATCAAGCCTGTCACATTTTATAATTGAATATCTATTGAAACTATATTGTTTACCACTACATATACTTACAATATTACATATCTATTATTAAATAAATTACAATATCTTACACACTAATAGTGTAAGGGTCGGTTTACAACAGAGGGAAGATGCGTCGCGTATTATCGGTCGCGTAACGCCAGATAGAATAGATCAGAGACAAATTAAATAATGAGAAAACATTCAACCTTTCACACTTAACCGATGATGCGTTAGTGCATCGAGCGTACAGCGTTTGTTGCTTTGTATGGATTTCTATGGTACAGCGTCGTGAATCGTTATATTATGTGCCGAACCTGATGCCAGGGGCTGGTATTTCTGTCGATGATGTCGTAAGTAATCGATAAACTCGAGCGCTTTGAAAATACCTACTTCGCCGATGCAAATTTCGAAAACAGTAGAAACACCCTAACAGTATTTGTAAATACCGACGCTGTTGCGTACCTACGCTCCGATCCGGTGAGCGCTTAACTTTATACGTCTTCGTTGAAAGGCGATTTTTCACATTTTTGATAGGTTTTCATTTTCAATGGCGATATTCGAAGTGAAAGCTGTCAAAAACCGCTATCGCACTATAATATAATTAATTTTGTTTTAAAAAACTATAAACGAACTTAAATTTTTATAGTTTTTTCATGTATATTCATGGGCCCTATTATCAGATCTGAACCAAATTAAAATGGGAACACACCGGTAGAACCAACTTTCATATAAAAAAAAAACAATCATGAAAATCGGACAATCCAGTCAAATGTTCTGACTGTTCTGAGGTAGCAGACATAAAAAAATACAGTCAAATTGAGAACCTTCTCCTATTTTTAAAGTCGGTTAAAAAAGAAGTCTGTTTCTCAAATTATTATCAAGAGAAAATGGCGAAGCAAATTGTTATCCGGGAAAAAGCGCATCGCCGCGGGCAGAAGCCAGTAACTTCCTGTAGGAAAATCGCGCAAATAATAAAAGGAGACGCGACACCTACGAGTAAATAGGGGGTCCCCCACCCCCCATTATTCGATGCGGAGTCCCCAACTCCGCATCGAATATTGAATACGTGTTCTGTATGTGAGAATATCAAATACCTATCCATTATTTTACTCCGTCCACGCATTTATTTTAGGTAACCGCTAAATACGAACAAAAATTAAGAATAAATTATAAGGAAGAGCAAGTAAACGTTTTCAGAGATAGTATATGAGAAATATTAAAGAGAATAAGTGGTGGACAAATAAAGCAGGTATTTTATTAGAGCAAGAGTAAGAGACGTGATTGATTACTACACATACGTCTGAAGTTACTGGTGTAGAGGTGTTAAACAAATTACCTTCTTTCGCAACTGCATTGAAGTATCACGCACGTAGATTATATGAGTTCTGGCTATATCGTGAAATAAATATAATGATGTAATAAGTTTATTAGTTTTAAGTGTGCAATAAAAGTATTGTCTATCTATCGTATATTCTATATGTAGATATTTATGTAGTTTCTTCGACATAATGAATGCATACAATATGTTATACATTGTAATCCGTCAGCTCTATAAATATGCAAGCTTTACTTTTAGAGTAGATAAATTAGCATAAAATCTATGAATTTTTGCGCAGTCATTTCGTTACTATGATCTTCTATAATTTGAGAAGCTAGACTAGCACATTTACTGACTATAACTACCTAGAAACTACAAACCTATGAAACTGCAGTTATCCCACCGAGACACGACCCGCATATGTGCAAAGTACAAGTACCTAAAGCACTGCAGGTGAACTAACGACCACTTTGACGCAGTGGATGAAGGTCTACCTGAGACGCACAAAGTTGCGGGTTTGTTTCCAATTATGGGACATGTTAAGTGAAAACAATTCAAGATGTCAGAACTGTCATGTGTCAAACTGTTTGTAATTACTATTTATAAAGCAGAGTCAGAGTAATTTTCTTGTCCACTAGCGGAAAAACTGAAAAATAAACCACTAAAACCACCAAGCTTTTTTATATACATAGAAAAACTTGTCTAAGTGCTTATTTTGTAAGTCTAGAGAAATAAACGATTTGACTCAGACTCTGAAACTTCACTTTATTGGCTCAGTAAACTAAGATTAAATAGACTCACCTCTCTGAACCTTTTTTTTTAGCAATTTCAGTAGAGTCCAGGTTTTGTTAAATCCACGACACGTTCTTTATTACTAAAAAACCCTCAAACATTCATAAAACAATATCGCGTTAGACATTACCTGACATACACCTAAATCATACAAAACACTTATAAATCACATAGCAAAATATCAACCTTATCAACACTGACACTGGAGTCAAATTTAATTACCAAAGCTGTCTAGTTTCGTGGTCAGAGGTATTTTATTATGAATGTTAAGGTCGTATGACGAAGGGATAAGGTTCAAATTAATAGAGAATTTACCAACTGGTTGTGACTAGATGATAAATTACCGATTCGTGTAAAATGTAGCAAGAACGATAGCAATGAGTTAGTAGCTTTACCTCTAAACCACAGCGGGTCACTAACTTAGCTTGCTCGATTTCCACATATAGGTATTTGACCAGCCAAGTCATAGTCAAATTATACTCATCGCGAAAGTTTTGGATGTTTGGCCATACGGATGTTTAAAAACTACTGTACGGATCGGGCTGAAACACAACCCTTTAGTTAAGTTAGTTTTAGTCACCTTAGTTTTAGGCCTAGAATAAACCATGGGCTGTTTTAATACCATAAATCAGTAATCATGAAAGAAAAAAAGTTACGTTACCATAGAAACAAAGCGTGCAAAGCCGCAGGGAGAAATTTGTATATAATATAGGAAAATTCAACAGTTCATTTTTTCATGAAATCATTGTGTGAAATAGAAAAGCGGAAAAACTGTCTGGTTTCCTTTTAGTTTAGTTTCTTCGGTACAGGCGCAGCGGGTTTGATAGTAGTTTGGCGAAACAGCTCTTTGTCCAAATTGCGTTACGTCCAATAAACGGTTCGTCGACAATCCATACGCAGATTGTCTAAAAAGCGATTCGTCCATGATAACAGGCTCAGCTTCGTGAAGAAAATCACCTTTAAAATTATTTAGTCATAATTCCAAATGCACAAAATTGTTTAAGGTTATGTGCGTTTATCTTTAACTTCAGACGTAAAAAAATAGATTATGTTAAACGTTGATGATGTAGAAAATAAACATTTTTTGACTTTTAAGATATCAAAATAATATTTTGAAAATTTTCGACTTCCTTACGACCTCCACGACTTAATTTTTTTTGATATATTACCCATAGTTACTTGTATTATTATAATATCTGTGCCATAGTGTGAACTAATTTTTTAAACTTTTAATTTACTTTTGTGATTTGTGTTCCGCCTATCTGTGTGATTTTTCCTATATTTCCTATGATAAATAATGTGCTGTCTGGATGTATAGTTGACATGAATAAACGCATCGAAAATATATCACAAAGAGAGCAAAAACTAAAGTGAATGGAAGTGCTCCAGAAAGATAAATTGTGCAAAGACATTGATAAAGTGAATCTTTTCAATCCTTGCCCATTCTTTTTTTTATAATAAGCTTGGCATTTTATTTAACTGAAAAACTTCAAGAAAGAATGTCGGTCATTCATTACAGTTTATTAAAATAAAACTAATAAAAAAGACGTGTGGCACTCGGGGACTGCCGCGGTAAAGCTATTGCAATGCCATCTAGAGGCGAGTTGCTGAACTAAAGAGACAAACGTCAAGGTTTTTTCGTTACGGAATTTCTGGATTCGGTCCCCGCGCTCAAGGCCCGCGATAGAAGCTATGCAATAGCTTAATAATACTTGAGATTTTTCACATAGCATCTGCTTCAAAGTAAACAAAACTTATGTTTTGGATACTCGATAAGTATTTATTTTTCTTTACTTCCCTTTATTTACAATGAGTATTAGCAATTAAATAATAGAAACAAAATGGAAGTAGCGTAAACAATTGAAACAATTGCGGTCGGGTTTTTTTCTCATTAAATTTATACTCTTTTTCGTCCCACTGTTGGGCCAAAACTTAGCCCAATACACTGAATACTTAGAAAACACCTTAAATCGGACCAAATATCTAAGAAACCAAGCACTTTGCTGAATTTTCGTAGCTTTGCTACGACTTCTCGCAGCTTCGTAGCAATTATCGTAGACCCTCTAAGCCCGTAGCGGCGTAGCACCCGCTACGAAACATTTCTACGAAAGGACCTTGTCATTCCAACCATTTGTAAGCAAATGTGTTTAGAGAAAACACTCGGTGCGTGTTATTTCAAGTATTTAGGTTATATTTGTATTTTGGAATGTTTCAATTAGGTTGTCCTTTGTGTCAGTGAAGGTCACGAGCGACGAATGAATGTCCGCATGAATGAATGGAGACGTTCTTGTACAATCCACGAAAATAACGCAAAAAAGTATATATCATTAACTTGAAGTTACTCTGTCTGTCTGTTTATTACCTTTTCACGTCTAAATAGCTGAATGGATGTGACTGACATTTGGCTGGTAGGTAAACAATATCCCAGCTAAGAACTTATGAATTTGACTGTGTGTGCCCACTGATTTAGGTTTATTATGAAGGTTTATTATGAATTCAAAAGAAACAATAACGTAAAGTTAAGTAAATTTAAGTCAAAAGTATGTCACAAACTTATATATGTATGTTATTAAATGTAAAAATTCTTTATTTTTTCCTCTACACTCTAATCTGTACAGGACTGACTGAAAAACTTCCTTTAAATTCTTTCTGCTCAAAATTCTCGTAGATGTCGAGTCTCGTAGCTCAAGATAACTACGTTCCTTGCTACATTGCACTAACGTATCCATGGCACGTGACTTGTAATTTAATTATTGAAATAGTCTATTAGATGGCTTGAAATAAATTGGAAGACTTAACGAGCCTTGGCTGACTTTGGCCAGTGGAACAGAGGCTTCGTTTATATGAATATTAATAACTGTTAAAAGTATATTGTATAAAGATGTATATCGGACGAAAGATGTAAGTATAAAGATAAACTATATTAATGCACTACATAAACGTAGATTTGTTTTTCATATTTTTTTGTTGGTCTCAACAATGAAGAGTTTTTAACAAAGCCTTTGCCGAAGAATTTTCAATTAATATTCTTGAAAGCGTTAGGAAGCCAGTTTGGAATATTGTGAAGGCTTCTTTTATTAAAAACGACTTATTTTGTTATTAAAATGAGGCGTTTTGGGGATATTGAACCATAAATTGGACATCAAATACCCCAACTAGGGAATTTCAATGGGCTGAAATATTATGTAAAATGAATTCGTCAAACAACGAAAGTTTTTATAGTAAAATTATGTAAAGCCTTTATTTAAAAAGATATTATGTTGATAAAACAGCAGGTGAAAGTTTGGAAGTTTGTTAATTCTTTATGTTATACAAGCGCAATTGAATGTATTGAACTGAAATTTTAGAAGTTTTTGTTATTTCCGTTAAAAACATTTTTTAGTTTATACTTTACAAGCTTCGTAAAAACATAAAAGCAAACTTGTCATCAACACACACATGACCTCAACACATCCACGCCCTGAAATATTTTCCGCCTCCGCGAAATGTAACCTCTTTGTTTATTTACAAGTAAAATAAATGACGTAACTCAACTTTGTTACGTGCTTTTGAGCAAGCGAAAATGTAACCTGTAACGAAGATTTATAGTTTGGATTTGGTTGGAGATTTTTTAAAAGTACATACTATGTAGTGAATAATAGGAGGAAAAACGGGTTTTATGTTGTGTAGCGTGTGTAGCCATCGATCAAAAATTTCGCCGGCCCCATTTTTGATCGATGTGTGTAGCACGAGAATGTACTCTAAAAGGAGTTGAATTACAATTTCATTCATATGTAAAAAAACAAATAATATATTAACTACATAGTATTTGTCAGAATCCACAGATGGCTCAGCAAGTGTGAGCTTAACGCATCCACTGCCCAGTCTCCCACCGGGCTAAAGGAAGACATCTTGGGCCATGAAAGTGTTAGGTGACCTTAAGTGATCTTTAACCTAAGATAGACAAAATTAAATGTAAATACCTAAATAAAATCATTAAATTAAAACAATTTGTTAGTCTAGTCTAGCCAAATAAATTATTCATAAACATTTCAATACGATGTACACTATCAAGAGACAGACAATATAAGTCCTTTCATGGTCACTGAACTTTGAACATTCATATGATTGTACTACGATATACAGTACAGTCACACTAATATTATTAGTAGAAAGTGAAGATGAGGCTGACGGTGTATCACGAAGGTCGAGAAGATACCTATTCACCCTTATCTCGAGGAGATCCTGTTTGTAACTAGCCAAAAAAACAGAAGCGGGTAGGGAGTTCCATTCCTTGCCCTAATCCTCCCCCTCATCAGCTCACTTTATATCCACTGCTAAAAATGCCGCCCCAGACAAGGGGGATTATCCCAAAATCACCATCTTTTGTCAGGCGGTTCGGTCTGAAAAATACACAAACTGAAGCTACTGCCCTTCATCTTAGGACGCATATAGATTCGTGTCCTAGGGGAACCTATTCGAGGAAAGGTAGCAGCTATATCGTAATGGTTTGTTAGACGACCATCGCCTCTAGCTGGTCCCACTCTGTCGACTGTCTATCGTCACAACAAAAAAAGTCGTGGATGGATGTGCCGTACTACGAGTTTAAGTAATAATAATAATTTATTCAAAATAACATAGGGCTAGAAGGATAACAAAGAGGTTCATCTTAAATTCTAATCGTATAAAACATAGCGTGTGCCTGAACTAGGTAAAAATCTGTTTTTCAGGCAAAATGAGAGCTAATAACAAATTAAATAATCAGATAGAACTTAATAATTATGTAAGGCAAAATGGTGCGTACTTTAAAATGATAACTAACGCTACCTAAAACTAAACTAATTTACTCAATTAATCAAGTGCTTGCAATTTTTTTGGCCTACTTTATAACTGTCAATAAATTTTCTATGTCATCATATGACATACATTGCAGTGTATCCTTAAGTTTTTTCTTAAGTGATCATCTACATGGTATGGTACAAAGCCACGATGCTTGAAACTGCAAGACTATCAGTCGTTAAGACAAACTGGAAAAGCACTCTTAGTCGGCTTTTACGGCATGCACAGGCTGTGCTTCATGGGTAGATTCAGAGTCAGAGTCAGAGTCAAATCGTTTATTTCTTTAGACTTACAAAATAAGTACTGAGACAAGTCAAATTTTTACTATATAAACAGCTTGATAAATAGTTATTACTATCAAACAAGAATTAAGGTGCAATTGACTTCAATTCGGGTACATAGTACATGAAAAAGTTGACTGATTGCAGCTGACTGTACCAAGTATGCCCCATGGGTATTTTTGAACGTGTCGGGTCAGGCCCCGTTTGACATTTTGACACACCTTCATGGCATCGTCAGGTGTACACGAAGTCCAATTAATTTTGTAACTCCATGAGCGCAATTCACGCGGCGATAAATTCCAACTATTGCAGGAACATTTTTTCAGCTTTATTTTGACTCGTAACTGAGACTTGAGTCGAAGACTTATGGATGGAGTAATACATATAAACGACGCATTGGCAGACGATGGGAGTCATGGTTGCAACTTGCACATCCGGGAGTGAAAAAAAAACGCTGGCGATTCTCACAAACGTTTTTCCCTTAGCTAAATATTGCGTAAAATTTCGTAACCTCTAGTTTCATAAAATTTTAGAGACGTTTTTAAGATATTTTGTCTTGGTCATTCGAATTATAAAACAGCTACGAAATGACGACATAGCCAACGATTTAAAAAGTTTATAAAGACAAAGTAGTGTAGGTACCAGTGAACAAGATAATCATCGCGATACGCTCGCTCGTTGAGTCGATCCTTAAATGTTTGATGTGATTGAACAACTTCCATAAGTAGTAAGACAGCTGGCGATGATCAGAAGGGCAAATCGCTTGGATGATTACCATAATATGTACGTATGTCGGATCGTATTTCAGGTCATTGAACAGTTTATTTTTACGGCAAGTTTTATGCTGTGAATAGTTTTCGCTGAGACGGTTAACTAATAAGAGTCTGTTCAAAAAGAAAAGAGTCGTGGAAAGTGAAGGCGCTCGTGTGCCAATTTGACAACTTTTATTGCGTTGACAACACTGCTCTGTCATTGCAGTACGACTAAAAATGTAAGTTCACCAAAACGCCACGACTTTTCCCTTTTTGAACAGACTCTAGTCATGTGACACCTAGATAAAACATAGCTAGACAACGCAACTTTACCATGTCATGCTGCATGGCCTCAATATGTAAGCAGAGCAGCAGCTATGTTAGCTACGGGTATGTTATGGAAAACTGATATTTGATATTATATTGCCAATTCTAAGGTTTTCCTACATTCGTAAAATTATTTCTATGGACTGGCGAGATGCTCGCCTTTTGAGTAGGTTCTTTATCAATGATCTGATTGAACAAGTTCCATAAGTGGAGCTGACAGACAGTGCTGACAGCTGGCAATGTTTCAGAAGGGCAAATCGCTTGGATGATAACCATATTATGTACGTTAGTCGGATCGTATTTCAGGTCATTGAACAGTGTATTTTTACCGCAAAGTTTTAGGAAGTCAGTGGCTTCCATTGACGACTTTGCTCCCGTGCTGCCTGAATATTATGTGTTGTATTTATATAGAAAGGTCTCAGGTATATTAATGTAAAGCTTTTAATGATATATTATTTTAAGTCGGACTAGAAACGTACGATGTATGCACTTAATGTGCCTACATTTTTTTTCTGTGTAAGTAAGTACGTGTCCTGGAGACTCATAACAAACAAACATACAAACTACATGTTTTTTTTTATATTTGTGTTCCGAGATAGAATGCTATTTCGCTTTTCTCAGAATATAAGGCACGTAGATAACGATTATAATTGGAAATGACATATATGAACATGACGGGCTCTCTCATGCAGTCCGCCTTAGATCATCTATGATCCATATCATCATATGATGTAGGTAGAACAGCATGTACGTCAGATATTGCCGGCGTTACGCGACGTAATGTAAGGTGTTACACCGTGAGCGTTCGTGCAAATTGCACAGGGCGCCGTGTTATGCACGCTGCGAATACATTACGCTCCGTAACACCAGACACTACTTGGCTTAAGAGGTGCTTATTTTTAATCCTAATCTTATATTCACTATAATTATATTATGTACGCGACTTAAATAAGACAGAATAATCGAATACCTTATCTTCCGAATGATTAAGTATCGATGTGTAAAAGAAAATATGCCGATTCAGGAACCCATTACGACCCGCATACCATTACACCAGCCTAGCCGTGTGAACGATTGCTCACATTCACATGCATTTTACATGACTACGGGGTTAGGGCCGGTATTGGAATTGCTATTTTATTGGGGTTCCGTGAAATTAATGAAGCAATCGGAATCATATCCGCGCGTTGGGTGTTCGGCGGTTTCGTAAGTAATAGCTGCGAAATACTTTTTCTAGAGAAGGTAAAAGGACGTTTTTTGCGTTAACCCTAAATGCATGTGACTTCAAAAAAGCTAATATTTATTTTACGTATTCTCTATTGATATAGAAATATATCTATCTGTATATTTATTTTTGTTTTTATTGTGAAATTTATTCATTGAAAAGTAGATAATTTTAAGGCCCAACAACAAAATGTCTAAACGCAACGCTAATGGCACGTGAAGCGTGACGTCATACTTGAACATTTTTGTATGGGCATGAAGTTTTGACTTTGAGTTTATATAGGGGACTTGATGATCCGTGACGTCATAAAATGCAATGGCTAACATGGCAGCGTTTTTATCACCCGAAACTAAGTGTAGTTTTACTTTTAGTTTTTTACCTCATTTTTTTTTTTTAGTATTATATTTTTTTCGGTTATGTATTAACCTAATCGATAAAAAACCATGCATATAACAAAGAAAATAATCAGATTATTTATATACATATATATATATATATATATATATATATATATTAGACGGTTTAACAATTATCAAGCTGAGCCTTGACCGGTGTTACGGGGCGTAATGTACCATTCGCAGCGAGCATGATACGTTACGCCCTGTGCTGAAATCCGTCACGTTATGCTTTGCGAACGCCTTCTTTGCCCGTACTGGCTGCGCGAACGCTCGCTGTTTAACACGTTACATTAGGTACGCCCCGTAACTCAGTAAGTAGACGTTGTTTTTAAACTATGCCATAAAAAAAAATTAACCGTCCCGCTCATACATGTAAATGTGTATCTACAGAGTGTTTTGACAATATTAGGTCCTTACATATGATATTGGCGTTTTTCGTACTGGCCACTTTAATCACAAATTTCTCCTCTTTGGTAAGGAATTCCAAATTCAAATTTGTACAGCTATAGACTCATGTATTTGTGCTTCGATGATCGTCATTCATTTGTTTTTTTTCTTCAGTTTTTTTCTGTTTGCGTCACTCATTTTACAAAATGGAAAACTTAAAATATCGCATTATTTACGAGTACGAGTTCCGCCGTGGCACTAGTGCTGCGGAAACAACTCGAAGGGTGAATAATGTGTATGGCGGTCGTGTTGCAAAAGAAAACACAGTTCGTTTTTGGTTCCAACGTTTTCGTTCTGGAAATTTCGACCTGCAGAACAAGCCCCGTGGACGGCCTGAGACTCAAGTTGATAATGAAGAGTTGAAGGCTATTGTGGAAGCGGATCCATCGCAAACCACGTCCGAGTTAGCTGCAGGCTGCGATGTTAGTGATAAAACTGTTTTAATTCACTTGAAGCAAATTGGGAAGATTAAAAAGCTTGAAAGGTGGGTACCTCACGAATTGACTGAAGCAAACCGGCAAACGCGCGTCGACTGCTGCGTTACATTACTAAACCGGCACAATAATGAAGGTATTTTAAACCGAATCATTACCTGTGATGAAAAATGGGTTCTTTACGATAATCGGAAGCGCTCAGCGCAATGGTTGGATCCTGGCCAGCCAGCCAAATCCTGCCCCAAGCGAAAATTAACCCCAAAAAAGTTACTTGTAAGCGTTTGGTGGACTAGTGCCGGTATTGTTCATTACAGTTTTCTCAAATCTGGCCAGACTATTACGGCTGATGTCTATTGTCAGCAATTGCAAACCATGATGGAAAAGCTAGCGGCTAAACAACCTAGGCTGGTCAATCGCTCCACGCCACTGCTGCTTCACGACAACGCTAGACCACACACTGCGCAACAGACGGCTACTAAATTAGAAGAGCTTCAATTGGAAAGTCTAAGACATCCTCCGTACTCCCCGGACCTTGCTCCAACAGATTACCATTTTTTTCGAAATTTGGATAACTTCTTGCAAGGGAAAAAATTCAACTCCGATGGGGCAGTCCAAATCGCCTTCAAAGATTTTATTGATTCCCGTCCGACTGGTTTTTTTAGTAAAGGGATCAATGAACTACCTATAAGATGGCAAAAGTGCATAGAAAATAATGGGTCATACTTTGATTAATTAAATATATTATATTAAAAAATATTCGACTTTTTGTTCCTCCCATACAAAACGCCAATTTCATATGTAAGGACCTAATATATACTCGACTGTAGTTCCAATTTTCAGTAGTTAAATTTTTGTATTGTATAGAGTTAGTAAATTGCGGTTGACGATACAAAAAGCGATGCCAAAAGGACCATTCATATTTTCATACGATAGTTCCATTTATAGATTATGATGCATTTTAGGAATAGTATTATGTATTGAAGATGACTGTCGCTTCATTTATAGCCCAAGCTGAAATGAATTTCAATCAAGGTGAGTGTACAATTTAAAATTGTACTCGTGTTTTATTTTAAAGCTATAACGTTTTCTTCTCACTTTTATGTATGGCAATAGTAAAAAACATTGTCTGTTATGTAAGCTCTGCTTAGCATGAGGCTAGATAATGCTGTGTGAATTGTCCAGCATTATTTGTTTATTTTACTTATGTATGATCTGTTATGTATGGCTATACATAACAGACAATATTTTTTTTCTATAGAAAAGAGGCCTTTGCCTTGCAGTACGGATTCAGCCTCAGACCTGAGTTCAGTTTGACAATAATATCGAGACGTCATCAAGACGTCCCATTTTGGTATGTGATCTGTCTGCGTAGTTCAGTACATATTTCCGCATGATAGAGGAGCTATACCAAATCCCATAGACAAAAGTAGACGTTACGATCACGTCTCGATACAATCGTCACACTTAATTCACGGCAGAGAATATATAATAATTTTAACTTAATATTATTCATCGCTGGGATTTAGAGGCTTGAAAATTTATTTAAAAATAAAATAATAGACGAATAACAGAAAGGTACAAGAGTCTAGATAAAGGGTTTTAAGGTTGTTGTCATGCTTAGCTTTAGTCATTCTGCTTCCGTAATGTTCTGATTTAGTCATGAATTAGTCAAGTTTTATTGTTTTGTCATATTATGCTCAATTCATACCCTGACAGCATGAGGTCAACGATGACCAATAATTAAATAATATTTATTTATTTTAGCACAATCATGTGACTTTTGATGTCGGACCTTGATATTACGAAAATATTCCAAACCTAACTCCTAAAATAACCTTGAATACATATTATTTAAGCTCTCAGTCTAGCTTATTGGTTAGTACATAAATCTAGCTAGTAACATAAAACAGTATGATCTCAATCGACAATAACTTTTACGACATCTTAGGTAGACAATCGATCTGCTGAATTTTATGTTTTCTTGGGGAAAACCACGTGAAAATAAACATTAAGGATTTGAGAAGCCATGACCTTGACTGAACAATTTAATAAACAATGTCAAACGTATGTATGGAACGGTAATTGGATACAAATATCAAGATGGTTTTAACCGATTTTGAAAAACAGGAGGTTTTCAATGAGTTTTAAATCACTAGCTTCTCCTCGCGGCTTTCAAGTGGTCTATGTCCGTCCACGGGATATTGTTTACTCGCTGCGCCCCGCGGCTTCGCACGCGTTGATCCTAAGGAAACGTTTAAAGGTGATTTCTTTCCCACGGGAACTGATTTATGGGATAAAAAGTAGTTCGCCTATGTTTGATTCCAGGATAAGAATTATTTGTATGCAAAATTTCAGCCAGATCCGTTCAGTAGTTTTGGCGTGAAGAGGTAACAAACATCCATCCATCCATCCAAACAAACTTTCGCATTTATAATATTAGTGTGATAGTGTGATAAGTACGGGGAAAGAAGACGCTCGCATTCAGCAACGAGCCATATTTTAGTACACGGCGTCGGCGGCGTCTGCTCGTTGCGAATGTAACATTACGCTGTGTAACATCGGTCAGTAACCGGCCTTAGATTTAGTATCCCTTGTAACCGCCTTATTTATACCATATACCCGCAAAAGTAAATCCCATATTTCCGGGAATTGGAAGAGCTGGCCGGAAAATAAATTAGACCTATCTATAATATATAGACTTATCTTAATCAGGAAGCGAATCGTAGATAAGATTGTCTGTCTGTCTGTCAGATCTCCAGGGAATGGGATTAAGTGATTGGGTTGGAGATTAAATTACCTTGTGGAGTTGCTAACCTATATAATATTGGTTGATACTTAGGTGGTATGGTAAGTCAGTATCTCTGCTTATATTATGAAGAGGTACCTAAACCTATGTTGGTTTGTATTGGATAATCTTTGCAACTACTAAAATAAAATAAGTAAGACTTTCCATTGTGCATATGAGCAGTGCTCAAAGCGATGCGGTACGCGCGCGTCTAAAACCGCACTCGCCCTGAGGATGTCCCTCGTTAACGGATGAAACGTTGGTGTTCTTCCAACACAAACAAGGTTCGTAGTTAACTCGCTTTATAATAACTCCATCTACGCAAGTTTTTGAAGGAAAAAAGTTAGCTTTATTGAAAAAGAAAATTATAATTCAAACAATTGAGCTAACTGCAGAATGTTGCAAACAATCTACAGCTCAACTGATCCATATCAATACTAGTCGGAGGAGTCACCAAGACTATGGTTTGCCCCGCTGTATGGCAATGTCGCTGCGCCCATCGATCAAAAATTTCGCCGGCCCCCCACGAAATTTTTGATCGATGGCTGCGCCAGATACTAATACTTATAGGTAACATTATCTATTCGACAGCCAATATGTCCCGTAAAACACGTGTGAAATAATCTAGCCCAGATTATCTAAGAAGTCCGGATTGGGAATGTATTTACCTTGAAATAGTAACACGAGCCAGTTCCGAATGTCACCGTTCCGAGGTGATTACTGTATTTCAGGCTAGTCGGGTCAAGGCGCTCTTGTCAAGTTGAACTTACGTACTTTGCTGTACTGTGTAATGTCGCTTTTGCGATAAAATTCCGAGAGAGTTTGAAAAATTATCAATAGGTTAATAAATTGAAAGATGCGGAACATATATTTTTAAACGACTTCAAAAAAAGGTGGTGGTTCTCTGTATTTTTTTATGTTTGTTACCTCAGAACTTTTGGTGTGATTTTGATGATTCTTTTTTTATTTGAAAGCTAGTGCTTCCCGTCTCGTCCCATTTCTATTTGGTCCAGTTCTGACAATGTCATCCATAAATAACAAAACCGTTTTATTGAATAGGTTTATTACTTACTTAACAAGGTGAAGGTTTTGTGTTCGCATCTTTACCTTACAAAGGTTGAAAAGAAAAATTAAGTTATTACTTTTTCTTGTTTTACTTACGAGTATATGATTTCAGTTTTTGTTAGGTATGTGTCCAAAAGCCCTTTAAAGTCTAAATGAAATAAAGCCCTTTGATATTTGAAATAAATAAACTATAACTATACATTCCCGACCCGGACCAGTAAGAAAATTCGGGCAGGATTATTTTACAGGTTTTTTATGGGAAAAAGCGTGTAGTTTTAGTGCACCGTCTCTAGTTATATGGTTAAATGGGACAAGTATACTCAATTGATTGCATAGACTAGTGTATTTAACATAGTTTACCATTGACACTCGATTCTAATAGCCTAATCGACATAGAAATGAAATGTATTATCTGAATTATTCTGAATGGAATATATAATATATTGTGTATCACCACACCACTAATATTATTATAAAAACATTAAAATTTTCTTGAATGTGACTTGTAAACCATGACTTGCCTTGTATTACTTTCAATGTTATAATGGTTATTAAATACAAATATACAAATAATCTTCTAAAAATAAGGTAAACAAGTGTAGAACCATCGGAGAGGCAACAAAAACTTTCTCGAATTTTTCCGTATTATAAATTTAGAGGGTTCCGTCTCAGGTGCCAACAGGACTCTATTCCCTATTACTCATCCAACGTCGGCGTCGTCCGTCTTTCTGTCTGGTTATAGGTCTATTTGGAACTCTACCACACTCTCTCACAACTCTCCACACTCAAGATTGAATATTTGTTAACATACCCATACTAAAACAACTTTCTCCGTAAGGTTTTTTTGACATAATTTTATTACTTGTCGTTTTAAGCTATTCCAATGGATGGCGTATAGGAACAGCTAAGGCAGACTTTACGACTTATTTACTTTTAGGAGGTATGAAAAAAAAAACTGTATAAATGCTACCTGCTCTCCCTTATGTTTTAAAATTTTAAGATATAATTTTAGAATTTTTATCTTTATAAACATTTTATCAATCATCACTTTTCCAATTTCATCATAGAACTAGACACGGTGCACTATATACTACACGCTTTTTCCATATGAAGAAATCTGGCCGCACATGGTTTTTTGCCGTAAACAATTTCGTTTACGGCACCGTCGAATGCCAACAAGCTTTCGTGGCCCGACAAGGCCAAGTAATTTTCAATGGAATTCGCAGGAATTTTCCTTCCAATTTAGAAATATTCGTTTGTAATTTAATGTAATTAGTTTCAGACCAATTTAATTCATTCACTCGACCTTGATATAGTTTCGTATCGAAAGGAAATTTGTTTTTTCTAGAAAACAGTTCAAATTTCTAAAGATACCTACAGAAATTAAATAAGATGAAGAACGAAAGATGTTGAAATGCAACTAACAAAAGTAGGTTAGCAACCTAGCCTTCATAAACGCTTTACAAACAACGTTACCCTTAACGTTCTTAGCTGCATTAAATATCTAAGAGCACCAACTCAGGGTTAGCCTTAATGTCGTTAATATTTGAGCGGAGGTTCTGTGGTAATCCGCACTTACTGAACCACTGCCGTGCCGAGGATAAGGCGAGTGTTGTGCAACTAATGTAACTACACTTCGAAGTTAATACAACCTTCGTTAATAGTATAGTTCGTAAACAGTTTATTAGTCACACACGCGGTTTCTATCTTTTTTGCCGTAAAAATCTATGGTTAATACGCCGTATGCAGGCACGGTGGTCACTTTACCGTTTTTTATTTGGAGTTCAAAGCAAGGAAAGTTTGAAGTTTCTTATAAATCAGTGTGACTTTGACATCAGTGTGAATTAGGTCGAACACAAAAGAAAATTCGTACAACTGGCGTCGAAAACATGCCGAATATTTATTTCTATAGGGTCATTCCACCGTTTCGGGTGTTACATTTGAACTCATAAAATAAGGTTTTTCAGATATTGTTTCAAGTCACTAGGTTATGATAACTATTAAATCATCTACTTATTGGGTCATACTTCCTTTTTCTTAACTCCCATTATTAAAATATGGTAGCAATAGTGAGAAAATTACAAATAAGTAGCCGTTTCGGGTGTTACACGAATTTGCCTATACCTTCTCACAGTCCGTCTTAAAATGCAAAATTCAGCGAATTTTCTGAAGTAACCTCCAGATTATTATATAAATAATAAAATAAGGTTAAGTAGGTTACCTAAAGACGAAATCTAAAACTTAGAAACGCTTTTCCATTAATTTTAATCGACAAAATTACTTGTTTCGGGTGTTACCAATGGTTCGTTTCGGGTGTTACGAGTACGAAATTAAAACACATTTATACGAAATGAAGGGTCATTTTAATGAAATTATTACTTTGAAAACTTTGACTATGAAAAAAATACACGCACAATGTAGAATTAATGCCAAACACCTATTTCTCGAAGATATCGATTTCTTTTGGGAATTCGTAGTATGTACGATCACCTTTTATTTTTAACGTAGCACAAGGCAATACGCAAATTATGTCTTCGAAACGCACATGACAAACATCTTCTTCATCAGGCCTGAACGTTGTCGCTTTCTCTCCAATTACTTTTAAAAACATAACTTGTACCTCGCCATCATCATCACTTACCGAACTCTGGCAAATTCCCGCATATCGATATTCCGTGTTCTTTTTGCCGTCTATCTGAAATTTGACGAGAACAAATGTTCCAGTTTTAATAATCTGCACTGATTCCTCAGGATTAGGTTCATCTTCTTCCGAATCTGAATAAACATCGCTATACCGAAGTCGTTTTTTTATTCTTTTAAGAGCCTGAATATCGCCTGATATACTAGGCACAGGTGCCAAATCAGGATCAGACGACTTCTTCACGACTACTACTTGAACAGATGACGATTTGGATGTTTTCGCTACGATGATTCGCCTGAAGTCCAATACTTCAAAATAATGCTGTTTCTGAAGGTTGGGTATGCTTTGAACATCGTCCCAGAGGTCTTTCAAGAACTGAGTTTCGCTTTCGATATCTTCTTTTTCAATGTACATAACGTGTATAGCCTGGGTTTGTCTTTTGACGAAGGTATAAAATTCCGCAGCGGAATTTATGATAACCTTTCTAGACTTAACACCCATCCATGCCAATCTTTTGATTGTACCCCCAACTCCGTCCACAGCTCCTTTCCCGTGGGAAGCAGCAAAAAAATGCCATTGCAACTGTTTGGCTTTCCCGCGCTCTTTGAGCTCATGGAGTGATGACAGGGTATATTTATTTTTGAATTGGGCGGCACAATTGTCACTGAAGATGTAAACTGTTGTGATTGAATTGCTGCGTATAGCTTCAATATAATCAAAGATGTTCTTTAAAAAGGTCCAAACAGCTTGTTTTGTATGAGAAGTGTCATTACTGATGATGGCTAGAGACTTCGTCTCATTGTTGAACCAGATGCAGCAAGTGAAAATTGTCACTTGTTTATGACTCCAATGGGCACTTTGTATTTCGTCTTGATGAATAAGTGCATAATTTTCGGCGAAATCAATTTGGATCACTGCTTCATTTTTCAGAAGATTTTTTTTTCTGTTTTCAAAGTGGTCAGATTGTACTTGCTTTATGTACCAATGTAGTCTGAATTTGTGTGTCATATTTTTCAATTCGTCTAGGGCTTCGACACATGTAGTTGTTTTTCTAATTATCTCAGGACGATTATTAAGAAAAGACCATTGGTTCCATGATATTTCTTTTGCACCCAAATCAGTGGTATCAAAGCTGCTCCAAAAATCTTTTGGGCATTTGTCACAAGATTCTGACATGCAAGCTTCATTTGTGATATCACAGGATATCATTTCCAGTAATTTCTTATGGTTTTCTGGTAAAGGCAGATATTTTTTCAAAGACTCTAACAGATTTATGTAATTTGCGTGTAGCGTACAAACGCATACGTTGTGGGGCGTGTCAGCTATCGGAAGAACCTCGGTCGGCCTTAGTTTGTAAAAGGATGACTTTCCAATATCAATTTCAGGGTTGATGTCTTTGAAATATTCAAATGCTTCGCGAATAGTCAAGACCATAGTACGTTTCTGCTTCTTAATCTTCACACCAGTTTCAGGGTCTCTTACAGTTTTACAATCTTTCATCCCAGGAGCTTGACGACTAACATCATCTCTGTAAAAAAAGTCCTTCGCTGCTTTCTGGGCTTCCATTGTAAGTATTGGACCTTTGTTTTTGAAAAACTCTACCGACTTTATTTCATGATCCTCTCCTAATACATCAGTTATTACTTTTTTGACAACTGCAGCCTTTTTTAATGGTGAATCTGGGAGCGATTGCTTTACCTTTCTGACAGCTTTCGAAAAGGTTTGTACGCATTTGTAAGATCCTATTGGAGAATCACAAACAACCGCACTGTTTTTTTTCTTAGCCCTGTGCGCTCGCACTCTGTTACGCACTTTTAAACGATTTTCCAATTTAAGATCTTCTGTACATAGCTCTTCTTTCTTCTTTTTCCTTCTAATAGCATCCCTTTCCCTCTCTTTGCGCAAATGTTCTGCATATTTCTCAGGATCATTCTTTCTGTTTCCTCTCAGCTTAGCTAACCGTTCTTTTGTTGATGATGGCATGTCATAAGTACCTAAAAATACCAGCACCATTATACAACACACCCATGCATTATGAATAAGACGCTGCGGCGCCAAATAAGCACGTAAAATCAGTTGGTTTGTCTTTTCAACAACGTAACACCCGAAACGTTTCGGGTGTTACACAAATTCAAACGTTAAATAAACAATTAATACACACATTTAAGCAATAATTGATATTTGTTTGGTAAGATTAACACCATAACCTCACTTTGGCAAAAAATTATAGCTAAAACATAATTAGGCAAATAAATAAACAAACAATTACCTCTTTTTTCGTTTCGGGCGTTACTCTGATACCACAGTATGTTATAACGGAAAAATTGTGACAGTTGACAGTTATTTTCGAATTTTCTAGAGTTGCCAGATATTGGTGCATAAATTGTCCATCATGGCCTATCCTTATAATGTCGCTATCAAATACGGTAAAACGAGAAAAATAGTGTTTCTTTATTTTTATTTTTTTACCACATGAAAGTTGGGAATGTTTTCTGTGAGTTGACTTCTTGAGCGGCTTTTTTTTCTGAGCTCTTAGTAATGTTTACTATGGAATGACCCTATACCGACTAGGGAAAAAAGTTTAATGCGACTTTGCAAATTACTGAAACTTTTGTCACCGTAAAAACAACTGGTATAATCAACTAAGTAAGTTTTCTCTCAATAATAAAGAATAAACCAAACGTAGACTAGGATATTTAAAAAAAACCGTTCAATGAACTGAGTAATTTAGTAAAGATCATTGATTTCTTTAATAAAAAGAAGATATAGATTTACGAATAAAATCAACGCTGGAGGGTTAACAATCACTATCACTCCGGTTTTTTATGAAGTAAACAAGTAGGAAACCTATAAAAAATGTCTTTACAAAAAAAATTCTAAGAACCATTTACAGGAATCCGGGTTAATCAAAATAGCTTCAGCCGTTTTGGATATGAGGTAATAAAGAGTGTCCAACCAACATAAAAACTCTTGAATAATATTATTCACCTCACCAGATAAAATTATATCCGAAAAAAGTAAAATGCAAGAAACCATACCAGTATTGATATTTCATAGGATTCCGCGTGGCAAACTGAACTAAAGCTGCAAAACGCTGAGCACTTTAGATAAGAACTTTGACAGTTATCCAATCCGCAATGAATTGGTTCTACTGCGATCTTTGAACTTGGTAATGCTATAGGTTCAGTCATATGGGTCAGCCTGGCTACGGATTAAAAATATCGATATTTAAAAACGTACCTAGTGCCAAAACTTCTACACGGGAACCTGGGTCAGTTATATTAAGCAGCGCTGGAGACCTGTTTGCAGTTTAATATTTTATATACTTTTTTAATCCTGTAATCCCAAAAATATAATTTAGACGCCTGAGTAAAATAATACAAAAGTTTGTGCAAAACTTGCTTGATTACAAATTCTTCAGAAATAAATATCATTTTATACCAGATATTAAGACGACAGCAACCAATATCAACTCAGGCCTGTATTACAAAAGCTTGCTCACGGTTCGAGTATCGATTTTATATGGCAAAAGCGTTACTCAAGTACAGATCGATGACAGATGATACTTTCATAATACGGGCCTTAGAGTCGAAGTAGATCCACTTTCGTCTGAAATATCTTCATTTAGACACTCCAAATGTTAGTGTGAAATTTGTTTTCTCTAGAGAAAACTGACGAAACTAACAAATAGGGCTTAACCCTCAAACTAAGGCGGTCGGATATCGTCCGATAAATCTCGGTTTTGGATTTGAAGCTTCAAACTTTCAGTGTGTTTCGGGTTTTACAAACTGTTTACTGATTTCTGTTACGGCATTGTAATGGCAATAAACACCGCAAACTGTGTAGGAAGAACGTTTGCTTGATGAAAGACAATGAGAGATAGAACAGAGTAAGAAAAATGGCTGACGTTTTTCCAAACAAATTCAAACCTCACCAATATTTGTTTGTGCCACCGTCTATTTCGTTCTAACGTGTCCAGTTCATCCCAAGGATGCCTGGAACAGTTCGCCGATAAGGCCGCCTTTGTACTTCGTCTACTCTTGGCATTCATTTCTGTATATACAGGGTGTTTGGTGGAACGATGTAGGGATTGAAGGAGCCGATCAAGGGTACCCATGTGATCATTTTAAACCACATATGCTCTTATGAAAAGTGTCATGGTTTTTATGAACCAATGTAGTTTTTAAAGTTATCTGAGCGGCATTAGCAGCTCTAGTTTTTTTTAATGACAGGTAGAGTTTACATCACTTCATGAGTTTTTTTTTTTTTTCATGTTTAAGTCATTTTTTCTTTAAAATTTCCTGCGCAATGATTGGTTTAGCTTATTGTGATGAAAGACTGTATTGTTGTGATTCATTAGAAGCCATAACAAAAGTGATTATTGCACTATTTGGTATTTTACTATACTTCAAACGAAAAAAATCCCTACTGAAACTTTTGATAATAACTTAAAAACCATGAGACTTTTCATAATAGCATATGTGGTTTAAAATGATCGCATCGGATCCCTTGATCGACTCCTTCAATCCCTACATCGTTCCACCAAACACCCTGTATACGTATAACATCCATACCTCCATTCAAACTACCCGTACGTACCCATGGACGGCCAAGATAATTACTGTGAAATCATCAAAAGACACATATAATCACAAAAAGACTAGCATTATTAAACACCTTATAGCAAGTGATATAAAAATTAAACTTTTACGCTTTAAAACTTTTCACGTTCAAAATCATTTCATTTGCATGCTTTTATCTGCAGTTCGGAAAATTACAAACCTTGTTTCCTATCCACGAGCGGGCAATATAGGCTTTATTACAACGTGGTAAAGTTCTAATTGTGTCGGTTTATTTATTTTTAAGCCAAAAATGGGTCAGCGAGTGGAGTGGTCTGAAGAGGTTATTTATGTCGATTGGGCGCGCCGAAAGTTATCTATTTTTGATGGGTACGATGAACTACATAGTAAACTAAATTAAATGCTAGTAAAAATATAGAAGTTTCATACTTTATGATGTTAATATTACATTTTAACATGATTTTAGTAATTTGATGATTTTACAAAAAAAAACTAGAAAAGGAATTCAAATTTTACTAGCCTATACTGAAAGCAACACTTATTCAATCAGGTAGAACTTATTTTTTGGGAAACTCTTTCTTTATCGTTTCAACAACCGACTTAAAAACGGCGAAAGGCAAAAGGCATCAATGGTGCGGCTGGCGAAGTACTTCGAATGTTTTTATTTGCAATATATAATAAATTACGCGTCCATTACGCGTAATTTATTAAGTCCGAAATAAAATAAAGTAGGTACTATCTAAAGAAAGCGAACTCAAAGTTGTTTGTCCTAAGTCTAGAGATTTCTAGGTCACTGTACAAAGACTTGTGTCGCAGATAAATAATTTAAATTTTTAATTTAAAAAAAACTCTTCCAACACAGCCGGGAGTGCAAACAAAATCTACCAAAGGACCTCACAAGGCGTTATCTGGATTTCATTCCATTCGACGACCTCGGTGGCGCAGCGGGCGATAGTTCGCCAGTGACGAATGTGATTGCTGGTTAGATTCCCGCCTCGGGATAAAGTAGACTTTTATCCCTAAGCGCGAATCTTACCAGCGATCTGTAGATATTTGTTCGTGTGTAGAAAACTCAGAATGTGTTAATTAAAATATATCTACATTATATGCCTAGTTTATTTATTAAGTATATCAGTCATGTGGTACAGTACACAAAAACTCTGCTCTACGACAAGCTTTGCTTACTTTGGGGCTAGATGATGGTGCACGTGTGGATTTTCCAATATTTATATATTTATTCCTTACATTTTTCATGAAATACGAGGCGTGTTAGTCAAATATTAAAATGTTGTAAACTACTTAATAACTAAAATATTTCGACTATTTATTTTGAGATTCTTTACATAACATTGAAGTATAAGTAAATGTAAAAACTATTGTTAGTAAAGAAAAACATTTCTGGTTCAATCAAATACGAATAAGGTTCTTATTTAACTTGCTTACTTTCATAACTAATTTCAAGTTGTGCCAAATATTTCTAGTTTATTTTTCATTACAACTTGAACTCAAAGACCTTCCAGTGGCCTTGACTAACCTTACTATATAGTACTATGTATACAGGTAGGTAGTTTACATTTTGTAGTTGTAAAGAATTCCGTGTAAAGCCCTAAGTTAATTGCGAACTGTGGCGCGATAACGTAGTTTTGACAGTTTAGTGGCTTTACAAGCAGTGGCTTTAGAAGGCTTTAAAAGCATTTAAGAAAGTACTGGCCGTTTGGTAACCATACGAAACAATATCCTTTCGAAGTATCCGTACTGTAATGACAGAGCAGTGTTGTCAACGCAACAAAAGTTGTCCATAAGCACACGAGTGCCTACAAATCCCATGACTCTTTTCTTTTTGAACATACTCTATCTCATACCGCCGGAATATCTAGCTCTCACAAGAGAACAATACAATATTAAAGCCGGAACCACACTTTTAACACGCTAGGCTTTTAGCACCTGAAAAAAACGCGATGCGTGTTGAGTTGAAAAGAATCGTATGAATGTTCAATGATCAGAATCACATAATTAACACCCGACGCGACGAAACATTAGATTTTATCAATGTGATTCTAGACATAGAAAAATGATACGATTAGATTTAACCCAATCACGCATCGGGTTTCGTCAAGTCACGTGGTGTTTCAATAGTTTGTGGACTCTTTATAAAAAATAGTTCGATCAGACTGAAAACTTCGTAGCACTTTGGAGTTTGGGCCTGTCAAGTCAAAATGGCATAGACCTGCTTAAAACGCCTCACTGTTATGTTGACTTCTGTCTTAACTACATCGGGACTACATGAGGCGTTCTGTCCTGTTGTTCTCACAGAATAGGCATACGGATGAAGAACTTCGAGAATGCACCTAAATAATCTATTCCACTTAGACAACTGTCAAAGACTCTGCCAACATGAATAATGCAAAACGTATGCATGAAGTTGCGCATAATTACACTAGGTTATGGCAATAGTTTGGATTCGACCATAGTTAGAGTATGAGGGTTGACGGAGGGTTTATTTATGAGAAACACGGGAAACTCTCGACTATTTTGGTTCACATGGTGGAGACGCTTTTTATATTTAAGGTTTTTCTATTAACGCATTCATTGCCTAGCCTCTACACGGAACTCCAGATGAGCAAGTGCGTCCCGGGTCATGAAAGCGTTTGTTTAGTTTAATTTGTATGTGTAAGCCAATAAATTGATTCTTTCTTTTTCTTTCTGATTAACATACTCCCACAGCCGGTTTCTAGAACGCAGATCATCTTCATAATTAACTATTTTTTCTATTTCTATACCTCTTTGGTCAAGCGCTTGTCAAATCAATGATCAACTAATTAGTGATTTTGCTTTTTAGTTTGATCCGCGTTCGTGCAACCAGATTTGATTTGAGCAGTGTGTCAAGTTAATTACCTTGTCAACTGATTTGAGATTTGATAAGCGTTCGAGAAACCGGCTGTCAGTGTAGGATACTACTTGGACGGTAGGACACAATTTATTTTGATGCTATAGCAGGTCTCAATAAAAATCTGTCAATAGACCTTGAATCTGCTGCTGAATTTTATAGGTAGAGGTAGGCCCAGTTTTAACCTCATCGTCACTTACGACCAGGTGAGATTGTGAACAAACGAAGATCTATTGTCACTATAAATAAAGGCTTAGAGGAGATTTGTAGGGTCTATACAATGTGTCTGGCTACCGGTGTCGGAGACTTTAGGGGGGTGAAGTACGGTAAATTTTATCGACAAATCACTATCCCTATTTTTTTTTCTCGCTCCATGATAAAATGGCAGCCATTTTGTTTTCTTTTGCCGCGAAGCACGGGTGCTTGTATTGTTTTAGCTATAGCTACCCATGCAGAGGTCCTAGAAAGACGATAGAGGTCTCATTTGATAGCCAATAATGTAGGCAATACAGCAATCATAACATTGTTGCATTTTCTGTTTTATAATAGAGGAAAAGAGAATTTATAAAGCAAAAATAAAGTTTTTATTCAACATTTTTTTTAAATTATTAGCTTTTTCATTAAATTGAAACTGTCAAGCTACATGTTTTTGGATTTTGAACGATACTACAGAATGTGTGCTTCAAAATAAATCTTGCATCGTAGCCCTGAATAAGATAGTTTAGAAGTTATGATGATTTAAACATGGTAAGTTTTTCTAAACTCAGGAGTACAATTTTTTTTTTTTTTTTTTACGCTTTTGGCGTTTGCCATTTTAGTTTCAGCGCGCCCTTATCATCATATATATCATGAACAGCATTGTCTATGGACACGCAATTGCTCGAAACCGTGACTCTAGTTGCTTATTAGCGGGATATTTAAGCTTCAAGGGTCATATTCAATTCGTCATAACTTCTAAACTATCTTATTCAGGTCTAAGATGCAAGACTTATTTTGAAGCACACATTCTGTAGTATCGTTCAAAATCCAAAAACATGTAGCTTGACAGTTTCAATTTAATGAAAAAGCTAATAATTTAAAAAAAATGTTGAATAAAAACTTTATTTTTGCTTTATAAATTCTCTTTTCCTCTATTATAAAATAGAAAATGCAACAATGTTATAATTGCTGTATTGCCTACATTATTGGCTATCAAATGAGACCTCTATCATCTTTCTAGGACCTCTGCATGGGTAGCTATAGCTAAAACAATACAAGCACCCGTGCTTCACGGCAAAAGAAAACAAAATGGCTGCCATTTTATCATGGATCGAGAAAAAAAAAATAAGGATAGTGATTTGTCGATAAAATTTACCGTACTTCACCCCCCTAAAGTGTCCGACACCGGTAGCCAGACACATTGTATAATATTATATAAGTATGATAAGCAACCAATAGAATCTAGAAATACATTTCGAATGTCTTGCGGTGATTTTGATACCATTCTTGTCACTTTTTTACACTTCGCTGTTATGCCCAAAAATCTTAAAGAAAGAGAAGAAACCTTATCTATATACAAGAAAGTCGTGTTAGTTACACTATTTATAACTCAAGAACGGCTGAACTGATTTGGCTGAAAATTGGTAGGGAAGTAGCTCAGTAGTAGTGTACTTTTTATCCTGTTCCTGTGGGATGTGACATAAAAAAGTTAACGGAGGCAAAGCCGCGGGGCGCAACTAGTAATTTCATAAACCACGGATTCAACAAACGTGTACTGAACGTTCATAATGTCACAGACAATGTAACATTACGTGATATTTATTCAAAACGTGAATCTGTATACTTGTTACGTGAATTCCCTTGGAATATTTTTCTTTACACACACACACAATCTGGAGTTTCAAAAAGTATTTTCAGCAAAAACTTAATCGTCCGGGCTTTGTACGCTGAGAGACAAAAGGCTTTAGGTATTTAGGGTGGATAGAGCATCACGTACAGTCAACTGCACTAAAACACTTCAGTAAGTCAATCACTTCGCAGATGGCTGACTCGACCGCATTCGGTCTGCCTATAAAAGCTCTTTCGTATGACGCGGTACTTGGCCTGTACAAAGCAGAACGCTGAGTTAATTTTGATGGTCGTATCGATACATGATCTCGACGCGACATTTTTTTTTTCTACGTGATTTGGTACAACTGGATAAATGGAACTACGCACAATATATCCCATACAAAATGATGACGTCTGGATACTATCGTCAAACTGAATAGGTCCGGAATAATTCATGAAGATAATTACAGAAATGAACATTATTTCTCTTAAAAAAAATCTTATCAAACTTAATACAAAAGTCTCGTGTAGGTACTGAAATTTTCTTAAACTACCCAACATCCTCCGGAAACTAAGCCTCTATTTCCGTTCTATTTGATTGTACGTTTTCACGAAGTTTCCCCTTCAATCACTTGTTTTTTTTTCCTCGAATGCGTTCTGTCGTCGACAACCCCAAGGTATAATATTTATGTTAATTAGTTCGCTTGACAAAGGAGGCGGATGTAAGCTTGGTTTAGGCCTGGATTTGCGCGGTTTCGCCGCAGTGAAGTTTATTTCGAGGTAAAGCAAAAAGCTCTTTGTAAGATAATGTTTTAATGTTTCATTCTGGCTTGCAGGTATTTTGATTTACGTTGGTATTAGTAAAAACTAATTCCAACGTAAATCAAAATACCTGCAAGCCAGAATGAAACAGTTAGTTTTCTCTGTAGTTTGGAAAATACACGCATAGTAAAAACTATGCGTATATTTTCCAAACTACAGAGAAAATTAAAAGAAATGGTAGAATTTAGCCCCAAATGCTGATTAAAAAAAAACTATGTTGCCATTGCTGTGCATTGCCTGATCAATCGATCAGGCATTAGTTATTTAGTTATCAGGACAGGTTTTTTTTTCAGAACACTTCAGTGATGTTGAATTGAAACTTAACCGATTCGTTGCGGATGGCACGGCAGCCGTGTCATCATTTTCTTTTGCGTGTGGCGTTAGGCACGTGAGCCGTGCCATTTTGAAATCGATGGTAATTCCTTCAATTTAAGATTTAGGGAAAACTACCCTAGAACAAAACTTTTTTATTTTTAACGTTCATCAAGCTTGTAGCATTCGTTTCTGGATATTGTATTGTTTTTTAAAAAATAGGGGTCACCAACCTTTTTGAAATTTTTAATGATGAGGATTTTTGTATAATAATATAATTGAAATAAATAATACTAAAAAATCGCTTATTTTTGTATCAGAAATGTGAACGATTGGAGAGAACATTTTTACATTTTAGGAGCTTACCGCAAAAGACAATTACCGCTACCGAAGTAAGATGTAGTCAACAAATCAGGATAATTGACACAGTTGCGTGGCCGGCACCTGGTAATACTGCAGTCAATTTGTATGGATCGCGATAGTGCAAGGCACACAGTGTTAGCCGTATAAACGCACTGACGCGGGGGCGGTACTGAAGGTGTTAAAACAATGGCAGCGTTCCCGAACCTCCCGATAAAACGGGAGATCTACTGATTTCTAAACCTATCTCCCGATCTACCGTAAAGCGATCAAGTTCTCCCATTTTTTACCCACAAAAAAATATGAATGCATCCATTGAATTTTTGAACGAATTGTATGTTTGCTTGCACTTGTACGTCACTGAGCGTTGTGGTAAAATGAACAAATGAAATATTGTGAATTTTTGAACGAATTGTATGTTTGCTTGCACTTGTACGTCACTGAGCGTTGCAATGGACGACCCCAGTTGGAGAGGGATGGCTATCACGAAACCCTACGAAGGACAATGCACAATAGACGATACGCCTTGTGTACATGGTTTATTTTTGCTTGGAAGTGTACCACCTACCTAAGAAAGTCGTGGACGCATCCTGTTTCTTATCTCTAGTTTTGTGTTGTGAATTACTTCTGTTTTGCTATGAACTACTAACCTGGAGAATCATGTATAATGCATAATAGAAAAAAAATTGTTGTCACTAAGTGGCATGATAAACGAGAGATAATGTTTATAAGTAGTGAACACACCAGTCACTATCAAGGGACTACTAGTCGCCGTGTACGGACAGTGAAATATAAACCAGCCGTACAAATAAAATATAATAAATATATGCGGTCAATTGATCGACATGACCAGATGCTCAGTTACTATTGCTGCGAGCATAAGACCCTACGCTGGTACAAAAAAATGATAATACATATAATTCAAATATGTCTCGTGAATGGCTTTTTGCTTTTTAACGCAAAAAATTATCAAAATAAAACTATATTATACAAATTTAGAATGGAAGTAATGGAAGAATTATTGCCAATGCCAAATAGAACGGAACTTTCTCGGCCTCTATCAGAGGGAAAAATCCATTTACCTGCCAACTTGCCAAAGAGAGCAGATGGCAATACTCTTAGAAAAAGATGTAGAGTATGCTACATGAAAAATAAAAAAAGAGTTTCTGCTTTATTTGGCTGTCCTGATTGCCCTGGATTCCCTGGTCTGTGCCTAAATAATTGTTTCAGAGATTTTCACAAATACTGAAATTATGTACCTACAACACAAAAAATTATGACAACCCCAAAAACTTTCGTCAAACAAATGTAACATTAACATTAAGCTTCATGTAACATTTTTATTAAAATATGATTAAAATATAATGATTACAAAACCTGGTTTTATTTAAGTCTTACCTACACTATAATATCCCTTATCAAATTTTTGTTAGGTATTAAAATTATTCTCTTAATAAATCAAAAATTTTCTGCATCTTTATATTTCTGTCATATGGTTTGAAGCGCAGTAATTCATTTGAAACTAACTGGCCAAAATATTTACATCCATGCATATCCAATACAGTTGGAACATGACGCTCATCATCCTTAGTTTTTTTTATGCACTTAGTACTGTCCACTACTATGTTTTCAGTGCACGTTGATCTGTCCACCATCTCTTTTTCTATGCACGTTGAAGTATCCTCTTGTATAGATATCAAGTGTTCTGAGTTTTCCCAGTGTTGTGAATATGTTTGCGAATTCTGCTCTAGTATTTGGTCATCGTCGTCGCATTGAGTTTCAATTTCTGTCTCGGGAATATACTTTCTTTTACGCCGTAATTCTTAAACAATAAAAAGGCAATCATTTACTTTAAAATACTTAAATTTCTTATCAGGAAAACCAAAACAATGTTTTTAGAACTACTTTCAGTAGAAAAGGTTGATCACACCTTTATTAAAAAAACCACTTACCATCCATTTCCAAAAATACACTTATTTTTGCACTTATTATCACTTGAAACTACCGTTCCTGACCGCTCACGTTAGATTTCGATTGTAAACTAAAAGTTTTATGCTTAGAACGTCGTAAAAATGGTAAAAACACTGTTTGCTTTTCGGCATGGCTGAAGACACAGGAGCCGTGTCATTTAATCGTATGGCGCTTGGCACGGCAGCCGTGTCACGGCAATTTTGTTCAACGCCACAGTTAGAAGTTTGCAAAATTAGACATCGCAACGAATCGGTTAAGAAGTGTAAGTACAGATAAACTATTCTTAAAATGAACGCGTCCGCAAATAATTATACCAGTTTATACTCTTTAGCGCTTGCTTGGTAGAATCCTATGAAGACCAATGTATTGATTTGGTTTAAAAAAACTATAAACCGACTTCAATTATATGGATACACACGGGAAGCACCAGCTTTCATATAAAAAAAGAATCATGGAAATCGGACCACCCAGTCAAAAGTTCTGAGGTAACAATCATAAAACAAAAGAAAAAAAGCCATCGAATTGAGAACCTCCTCCTTTTTTGAAGTCGGTTAAAAAGACTGCTTTTTGCTCACAAAGAGTAAACTGGAGAATTCTGTGGTGACGCGTTCATTTTAAAAATGGTTTATCTCTATACTCGGTATTCTTTCTACATTAGTTACATTACCTTCACCTAAATGATTCAAAATGAACATTGGGAAAACATATCATAAAATTATGACCAACATGGCAAACATTAGAAACTACCAGCTACCAGTGGAAACTGTAGTTGAGTATACCATGATCATAAAATTACATTGGGCTATGAAAACCAGACCGCGAAAGTAGACCGGAGAATTGCACAAACCTGGGCAGCATTTGGCGCTAACCAGCAGACGCTACGTTGGCAACTACCACTGCACTTAAAAGTCAAAGTGATTGAGCAATGTGTAATGCCCGTTTTCACCTATGGCACAGAAGCTATGACTCTCACTAAGAAATCCGCTGAGAAGTTCAGGGTCGCTCAAAGAGGTATGGAGAGAGCAATGCTCGGTATCACATTGCGCGACAGAAAACGTAACTATTGGATCCGGAGCAAGACAAAAGTGAGAGACGTGGTAAACTCCATGGCAACAAAGAAGTGGTTGGGCAGGATACATTGCCCGAATGGATGCGTCACGTTAGACCAGAAGAGTCCTGGAATGGAGACCCATATCCGACACCCGAGGACGAGGCCGACCACCGAATCGCTGGGTGGACGACATCAGACGACATGGAGGACATTACTGGATGAGACGGGCTTAAGATCGAAAGGAGTGGAAACGAAGGGAAGAGGTTTATATCCAAGATTGGATCAAGAAAAGGCCGCCATGATGATGATGATAATGATGATGTTATTATATAACATAATGATGATATAAAAATCAGATTCGTTACAAAAAAAATCTGTTAAAATTATGCTTTTGTGAGAAGCTAGAACTTTCATCCATCTTACGCAAATGCTAGTCTTAATTAATGCGAACTCCCTGAGGAAACATCAATCTTGATACTTTACACAATATTTCAAACTTGACTGGTATGGTAACGAATACAAACGGGAATTGAAAAAGGGAAAAATGTTATACAAAAGCGTAAGCCTCGGAATTTATTACTGCGATACGCAACGTATATACATAGGTAGATGTTTTACGTTTTAATGGTTATACATTTTATGGAACTTATTCAAGCAACACAGAAAATAATTATTAATCTATCAAACATTTTTGGTCACAGACAAACACAAATATTCTTAATTTAACTGCCAAAAAGAAATAGCTAGAACTTTTAAAGATATAATAAAAAAATATTAACTTTCGGTAACAAGGTAAAATATTCAAAGCAAAATCATTGAACTTTCCAAAGCCATTAACAAAAAATTCGCAAACTGAAATAAATCAAGTAGGTAATTCTTTATTACCTTTTCCAATAAGTAATCCGAATACGAGCACACGGAAACCGACCATTAACCACCTTATCCCAAAACTTATTGCATTTCACATTACTGACACAAAACACACTTTTTCACAGTTTACTTTCACATTTTTTTTTTAGTAAAGTATCAAGATTTGTTCTCACACAATTATTGAGAAAAAGTTCTAGTTTTTTTTATATTTTCAGGCAACGGTATGTGGGACACGTCCGTTCACGACCAAATGCCGCAGAGTACTGAATCTGAAACTGCAAAGGCAAACCTTAGGGGTAGGAGGAAAGCGTGAAAAGTTTTGGGTGTACAGTGCAATACAATACAATTGTAGCAACTGAATGGAGGCTGAGAGGTCATGACATTGTGATGTGCATGTGCCAAAAGCCTGTTTATTAAGATATTTGTGCCAAGTTTCTGATGAAGAGCCAACGATAACAAACGATAATATGCCTTCATTGCACCGAAAATGCTTAAAGAAAGGTTTCCCTGTTTGACGAATTTTGTAATTTACGCAAATTTTAGAAAGCCTTTTTATCACTCGGATGTCACGTCTTTTTATACGCAATTTATATAACTTTTCGATTTCAGATCCCTCTTTGAATAAATATTTTAAATTTTTATCTGAAGACGAGCAAGTTAGTTATAGTTTTCTGGGCCGTGGTTTGTTTACAAACATTCCACATCGAGTTTGGTTAGTGTATAGTCATCATCATCCCGACGCTACTGCTGTGATCATGGTCTGATCGAGTCAATTTTACCATTCGATCCTATTCTTGGATTTTTCTTACAAACCGGTGACTCCGATTGCCTTTAGGTCTTGATGAATTCCGTCGAGCCATCTGGTATTTTTTGGCCAGAAACGACTGAATAACAAGTTATTAAGAGCTTGAAACCTGTGATTGTATGTCCAAGGCAACTTAGGCAACTGCTGAACCAACGCGGCGAATGAATAAAATAAGGCTTTGCTTCGATCTGTATAGCTGTGTGGTGCTAGTTTAGTATTTGCACCACCCCATATCTTCCCGTGGGTGTCGTGGGCAATAGGGCAATAGGGCAATAGGGCAATAAGGCCTCCACTCAGCATTCTTATCACACTGATGTATCCAACATGCGCTGATTTTCAGACAAAAGGCTTTCTTTTTCCATTTGATACTGAAATTTACTAATAAGGTTTCTTTGGCAGTGACGGTCGCGGCCCTTTAATACCACTAGCGGACGTCGTAAGTGCGAACTAGCTTCCTTCTGTGTATTTTTAATACCACAGTAGAGTATGTTTACCATTTACACCAATAATATATTCTAGTTTTACACAGTGTAGGTAAGTTATGTACCTTATTATTTATAATATATTCACAAATTGTTTGTTAACAATATTGTTTAGCTAAATGCCCTTATCGTAATAGTAAGTGATTTTTGTATTTCATAATTAGCACTCATATTGCCTGAAACAGAGGTTCAGGCTAAATTGTTATACTTAGCTATATTTATTCGTTCTGCAATGTAATGCACTTTTTGTTTTGTCTTTTTACGAGAATACTTATTTGAATTAAGTTTATTATTATTATTTGCTGACAGCGTGGAAATGTTGGTTTCACTTTACCACATTGTTCACGTGTTATTTACCACATTGTAGTATAATGTAAATACGTTTTAATAGCGTTTAGGTATCGAGTAGGCTCTGTTTTTCTTGTTTTTATGACGGTAATGCCATGCTTCAGCAATTTCTATAATCATTATCATCATCAGCCTGTATGCGTCCACAGCTGAACATAGGCCTCCCCCAAACGACGACGCCACAAATAGCGGTCCTAAGTCGCCTCCATCCATCGACTCCCTGCGACGCTACACTGTGGTCGGTTTTTCGACTTTCTACAATGAGTTAACTAGTTGATTCAGAAGAAAACGAGAAGATACATTTTCGTTTGCTAAAGTATTTTCCCTACTAATGTTATATATGTTGGGAGAGGCCTTTGCCCAGCAGTGGGACGAAACAGGCTAATAAAAAAAAATAAAAAAAATGTTATATAGATGAAAGAAGGATGCCAAGGTTCCATACATCTGCTGACCCAACTTTTTTGGCGACGAGCATCACCCCGGCTTTATAAAATAAACAATACGTACCTAAAGGATTCAGAAATCAATAGAATAAACTTTTTACAAGTTGGGAGAAAAAAGTTATTTTAGGTTACATGACTGTTAGGCTGCATTTTCATCCGCCAAAGAATGCCTTCTAACACGAGATACCCGAAGCCGACAATTAATAGGTACATCGCAAAGACATCTTTAGATCTTCAGTCAGTCCAATCGTAACGTAATCTAATCAATTTATCCAGGTGAATGCCGTGGTATCAATTTGTAAGATTTTCGTCGAAAAAAAGTAGGTAGACAATAAATCCAAAGATATAAATCGTTAGATATGTCCTTACCTCAGTGAGACCGCGCCGTTTTGTGTCCAAGTCCAACCTTACGCCTGCTTAAACCTGCACTCAGTGTACATCTACGCACAGTGTTAGCCGGACATGTAGTGAAGGATGTTTGCGAGCAGTATTATAGTGATACAAAATGACGTGTGCCTTTCGAAAGTGCAACAAAAATTCAAGAAACACAAATAAAGCCAGAGGTGTAACATTTCACTCGTAGGTATTGCGAGTTAATGAAATAACTTTTATTTTATCGTCCGCATTGTCAAAAATGACTACAATAATAAATTTAAATGGCGAGTGCACGAAAGAGAAAGTTGTGTTTGCACCTAACGTGTGAGAAAAAGAGATGACACTATTTTCTCAGTGCACTTGTTTTGTTTGTGTACATTGCTACAGTTTTTGGTGGTCGGGGCGTATCTAACGATTTATATCTATGAATAAATCTATCTACTCGCCAGGAGACAATGGTGTCTATTCAGATGTTGCCAAAACTAGACTAAACTAATCTGACAGGACTAAAAATAATAATAATAATAATTAAATTCGTTTATTAAGATAATAAAATCCATTGTGTTAGTTGGCTTATTTTAACTAGGGGTTAGTACTTAAACATAATTAATGATTTAGTCCTTTGGACTAATTTGTTTATAACAGGACAGTCAAATTTGTCAGCTATCGCGGTTAGGATGCTGTTGCTACTACCGCGGGTTCTGATGAGTAGTGAGGCTGACTTCTTTCGCCAGATAGCATCGAAGGTGTCGATGTGAGCCTGCGCAAACATGGCTGAGGCACTGCAGAATCGCGGTAGTCGCAACAGCAACCTAAACGCGTTGTTATATTGGACCCGCAGAGCATTGTAAGCTTTTTGGGTGTAGTTGACCCACAGACTCGCTGAGTAAAATGATGTACAGTATGCTCTCAATAAGGTGAGCTTCACCGCATCTGTACATCGTGCGAATCTGCGGGCCAGCATATTTGCCCTGACTGACAATGCTCTGCGTTCCCTCTCCATATCATCATCGTCCTTCAGGTCTTCGGTCACCAAGTGTCCTAGGTATTTAAAGTTAAACACTCTTCTGAGAGGCACGCCATTCAGAGTTAAAGATGGAACAAATACGGGACACTTGGTGCCGGCCTTGAAGACTATGAACTCCGACTTCTTAACATTGTATGTGAGTCCATGTGACGCAGCATAGGACTCACACACAGCAAGAAGCTTTCGTAGTGCACTAATTGAGGGAGCCAGCAGCACCATGTCATCAGCATAACTGAGGTTGTTTACACAGACCCCATTGACATGGCATCCCACAGGCATGCTGCTGAGTCGCTCAATAAGTGCATCCACATACAGGCAGAAGAGAGAAGGTGAGCTCAACCCCCCCTGCCGCACCCCGCACTCCTGCCCATATGCGTCCGAAAGCTCGCCCGTCCACCTCACTCGGTTCTGCTGGTTTAGGTACCAGTACCTGAACAGTGATACCAGCTCGGGCGGAAGGCCTGCGTCGTTTAACTTGTCCCAGAGTACATCGTATGACACCATATCGAAGGCCTTCGATAGGTCCAGGAAACAGGCATACACAGGTGTCTGCCTGTCTGTGTAGTATTTAACAGTGTGCTTCAAACTAAGAATAGCTGTTTCGGTTGAGAGCCCAGAACGAAACCCAAACTGAGCATCGTTCAACCGCAATTGCTTGTTAAGGAGAGAATTTAGCACACTGTCAAGTACCTTAGCGACAATAGAAGCCAACGATATAGGTCTATAGTCTATAATGCCATCCTTATTATTTTTATCGTTACGACAGGGACAGCGACATTTTTAGAACTGTCAAATTCGTGTAGTTTAGTTTTGGCGACATCTGAATAGACATCAATGTCGTTGTTTCAATTTGTGTTACTTGATTTACGATGACATTGACAGTCACAAAAGAAGTCACGTTCTAAGCTTTATGTCGGCTACCTAGCGTTTCTTAGTCGCACAAAATAAAAATAAAAATATGTTTGACTCCCAACAGCTAAAAATATAAATGAAGGTTAGAAAAATCTTTAAAAAAATTATTTATCCGTCATTAGTTATTACATGTCTGCACAGCCCTTGTTTGTTTTTATTCGTGCAGGGGCGGGTGTTGCAATCCTTCTTTGTTTAGTGTCTACAACGCACGTTTTGGGTGGTAACATCAGTGTGTATTCATCACAGTGATGAGTGGAAGGGATATTTGCCCTAAAGATGTTTAGGCTATTATTATGCTACCTAAATTACAAAGGCGTATTGCAATGCATTGCAATACGCTTATGTAATTTAGGTAGCATTAATTAACATAGTTTTCTGTTGATGCTTTAAGTTTAATTAAAGACAATAATAATATTTATTTCATCTATTTTTTTTTCAAAGTTTGTAAAAATGAGAGTTTGTAAATTAGTCCTTCAGCGTAGACAAGGCTCTGCTGAACGGATCGGACTGAAATTTTGCATACAGGCAGTTAATAAGATAAAAAACGTTTTTATCTCATAAAATCAGTTCCCATGAGATAACCTTTAAACGTTTCTATCGAAGCCGCGGGAAGAAATAATAAGATAACCTTTAAACGTATCTATCAAAGCCGCGGGCAGAAATTAGTCTCAAATATTTCCTTCTTTGAGTCAGGTCAACATGTGTGATGCTGAGCGTTATTTATATTTACAAACTGCCGGCCTGTCGTCTAATAATATACAGACAGATTAGTCAACCTGGCGGATGTATAGAGGTGGTCATATTATAACTGTGACGCTTTCATACTGCGAAAATTTGGTAAGAAATTTGCAAATTTCTATTTAAATATTGCGAACATTTTAGGTTTTTTTTAGTAACTGGTCAGTGTTAATTTTGATACAGTGTTTGATAAGAAGAGAGGTTGAGATTGTGTTAAATTTGTATAAAGTGCCGAAATTTTTCCACTGTCAATTTACCGAGGAAGATAGGCTTTAACACCTTTTGTAAAAAAGGAAACCACAGTTGGCACGTGTAGCTCTTATTTAGTTCTGGGAATCTGAACTATTCTTGGCTGTTTAGAAAGCTTTGCGAGCCGTCAATACACCCTAAGGAGGTAATATGTACTTATCATACTAGCAGTAGGTACTAGTAAGAGGTACATACCTATAAGTCGCGTAGATAACGATTGATATTGAAAATGACCGCCTTTGCCGTGGCCCTTTTCATCATTTTATGCAATTTACTCTAAATGACATAAAATGCACTCGGTTTTCGTAGTCAGCCAATATTTGATCAAATAATGTGATCTAACTAAGCTAACCTATGCTAACCTATCTAACTGATCTATCCAGCTTTGATTTATATTTGATTAATTTTGATTCTGCAGTCCAGCAGCGAGAGAGGCTGTCATTTTAGATCCAGAGACAATATTACTGCCTCTAATAAGACTTTAATGCATTTTATACCTGAAATTTTGCGAGTTTGCCACTGCTTATCGAGTTTTGGTGTCGTCAATAACATTTTAGCTGCCTTAAATGTGATACACAATCATACTTAAGTAGATCGCAATTGTGTTTGTGATAAGACTAATTTCTTTCACCAAGATCTATATTTGTTAGCAGCCCAGTTAATCCCAGGTTTTGAACACTCGATTAGTCAGACCATAATGATATTGGCAACAATTAAATTGTTAGAATCCGGCCGATCGCCAAATCGCCTCAATTTCAACCCATCACCTTGGTACCAAAACCAAAATTATATAATCTACATTTAACTACATAAATCTAAGTTCTATAACAAAAGCGGTATAGCTCAAAATCGTACTTACCACATGTCACGTACAAAAATCCAATCACCGTTGAACGCACTGTTCACACATTTTCACACACTGAATTCACAACCGATTTCGCGAATTCCTTATTCGAATTTGACAGGTGGCCTTTCCAGTCGAATTTCGATTGAAGGAGAGAAAAAAGAAAATTCGACGTCCGGGCTGTGCAAGCGCCGGACAGTTTGAATTTAGAACGTGCGGGAACACGCATGCGTCCATTGAGCTATTTTTACTTTCGCTGGGCAACGCACCTACCAATTTGATTTGAACTCGATATTTAGCAGTGGTTTAAGAAATAAGGGGTCTTCTTTCACTGGTGTATAGTATTTTGACGGAGAGATAAATTCTTGATTGAATCGAGCTGAATACCTGTGTTTTAACTGAACAAAAGCTTGTAACCTCAAACCACTAAACTGATTTTCACTCCCAAAATCTTTGAAGCTTTTTGACGCAACACTAACAAAACTTAGATTAATTAATATAACATGAAAGGGCTAAGATTCTTACTCGTAGGAAAGTTAAATAAAAACCATTTTAGGGTAATGAAATAAATAATTATTAATCGTATAACAGCCGATTATGTATTGCCAAATACAAATTATTACTATGAATTATTATCATACATTATTTACAATTTTAAATTATATTATTTACAATTTATTGTGACAGACTGCAGGCACATATTTTATGGTCTTTACTGTAAATAACTCAATTATTATTTACTGAACAATTATTTAACAATCCTGTCTTTTATTTAATTTACTAAGTTATTAAATTATTACATCAAAATTGATCGTATAATAAACACCAAACCAACGAAACTCTAAAGCTAAATAGTAAATTACAATCGCATTAGTAATTATCAGGTAATTTAATATGAATATATGTCTTTATAGAATCTTTCAAAAAGTTGTGATTCAAATATTATCTATTGACTGTAACATTTTTGAGACATACACAGAGAACTAGCATATTAAATGTGGATTTAGACTAGACCAAACGAACAAAGAGTTAGATCAAGAAAAATAACGATATTCTCATCTTCTTGTAATATCTGACAGAGACAGAACAACGAGATAATTTTTCTCCTGTAGATGGAGCTACCGGCGATAGAGTCTGCAGGAAGTTCCAAAGTTTCTCGACTCCATCACGATTTGGTAGCGCAATAGGCTAGTGTAAAAAAAAACTCCATATGAATATATAGTTAGAGTTCCTTTTGACGTCACTTCTTGCGACACTTTTTAGCAAGGTGTGACGTCACTAGCCCCCATTTTAATTTCATTGACAAAAAAACACGTGTCCAATATATACTGATAATCTAATAGACGGACTAAATATAACATTTTGTTTACCCACGACACTACCTATTGACAGTGCATGTCTTACTGTGATTTGTTTTTCTTGGGATATTATGAAATTTCTTAGAAATTACCATGAGTGTGAGACACAAACCCAACAAAAACCAACGAAATAATGCTCTGTTTCTGTTTACACATAAATAATTTGAGGGGATAAAATCAACAGTCGTTAGTTTGGTCTATATCCAATCAATGTAGACTGAGGACAAATTTTACGATAATCTTCGTATTCTTTATTTGGAAGTATCATTAACATTATCATCATTCTAGCAGAATTTAAAACCTGCTGGGTATACCCCTATAAGGTTGTCGCATATCAAAGCCGCACCGCAACAGCACAGCAAAATATGTAGGTACATTTAAATATCACTCGTTACATTTAGATACATTTATACGTCTTCAGGGCTCATACTTTTAAAAACGAAATCGAAAGCTCGAGCTCTGAGCCGACTTGCCTCCACGAGGGTTATTATCCGCATATCCAGGTTAAGTTTTAAAGTGAGCGCTGACTTCGAGTATCGGTTAACTTGTTAAGTCTCGAAACGTTGTAACTTGTTAATAAATAAAAGATCTTAGAACTTCATTTCATGTGTCGCGTTGTCACGAAACTTTGATACTGTTTTGTTTTCGTGGAAACGCTTATCTTATGCTTGGGGCTTGAGTGTTGGTTTTGTACGACGCGAAAAACATACTTACAATTTAATTTATGTTTTCGTTTGGTGTCGAGTGGCCTACTCGACCAGATGACAGCTAGTGGGCTGGTTTCGTTTGAAGCTGTGGGAAGGAATTTGATCACAGTAAAATTGTATCTAAAGATAACGAGTTAAAGCTCTTATTGGCATACCTACTCATTTTCGTGCTGTGCGGATTAATGTGGGCAAAGATTTAGGGTCAATTCTTTTTAACCGACTTTTTACTAGTCTGACCGAATTGGGACCAAATTAAGTGCATACAGTGCACTTTCATGTTTTTCTCTAATCGTATTTTATTTACTCATTCGTGTTTTCACAACTAAGGAATCAACGAAAAGATGTTGAATTTAATGTAATTCTTGATTTTAATCACGTCCCGTGATTACTGGTGTTTTAGGTGTTTTAAGGTAGGTACACAAATTGTTTTTGACAGTAAAATCTGTTTGTTACTTGCGCTATCAAGGATAATGAACAATATACTCTGCTTAAATTTAAATTATTGCTTTGTTGAGGTTATATTTTATGTATCACACTTTACTCTAATATTATAAAGGCGAAAGTTTTGATGTATGTAAATCCTTCGTTGAACGAATCGGGTTGAAATTTTGTATAAATAACGGCCTAGGGGTAATTTCAAAGTCAATCGTTGAAACAATTTGTGGTAAAAAGTAAAAGCTATTGTACGAAGAAAGCTAAAAATATTTCCACAAATGACGTCACATATCGCCGCCATCTTGTTCACTTTGAACCGTAACCAAAATGGCCTCCGCACTCGGTATGACAATAACATCTGTAACATTTTTAGAACATTCCAACTGACAATCGCCGTCCTTTTTAATCTCGCAATTAAGGCATTGGTCAGCTTCTTCTATCTCACTCACACAGCTTTCTCTCCTTTCTAGATATTTGGCTACATCGAAACCTTCGTGTATTTCTTTGGAGCAGAAATCTGTTATTTCTGTACAGATTCTTTTGACGTTATCGTCTAAGCATGAAGCACAAGTTACTTCATCATCATTGTTCGTCGAGAGGCGTACCAACTTCGACTCTAAGTTGGTTAAGGTCGTGTCGTCACCAAGTGTGAATATGACTTGCGGTTCTTCGGCCATTTTGGATATTTCTGGGTCAGAGCTATGAGTTTTTAGCTTAGTTTCGCTTGGTCCGGTATGAGTTAGCTTCATTTGGTAAATGTTGGATTCGCTGCCCATGATCGATGTTGTGGATGCAGCCAGTGTTGCCAACTCCTGTTGATAAATATATTATTTCTTTAGTTAGTTTTTAGTTCAAACTATATTTGGATCATTAGAGGATATTCAGAGTTAAATATGTTTTTATCAAAAAGTACGCCCCATGATTTTTAATCGATTATTTACGCGTATGGTTTTGTAAAATACATATAGTAAGAACTAATTTAAAATAATGAGATGGTAGCTTCTAGAAAACTCTGTATAAGCTCTAATGATAATAAAATAAAACGTCTATCTACACTACAACGACTTGAATTGTTCTACAAAGTAAATTCTACTAATCGACTATGCTACAGACTAACTACCAAAAATAATAATAAAAGAACTTACACTTTTTAGCAACTAAATATGTAAAAATGACATCCAAATTATAATCCGAAAATTTCCTTGTGCATGATGATTGATGACTTGGTTAAAAAGCTTGGTTTGGATAAAATGTGTAACAAATAAGTAATTATCAATTCAAATAGAAAAGAATACAGCGGCTAGAAAACCCTTTTTCTGGCGTTTTTGTGATCATTTCTATATTGTACATAGACTTTGGGTAACATAAGACACTGACCAACCAAAGCTTGTGTGAAAGATTTTAGTAAGAGCTTTGATACACGAATGAAAAATAAATTTCACTGCACCTAGACTTAGTAATGGTAAAACACTTACATGGTCATCATGGTAACTGCCCACACTTCTCGAATGCCTGTGCCGTTTGACCAGCGCCGATTGGGGCGAAGTACCATCCACTGCATCCTAGAATAATATATAAATAAATAAATAATGTTGGGACTATTCACACAGCATATCTAGCCCCAAGCTAAGCAGAGCTTGTGTTATGGGTACTAGATAAAGGATATACATAATACAATACACTACACTACATAGATAGATATTTTTTATTATACATAGTAATGTATAGTTTTAGTTTATAGCTTGGTACTAGATGGCGTTTGGAGGTTAAGGCCTCTTCCTCGAGGATCGCTCAGCTCTCCGTTTTTATATCGTCTTTTCTTACTTTTCCCTCACAAATTTTCCAAACGTCGCTATAACATGTCTGAAAATTTTGAAGCCCGCTCCGCACGCCTATTTTATTTAGGTTTTTGTTTCACAAATTTCCCTGCCGTCGTTAAGTCTTTCCAATTTTCGAGGCTCGCTCTGCTCGCCGTTTTTATATCGACATTTTTTCGTTTTCTCTGACTGTTCCAATCATCACTAAATCTTTAAAAATTGAGGGCTAGTTACGCTTGCCGTTATTACAGTCTTTTCTTTCACGAAGTTCCCAAGAGTCGCTAAAGTCTCTTATTTTTTTTATTTAACTAGGTAGTAACAAATGTACTTTAGCGCTCAGTCAAATATATCGATGTTTGTCGCTAAAAAAGTTGAGAACCGCTGGTGCAGCAGATGTCAGACTAAACTCTTTTATTGAAGTATTAAAGTTCAAAATACCTTAAATCTGTTGAACTGTCGATATTTTCTCTCTCGCTCCGTTGCGACTAAGCTTCTCAAGGACTGCGTTCTAGGACACTGGCCGTCGGAGAACCAGTGATGAGCGCCGTACAGTTTTGAATTGTTCGTTCTGTGGGGTAAGGTTCAATTTTGTTTAATACTATTATCACATCACACTATCACACTAATATTATAAATTCGAAAGTTTGTATGGATGTGTTGATGTATGGATGGATGTTTGTTACCTCTTCACGGCAAAACTACTAAACGGATCTGGCTGAAATTTTTCACACAGGCAATTCTAATCCCGGAATCAAACATACTTTTTATCCCATATAAATCAGTTCCCGTGGAATATAAATCACCTTTTAACATTTCCATGGGACAACGCGTGCAAAGCCGCGGGGCGCAGCTAGTATATAATTCTTCTTTTTTATGGCCAATAGTCATAAGACAAGACCATTTACATATCTTTCATAGCAAGGAAGCAAGATGGGACTCATCTCGCTTCTTAGTAAAGGAAGCAAGATGAATCCACTTTTTAAAACTTACCCCCGGTTTCTCGAACGCTTATTATTTTGACAAATTGTTGACAATTTGTCAGGCTTTTTTGCAGAATTCTGTAACTTAATGGAAGTTCACAAGCGAGCAAGAAAAATATGAATGTTTGGAGCACTATAAAGTTGTAGGTAGCTAAAATAGCAAGGAATTTTATTCGTCGTACGTGTAAGTTACGTTAAGCACGCAGGTTATATTCCGCGAGATTAAAATTCACGCTGTCAGTTTCCGCAGTGCGTATATAACAAGCCGTTGACTATCCATTCAATGTGACAAGCGTTCGAGAAACCGGGGGTTAGTCTAACAATACTTACAAGCTGGTGTTAGAAGTCAGCAATCGTTCCAAGTTCAACAAGGTCGGTCGTATGTCAGCTATAGGCAAGCCGCGGCCCGCGCACAACTGTCCTATACATTTGTTCAGGAGGAACATTGCGTAACGGAACAAAGTGACGTCACCGCCTCGAGTGTAAAGTGGGATGCTAAAACAAAGCATTTGATTTAAGGCAGTGATTCATTTAAAAATAATTTACTAAATCACCATAGGAATATATACAGGGCGTCCCAAGTCGACATGAAGGGAAAGTACTTTAAATTTTGTATATAGGATATTTTGCCCATTTTTTTTTAAGTTAGTAAATCTACATTTAAAGATTTTCTAAAAATTACTTTCTTCATCTCTGAATCAAACCGACTCAAATGTGGAAAAAACACCCGTTTTTTTATAATGCCAATGGTAAGAATGGAGCTTCCCCTCATGTCGCATAGTCTTGGGACACCCTGTATTTTTACCGTGGTAAACAACGGAACTGTAAACTGAGGGCCAATGCATGAACGGCGAAATAGATCGCGATTACTGTCAAGCTTCACTAATGCGACCCGGGCACATCGATGTCAAAGATACTGTAGACCCGTGGTAATTTATGTTGTAACGAAACTTGTCAAGGGGATATATTAGCATCCTGGGCAAAGCGTGGGCTTTTTGATTCATGAAAACTGCGGATAGCCCCTCCGAGTCGCATCACTGAAGATCAGCAGTTCATGCGCTTATATTGTATGTCAAAGTTACCCTTTATATGTCGTTATCTGTCATTCAGTCTATCTGTTTGTTTTACTCTGTATCTGACCGATGATCTCTTTCTATCGGTACCAGGAAACGGCTAAACGAATCTAAACACGTTCTCGGTGAAACATAGCGTTGCGACCCGAAAGGGCGCGTCGCGTCGCTTAGCGTTTCCTTCCTTGGCTATTTGACTCCTTGTCAATTGAAGGAAATTGATATGTATCATTTCTAAACATCGCTGATATGAACTCACTTAGGATCAGGCAAGTCCGGCGTGACGTCTAGAATCTTGGTGGCACTGCCCAGTAACGTGAGCCGGTATCTGAGCGGCTGGTTGAGTACAGCGGCGGCGAGGCAGGTCGCTTGCGCCGCGTAGCCAGCCGCTACGGAGTCGCTCATGGAACGCGAGCGTGGGCTGTCGTCTCCACAGACTGGGAGCGGGACGCCTAGGATGGACCAGGTTAGTTGGTTTACCTGGAAGAGAGGTTTTGGTTTGTATTGGGAAATGCAGTGTTTTTGGGCGTCCGCCTAAGAAGCATAAGGTACACTGTTCCAGTGCGTTTTACATAGCCTTATAAAGATAAATTTTATCTTATAGTATATAATTATATATTGTATAAAAAAATGTGTACGAAAAGGTGGCAGATAGTAAGAGAGAAACAACATGCTTGACCGTTTGCGATATGCATAAATTATTAAGAGATGAAATGCAGCATTAAAAACTATCTACAATTTATCATTAAAAATCATCTAGGCGGGAACTGAAAATAAGATTATTTGCCTTTTAAATGTTTCTTCATTCAGGTTTCTGTACAGCTAAGGTAATTTGTTAAATATCTTAGGATGAGACTAACAACACTAATGCTGTTTTAACAGGATGTAATTATAAACTAGTGTTATCCCGCCTGTTTCGATTTACAACATCAGATAACCGGGGAAACAGATGGAGATATTTTTTACAAAAAGAGCTATTTCATTATGTAGAGGGAAGGAAGTATCAGAATTTTGTGTTTCAAGAATAGTGGTTTACAACTATCAGCAATAATCTTGAATAAAGGCTGCTTTCCGATTTAAGCTTATAGCGCTCATGCGCGCTTAGAATCGTATGGCTCGTGCAGTGCCTGAGCCACAGTCGGATGTGGAGACAGGAGACGTTTTTCAGCTATTATGTCTCCATCGGAGCTGTGCGGAGATACGTACCAACCTACTGACTATACTGGAGCGGATGTATGCTGGCTAGACCTCGCCTATGCTAGTCCCCTGCTGAATAGCTGACTCCCCTAACTCACATATTTTGTAATTTTTATTTTGTCAGTAACTTATTTTTATGCAACTGTGCAATAAAGAATTTTCTATATATCCCTTTAATCCACGTTCTGATCCAACAAAATGGATCTGACGGAAGACCAGCGTTGTTATAACCAACCCATGCTGAGGCAGAGACAATTTTGTGCCGCCGGACTTAATTTTTTAAGTAGGAATTATAACGTTCAAAATTATATAAGGGTCTGTTGTTGGTACAAATAAATAAATAATTTCTTATTCTTGTTCTTTATCTTTGATAACGAGATACGAATGTGGATTTTTTTTCTTGCTTAAAGCCATGTTTGACAACCAGCTACGAAAATGGTTTATTTTATCTCTGATCAATCTGATCATGCATGGTCTCCAAATCTCGTTACTTAATTCTGTCATTGTAATTCTTAAAGAATAACGAGCCGAGTCGCGGTCCCCATTCAAGAACACTTTTAGCCCAACGGTTGTCGGCTCTTCTAGAAATATAGCCCCCTTGTACTTTAGCTTGTTAATAAATTAATTAATTAGCTATGCTCTAAGAATATTTGATATAACTTTATTAGTAAATGCATGAGATTTTGTGAGATTGACGGATGAAATTGGCTGTATTTTGACTTTTGACTTAGTTTGATTTAGATAATTTATCTATTACGTATAATTATTAGTAACTATTACCCAATTTTTTATTCTGAAATTATTTTTAACTGTTGATACTATTTTAAACTGAATTTTATTGTTATGAATTTTTATTGGTTACTTTTATTGAAACCAGATTGTATTTTATGCAAATTTGTATAGTTATTTGTACTACTTAATTTTAACTAGTTGGCAAACGTGGTTTTAAATGACCGCTCTTATTAAATAAATTAATTGAATTTAATGATAAAAACTTTGGTTTTTTTAATAGATTCGTTTACCATTAGTTATACTTGCATCTCAACCTCAACCTCAACCTCAACAGCCTGTATCGGTCCACTGCTGGACGCAGGCCTCCCCGTGAAAAACGTTTTATTGGCGTTTACCTCACGGGGGTAATGCGAATAATCCCCACGCTGGGCATGCGGGTTGGGGATCGCAGTTTGATGAAAGATTGGTTCGGCAGGGAGCGCTGCTGCCCGCCCCCCGGTGGATATCCCTTAGTCGCCTCTTACTGTCGTAAGAGTCATCCCACGGGATGAAATGGGGTGGTGCAAATTCTAAGCCAGCACCACACAGCTACTTCAATTCAATAAGAATACATACTTACATGTTCAATATAAAATATCTGATGCAACTGACTCAGCAGCTCGTTCCTATGCGTACACAGACTGGCGTGAGATCTAGTCGCCATCTCCCTTAAGGCGGCGCAGGATTGTCGCATTTCTTTTATGGTATCGTTACGCCGGGATAACGTGTGGTAGCTCTGCATTAGTTCTGTACCTGAAATAATGGAGTCAGGAATAAGTTGAGGTCGTGACAAACTCCGACTAATTGTCGGCATTGTCACAGGACATTGCATGCTAAACAAACACCTATTTAATCTGGGTATTGCAGCCCCCTATGCAGAGGGTGCATGAATGCAGAGGAGACGGACGCGCATGTGCTTGTAGAGTGCGATAGCGTAGCTTCTCGAAGACTACACTACCTCGGGACACCAAGGACACCTAGGGAGGCATGCACCGGCGTCAGCGAGCTGCTGGCTTTCCTGGAGGACATCGGGTGGTTGGATTAGACTAACAGCCCCCCACCCGACTCGCAAAAAGGGCCCACTTGCGGCCTAGTTGCGGAAACCAGCCCAGAAACAAGTAACAAGTAAGTAAGAAGAGGTGACATTTCAGATTTCAATAACTTTATTCCTTTAGGAGCTATGCAAATAGAGGAACTTATAACATTTCGGAATCCATCGTAGTTGTTAACACTAGTCATTTATAGTGGGATATTCACCATGATTTGAGTTTTGAGCTTTCCAATATTTCGGCACAGTTTTATGCGACATGATCAGGAAAAACTGGAACTGGAATAATTCCGTGATCGCACGATCACGGAATTATTCCAGTTCCAGTTTTTCCTGATCATGTCGCATAAAACTGTGCCGAAACTTTTGCCATTTTAGGCAATTTGAGATTTGAGCCCTCTAATATTTCAGCCTGGAAAATTGGGAAACTCAAAACTTTAGCGAGACTGGTAGAGTCTGTTCAAAAAGAGAAGAGTCGTGGGAATGGAGGGCGCTCGTGCGCCAATTGAGAACGTTTATTGCATTGAAAACACTGCTCTGTCATTGCAGTACGGCTAAAGATGTTAGTTGTTTAGTTCACCGAAACGCTACGACTCTTCTCTTTTTTAAACAGACTCTAACCTATACGAGTTGTCTGTTTCCGCACTTAGGTCATTATGACCGATGTGGCGTTTCACCCGCGCAGGAGGTTCCGACTTCGATTCTCGCCTTGGGTATGTTTGTACAATCTGCATATATTTGTTCCGACTGTTCTGGATATTTTCTATGTATAATAAAAATATCTATTCATGTACCTACTGTATTAAGAATTTTAGTACTCATAACATAAGCTCTGCTTCGTTTAGGGCTAGGTGATACTGTGTGGATTTTCCAAGGTTATTTATTTATTATCATCATCATAAACCGGTCATCGGGTCACATACCTCTGTGGCGCGGTGGGCGAAGGGCCGCCTGCGACGCAGGAGGTTGCGGGTTCGATTCCCGCCTGGGGTCAAATTTTGTACGATCTACATTATATTTGAATAACATAGGCTATATTTATGATTAAAAAATAATTGCCCACCTGTACGAAATTGGGCCGGGCTCCTAGATTCTTATAAAATCAGATTTTGAGTTGCAGCATCAGGTTTTAAACTACGAACAGATTGTTCAAGTTTCACACAAGAAGAAAGCCCTGTGGTACCGGTTTAGAATTTGCACCACCCTCCTGCGGGTGTCGTAAAAGGCCACTAAGGAATATCCACCGAGGCGTGCAGCAGAACTGCGATCCCAACCTGCATGCCCAGCGTGGAGATTATGGGCCATAAAAGATAAAAGCCAATACGCGCTTATAGGGAGGCCTGCGTCCAGCAGTGGACATAGGCTGTTGAGATTGAGGATAGAAGAAAGTAAGTATAGTCTTACCAACATCTTGGTTCTCTTCAGATAGTTTTGCATGCCTCTCTTTCAGTCTTCTTATATTGGCTAGCTTGCTGTCCCTCTCATCCGAAAGTATGATACGCTTGAACCTTAGTATCTCTAGTTGTTTCGTCAGCCTTACGTGCTCTGCCCTTTGGAAGGGGGAGGGTTTTGACTAGAAAAGAAGAATAGGTTTATTGCTACAGTAGTTATAATAGAACTAGCTGCGCCCCGCGGCTTCGCACGCGTTGTTCCTATGGAAACGTTAAAAGGTGATTTTTATCCCATGGGAACAGATTTACGGGATAAAAAGTAGCCTATGTTTTATTCCAGTATTAGAATTACCTGTATGCAAAATTTCAGCCAGATCCGTCCAGTAGTTTTGGCGTGAAGAAGTAACAAACATCCATACATCCATACATCCATCCAAACTTTCGCATTTATAATATTAGTGTGATATTTATTAGTAGTATTGCTACGCCTAGTTCCCGCTCGTGGGAATTCCGGGAAAAGCATACTTTTCAGGGTGAAGTAGGCTAAATTTTATAGCCTACGTCACCCTGCAAAGTAAGTTTTGTATGATGAAAGAATTGTGTAGTTTAAAACATACCTTAAAAGATAAGAGATCATTCAATTTCAACCCTAACCGGGGTCCATTTGACACCATGGGTTTATCCTCTCTAATTCTACCGTTCAAATCACTTTGCGAGCCAAACTTTAGTTTACTCAGCCCTTCGTCCAACGTAAACAAATTCTCTTGCGGTTTTCTCTTAGCCTTAACTTTAGCATCAAAATCTTCCGTTGATCTTTCGCTAACCGCTGAGTTTTTGTAGATACGTTCCTTGATTTCTTGCACGGCCTCCTGCCGTTTCTTGATAGAGTATTGTAATAGATGAAGCTTTTGCAGTTTACTCGCATTGTAACTCGGTCTGATCTCAGATTTAAGGAAGTTCAAAGCTAGATATCTGTATTTCGGTACTCTATCTTCCTCATTCCGTAAATCGTAGCTCTCAGCGGTTTCACTTAAGTCAACTTTACTAGATAGGTCTTCTTGAGAAGGATTTTTAGATAGGCTATCACAGTTTTTATCACTATATTCTTTTACATCTAAATTTTCCGGAGAATGCTCATAGATACTGCTCGGGTCAGTTTCTTCGTTTCTTCGCGTAATGTTCATACTAGCTGAGGATCGCATTGTGGGGAAATTTTGCTGAAATCCTCTCTCTACAGGGCTTTGGCTTTTGGAGTATTCTCTATCTAGCTTCCTAGGGTATTTGCTAGGCGATAGCGACCTAGATTCCTTAACTAGCTTATGATTTAGAATCATACGGGACTCTAGCGGTATTTTCGCTAGATTATTCCTCACGGACGAGTCTGAAGAGGGCGAGCCTTGTTCTAGGTCGTATTCCGGTGGGATAATGTCTAGTTTTAGACTTTTGTATGAACAAAAGTATCCGCCGTGCATTTGGAAGACTAAAGTGTTGCATTTGAAGCAATCTGAGTTGAAGTTTGAAGCGAGGTTGGCGCCTATGTATCGGAGGCCGCTGAGGTAGATTCCCCAAGTTTGTATGACGGTGTCTTGCGTACTATCGTTCTGTTGGATAATGTGACTCCATATCCTTATAACGAGGTTTGCTGACGACATCCTGTGTGTTAATTCTGGAAGAATAATTTTAGAGGTCAAGTCTTACATACATACAAGAGAATATAAATACATATCTGTGCGCGTTGTGCACGCGTGGTTCCTATTGAAATGTCTAAAGATTATTTCTATATCACAGGAACTGATTTATGGGATACGTCACTTACGTATCCCATAAATCAGTTCCCATGAGATAGATACAAAGTAAATCTTTGAAATATGAACATATCTTATTTTATTATAAAAGCTATCGTAGTTTGACGAATTCAAAGGGAATTAAGCGATGGATAAGGGATGAAACGTTGGTGTTCTTCCAACACAAATAAGGTTCGTAGTTAACCCGCTTACATCCGTAACGAACATATCCTATATTTATAGTCTGGCAACTGAGAGTTGAATGCGCTTCTTCCATTTTTTATCGTTCGCTCTCTACTTTTTTCTCCAGTTTCAGACTCGTAAACTGGTCAAACAAGATCACCACAAAGCCAAAGTATCGTTTTTTTATACCTACAGGTAATTCATGTTTTCATCTATAGTAAATATCATTTACAGCCAATAAAAGTTAACAAATATTTCCAACCTCAACATTTGAGGCTAGATCTCCCACATTTTTACTCCGCCTGTGCTAAGTAGATAGATATATAACGAGCAGTGTAGATGCCTATATCGTCAGGGCCGGATTTAGAGATCCGGAGGCCTCGGGGCAACAAAGGAGCGGAGGCCCCCTCGCCCCAAATTATTTTCCAAAAAAAAGGAACAATTTTTTTCTGTCGAGTTTTTCAGTAAATAATTTATTAGGTCTTAATAAAAATTCGAAATGATTTAGATTTGTTGCACCATGTTCGCAAGTTCGTAGCTTCTCAGACGTACGATTATTATCAAATTCTGGGATGTGTGTCGTAGCATCTCTGCTACAAGCACGCCACTCAGCGGACACTTGTCAACGCTGCGACGGGTCTTACACTCGTACAGAGTACAGACATAAAACGCGGGAAACAGGTACTGCCGTTGCAGTTGTATCTCGTATCGACACGCAAATACGAAAAATAGGCTGAATAGGCTTGTAAAATCCGCAGAATATACTATAAATTCCCCATCCGAACTGGCAATTTTTATTCTATTGCGGATTCACATGGACAGGCAGAGGGCAAAAAAACTCACACTCGCTCGCTGGTTGAAGAAAATTATGCTTTTGGAAAATTATATTAAAAAAGGTATAGACAACTACATGAAGACGAAATTACGCACGCAAACTTCAATGAACACATTCTTTCCTCGATCATGACTCACGACTCGATTGTTAATATTAGCGTTCGACTCCTTGTCACGATGGGTGGATAGGTTTTGTGGGGGTATGGGTGGGATGGGTTTTGTATGACAATCGAAATCGATATTCTTCAATAATTAATTATACAAATACAAACGAATTATTGATCGACTATGTTTTTTTTCAATTTCTTGCATGCAGTAAAGTTCGTGAATAATTGATGGCATTGAATTGTGTCACAATAATAATTATTTGCCTATCAAACTATCGAATCAATTATTATTGACTAATTGGTAGTTTTTTTATATTTCGTTATGCAGCAAGGTATGTACCATGCTGCATAACGAAATATAAAAAAAAACTACCAATTAGTCAATAATAATTGATTTGATGATTTGTTTAAGAATTAAAGAGCACCAATTGTTCACATACTGCAATTAATTTATATGTATACAGGGTGGGGCAAATTTTTGGCCCCTTAAGGGTAGCTACCGTTTTTTTTGTAGTTAGAAGGTTTTGTTCTTTGGAACCTTCTGTTTTATTTTGATGAAAAAGATATTGCTATTTTAAGTTTTTTGAAAAAATGTACATGTCGCACAAAAAATGACTATTGTCAAAAATACAAGTTGGTCTTAATCGACTCTATTTCCAACCAGGAACACTTTTCCCAAAGTAACATACCAAATCAAATCGTAAGATTTGGCAATAATAAAAAAAAACAATTCCCATACATTTTCTATGAAACGAGTAAGTGAAAACAACAATGTTACTCATTCAATTGTTTTTAATTTAAACTCGTATGTAACTACTTTTTTAAGTTGGTAGGCTAACTTCGAAGGCATATCAGGTTTTTTTTTTAATCAAGCTTTTTACTTACCAAACAATTTTGTTTTATTTAAACTCAATTAAAAATGACGTTTGTCAAAAAGGTAGTAAGGTAGGTATGTTTCTTATTTGGTCGCAAGCAAAAGCTAGTTTTTAATTAAAAAAAAAATAAGTAAAAATTTAATTCCTGAGATGCCTTCGAAGTTGCCTACCAACTTAAAAAAGTAGTTACATAAGAGTTTAAATTAAGAACCATTCAATGAGCGACATTGTTATTTTAACTTACTCGTTTTTTCATAGAAAATTTATGGGAATGGTTTTTTTAATTATAGCCAAAATTTACGATTTGATTTGTATGTTACTGTGGGAAAAGTGTTCCTGGTTGGAAATAGAGTCGATTAAGACCAACTTGTTTATTTTTTTGACAAATGTAATTTTTTGGGCGAACCGTACTTTTTTTCAAAAAACAAAAAATGGCAATATTTTTTTAAATATTTCTTGAAATTGTAATTGTGTACCTACTTTAATGTGTCTATGTCTATGGACTTACGGTCTGAAATAAATGTTGTTTTTTTTTTTTTGTCTTCAAAATTAAACACACGGTTTCTAAGAACAAAACCCTCTAACGGTAGTTACCCTTACGGGACCAAAAATTTGCCCCACCCTGTATATAATAAAAAATTGACGAGATACGGAATCGAATACCCAACCTCCGAGGTTGCGACAAGTACCACCCCACTCAGCCATTGAGCCATTGGGGTATTCCCTCAAGATGGGTAGTAAATTGGAAAGGCTTATCAGGGCCATTTGAGATTTTGATTTGATATTTCACTCATTGCCTGATATTTAAGATTAATTATAATCAAATAATCATGTATGTACAAAGTACTGTAGCAAAAAAAATCAAAGGAAAAGATGTTTACTAGTGTTTACTAGTTGGAATTTAAAAGATTTTTTTTCCGAAGTCTCTATTGTGGGGGCCCCCTGCTTGTGGAGGCCTCGGCCTTTCGCCCCGGTTGCCCTCCCCTAAATCCGGCCCTGTATATCGTATCCATTTAGAATGGAGCATCAACGTAAAAAAACCGCCCATACTTAACCTAAAATTCACTTTGTCCTTTTATACGTAATTTACATTACTTGTCGATTTTAGATCCTCCCTTCAATAAAAATTGAATTATATCTGAAACTCGATGCCAAGCAAGTGAGATTTTGTTATTTGTGTCGTACTTTGTTTACAAAAATTGAATTATATCTGAAACTCGATGCCAAGCAAGTGAGATTTTGTTATTTGTGTCGTACTTTGTTTACTAACATGCTTCATTCAAAATAGATAAACCATACGTCATTTTAGTAACCTCTTACATTGTTGCGTTTTAATGTTACTACACGCAGACTAGGTACTACAGGTTATTAATATAACACGTGGATGTATTATCGGTCTTTAACATAAGTTGTTTGTTAACCTGTTTAGCGTATTAACCTCATTACAACGCACCTCCCCCTAACAAGAGGAGTTTTGCCAAAACCACCATGATTGTTCACAGATTGGTGATCGCAGTGGAGGTGTTGAAAAATATACAAAGGGAAGCTGAAGGCCTATTTAACCGAATTCAAAAAAAGGAGGAGGTTCTCAATTTGACTGCATTTTTTTATGTTTGTTACCTCAGAACTTATGACTGGGTGGTCCCATTTCAATTTCGTCCAGTTCTGACAATGTTTTTTGTGCTAATTGGTACTCCAATTCGGTTTATTAGAGTAGGTACCTACATCAATAGGGTATATGCATCGATTTTTTTTATTGTTTTAATTGATTCTTTAGGTCATTATTTAACCGAGATATGATAAGACGCTCACTGAATTTCGCAATAACAAGGTAAAAATAAACAAATCAAAACTACAATCATTTTCGGGTCATAAAAACGCTGTCATATTGGCGCCATGTTTATTTGACGTCGACGTTCACACTCGATTAAAACCTTTTGTGACGACCTCGGTAGTGATCATCTTAGGAAAGAGGTTTTCCGAAAATGCTGAAAATAACCGACAATACGAAATGTGAAGTGGGCAGAATAGTGTCAAATCATGGTGCAGCAAGCAGAATAAAAAAAGAAGAAATGTGTACAGTGATGTCACGTCCGCTCTAGTCAATGGCGTAGCGTTTTGAAATTTTGCGATTGAGATTTAAAATATAATTTTTTTAATGGTTAAATTCTACACTAAAAACATCTCAAAATGCTAAAATAAATGTGTAGCTATGTTTCTATCTCAATAGAGAATACGTATATATATTTTTAGCCATTTTGAAATCACATGCATATACCCTATTGGCCGAAACGAAACATGAAAATGCGGAGAATTAAAATAGGCTCTGTCTATCAGATTCCCGAAGTCCGGCTTATATAATCCACGGTCAGATTTGATTCTTAAGTCGCTACCGCCCACCACCCATTATTTATCATTTTTGGTTCCTTTTTAAAGGTTGTCGCTAAACTGTACTGCACAGCACAAAATGCGAATTTAAATATGGCCTTTACCTCGCAATATTATTTTTAGATGCATTTTATATTGACGTCATCAGATAACAACCAACAAACAGCTGGCTTCCGCTTGAAGCTTGCGGTAAGCCGTTTTGTCACTGTAAAATGTATTTTAAGATTATACCTATAAGTATGTATGTAGCTTTTTGAGTAATTGCAAAAAGTAAACATTTAGGTACACTGCGGTTTTTAGGTGGAACCTCCTGAAAACCAGCATTGGGATTAGCCATTATGCTAAGGTGGTGTTGTAACTCTTTTTTCACACACTTTTACGTAATTTTCTTTAATTTTATCTACGTTTTCATCGTTCGTGTATGGTTTTAATTTTAGATATTTATATTACCTAGTATCTGTATGAACCTATATGGGTAAAAATAAATATTTTTCTTGTTTTCTTGCTTTATAGTGTAACATTAGAACTCCAACAATCGTCACATACCACGTCATATATGACTCACGCACTTGATTACAATAAATGTAAAGTGTGTCATGTGTTATCAATCAGGGGGAGGCCTGCATCTAGTAGTGGACCAATATAGGCTGATGATGGGGCGGTAGTGTAATATTGGAACTCCAATAACCGTCACATACCACGTCATAGGTACCTATATGAATGATTGACTCACTTGATTATAATAAATGTGAAGTGTGTCATGTGTTATCAATCAGGGGGAGGCCTGAGTCCAATATAGGCTGGTGAGGTGAGGTGAACAGGACATTATAGAGAAGGAGTGTAATATTGGAACTCCAACAATCGTCACATACGACGTCATATATGACTCACGCACTTGATTAGAGTAAAATGTAAAGTGTGTCATGTGTTATCATCTCATATTATATGTTTGGTGGGATTGTTTAGTTAGATATACAGTGGCATGCCAATGAGTTTGTTAGTTGTTTCTGTTAGACTTTATTAAACAAGGTCGGTTTTTGTATTTTATTTGTGTTATTATGACAATAACACATGGATGCTTTGAATGATGCCGGCTTAGAATTTGCACCAACTCTTCCCGCGGGTGTCGTAAAAGGCGAAGGGTTTCAACCAGCGGGCGGGCAGCAATCCTGGGGAATAGTTGTACCACCTAACTGCGATCCCCCACCCGCATACCCATCGGGGGGATTATGGCCATTATAGATACCAATATAAGCCTGTATAGTAATTTTAATGATGCCTAGCTGTGCATAGTTGTCACAATGTATTGCATTAAACTAATATTTCGCTGTAAAAAGCAGTAAAAATCCCGTCGAAATCAGTGAAGCCCTTATGGACATGAGCCAAAACAAGCAGACAGCCAGACAAAAGAAATGTATATTGATAAAAATAAAGTGTTTAGTGAAAAACTCTCCTTGTTTGGGGGAGGCACCTTTAGCAGTTAACTAAGTGTGCTGGTTAGCTTATTATCTTATTATCAATGTAACAAATCTAAAGTAAGTAAGTTTAAAGTTATACAGTTGTAATACCATTTAAGAAACTACATGAAATAGGCATTTTTTTTAAGCTGTGGGCCACCCCGGTCTCCATACGTTTTTTTTATACCACAGATGCTCAAACTTTATCATAAAAAAATTGAATACACAATTTTTAATTTTTAAGTGTTCAAAAAAAACAAGCAGTTAGGAATATTTTGTGATGCGCCATAGCAAGGTGAATTATCCACGGTTATTTCCAGAGAAAATCAATTCGTTATTATTAAATTTGTAGCCGTAGTGTTCAAAAAATTGAACAAAGGTATAAAATTTCGGACTTAAAAAAAACCAAAAATGCCTGACCATTGCAGATAGATTTTTTTTATATTTTTTTCTGGGTTGCCCCCTGCCCTCCCACAAGTACCTGCGGGATTATCCATTAATTACCGGACACCCTGTATACCGCCTAAATACATTAATAGTCCATTTCCTTGTTCCATCCTCAACAACCTGTATTGGTCCACTGGTGGATGCACGCCTCCCCCTGATAAGCGCCTTATTAGCGTTTATCGTGTGGAGGGTAATGCCCATAATCCCCACACCGGGCAAGCGGGTTGGGGATCGCAGTTTGGCGATAAAATTGTTCTGCAGAGGGTGCTGCTGCCCGCTCCCCGGTGGATATCCCTTAGACGCCTCTTACGACACCCGCGGGAAGAGTTGGGGTGGAGCAAATTCTAAGCCAGCACCACACAGCTTGTTCCATCCATCAGGAGTTTAAATAACAATGGTGGGTATAATCCCAGATCACTGCGAAACGAACTAGTCTTCTCAAGATTGTAGCCTAGCCACTGACTGATATATACTACAGGTACACTGCACTAGCCAGATAATAGGCGGTATTGAAGATTCTCATTAAGGCATCAACCCTGTCCACGCAAAAACTAAAAGGAACCTGTTATTCACCAGTTTATGTGAGCCTGATTAGATAGGGCGACAATTGGACAATACACTCTCATGTGAGATGTCAATGCAGATCCCAATTCCCCATTTAGAAACTAAATTTATAAAATGACTCGCTACCTGAATCAATTTCCTTCCACTTTGGATGCGGAGACGATATCCTCTCACTGGTATAGAACGGAGCTGACATGGTCGTGTGGTGAAGAGTCAGATAGAAGCTGCATTGATAGGAGCACCACTCCGGCGGTCTGATGTTGTAGCCCACTATCTGGAATGAAGAATTATGAATTAAATTTCATAATTACTGAAAATTTGTGGTAAACAGTATAGAGTGCTTATTGTTTTATAGTATTAGATAGAAAATTTGTTTCACATCTTTGTATTATGTAATTCGTAGTGAGACTATATCACTTTGACCAAGTTGACTTTTTGAGAGATAGGCCTCACCCAAAAATACTTATTTCCTCAACCACAACCTCAACAGCCTGTATTGGTCCACTGCTGGACGCAGGCTCCCTCCTGATAAGCACCTTATTGGCGTTTATCTCATGGAGGGCAATGCCCATAATCCCCACACTGGGCATGCATGTTGGGGATCGCAGTTTGGTGGTATAATTGTTCTGCAGAGGCTGCTGCTGCCCACCCTGGTGGATATCCCTTAATCACCTCTTAAGACACCCACAGGAAGAGTTGGGGTGGTGCAAATTTTACCTACACTTAGAGAAAGTTCTAAGATATTTAAGAACAGCACATAAGTCTGTAGAAAGTCCTAAAGATTTCGGATTGTATAATACTTGACCTTGTAGCGCTATTAGCAGCATGTTTCCATACTCAGTGGAAGGCTGCTTGTTCAGGCCCCATCTAGGTCATAACTTGGATATAACATAAATTATTACTCTCTTTCTTCTTTTTTATACAGATACCTACCATTAAGTTGACCTACATTTGTGTGTGTTAATATTTAAAAGTGTGCGGTTGTCAGTTGCCGAGTGCAATAAAATACTTGAAACTGATTAGATAAAAAATGTTTATCAATAAAATGAATAACTTATTTTTGGCCAAGATACCTAGCAAATCTTGGCTGTGTTTGATTGGTAGGTATTGTTTAATGCTGTAGGGTATCGATAATTGGAGTCTTAGGCTGAGTGCCGTCTTGAGTCACAATAGTTTTAAGACAGACTCGGCTTTACAAAAATTATGCTGATGTGCAACCTTCAAAGGAGGAAATACTGTCCTGTCTATCTTGTGACTCCAGTCTGCACTCAGCCTTACTGGGTTATAATACTTAGTAGTTATGATTTATAAGAGGAAAAGTCATTGAATGGTGCAGCAGGAAATTAAAAGCCCTAAAGTTCATATTTATTTTTTATTGTTTTAACCTACTTAGTTGTAACATTTACATAAATAAATTGAAACACAACTTCACTCAATATTGATTCTAAAAGCCCTCAGAACAGTACAGTAGCATGCTAAAGTTCAGTGAATTACTTTTTTTTTTTATTATGATCTGAGATATGATGGACTTTCTCATAAAGAAATTGAATTACAATGATTAAGATCTGTCACTTGTATTATAGTTGAGAAGAGGTAAAGAGAAGCACTCAATTGGGTTCGCGTTCTTTTTTGAAATTATATGATAATCACAGATCTCTGTGAAGGTTCTTATCTGCTGAGGATTCAAAATCCCAGTACAACTAGCTCTGTGAGGTTATGTATATAACGTCTTGAAATCAAAAACAGAAACGTTCAAAGCGAAGTTCTATGGGCACAAAATTTGACACGAATATTCGCTGCCTTTTAATTTTACCACGTTATTGACTCGTAATCGCAGTGTAGGCGTTTGTTAGTAAACGGACGTTCTGGGAAATGTGAATCATTGCCTGATCTAAAAACTAGAAGCTTTACCTGTATCAAACTCCTCAAACGAAGCTGTTGAGTTGCCAAAGGTGTCCATTCTCTGCATCTAGGCCTTCCAAACATTGTTTCACAACAAAAAAACAAAGGATTTTTATTAGAATCTTCAATTTTGTGTTCACGGATATGTTACAAAAAAGAGCATATTTATTGGAAGAATGCTTTCTTATATTTGTTTAGGTCCACGGTGTGGGATACTCGTTTATTTACGTTTTTTTTTTTGCAAAACAAAAGCAAAAGGAATCTCAATCAGAAAACTCCAGCAAATCAATGCAATATTGTGTGTGGGCGAACGAGCGAAGTGAACAAAAGTGAAGTGTGCAGCGAACGAACGAAAGACTGACTTCTTACGAAGTTATTGTATTCTCTTTGGACTGACTGACAACTTCTGACAATTGACAATTAATAAACTTACTTCAACTTCTTTTTTATTAATGCCAAACCTCTTGTGGTTCAGCATGCAGATATTAGTTCCAGGGCTTTTTTCACGTTCTCTAACGAATAGGTTAAAATCTAAAATCATCAGTGATGAATCATCATCACTGATGATTTTAGATCGAGATCATCGGAGAAATTAGTGTGATGAATCATCACACTAATTTCTCCGATAGGTTCATCGGACGACGACGATGCTGTATTCGATTTATATAATATAATTATATGAGCGTATTTATAACAATATTTTCATATAATTTTATGTAGGTACTTCAAATAGAGTCTGTTCAAAAAGAGAAGAGTCTAGGTGTTTTGGTAAACTAACACTTCTAATCTTACTGCAATGACAGAGCAGTGTTGTCAACGCAACAAAAGTTGTCAAATTGGCACCCGAGCGCCCTCACTTCTTACGACTCTTCTCTTTTTCTAGATGCCTACCTTGTTTTTTAAGCTATTGCATAGCTTCTATCGCGGGCCTTGAGCGTGGAGGCTAGGCCGTCCAGCATCCGGTTGAGCTCCTCCAGCGACTCCGCCATTACGACTATGACATCAGCGAATCGAAGTTGTGAGATGTAATCGCCGTTTATGTTAATGCCCTTACCTTTCCAGTCCAGTGTCTTAAACATATCTTCCAACGCGCTCGTGAACAGTTTCGGGGATATAACATCCCCCTGTCTCACTCCTCTGCGCAGTTGGATGGGTTTGGACTGCTGGTCCTGTACTTGGACACTCATGGTCGCGGCGTCGTCGTAGAGACATCTCAACACCTCGATATAACGATAGTCTACTTGGCATCGCTGTAAGGATTCCAGAACAGCCCAGGATTCGACAGAGTCAAAGGCCTTCTCATAGTCCACAAAGGCCAGACACAGGGGCTCTTCGGACTTCTGTATAATCTGCCTCACTGTGTGTACGTGGTCTAATGGTGCCATATCCTCCGCGAAACCCGGCCTATTCCGGTGGCTGGAACTCGTCGAGTCTCCTGGCGAGACGGTTCGTGATCACTCGTGAGAACAGCTTATAGACGTGGCTCAGGAGTGAGATGGGTCTGTAGTTTTTAAGGAGGGTTTTATCTCCCTTCTTAAAAAAGAGCACCACCAAACTCCCGCTCCACGCCTTTGGAGTTCTCCCACTGTGAAAGACGGCGTTGAAGAGGTTCTGTAGTTCCTGTATAACAGGGGCTCCTCCGGCTTTTAAAAGCTCTGATGTTATGCCGTCCTCACCGGGGGCTTTTCCATTTCTAAGCTGCCTCAGAGCTAGCACAATCTCGTCTTGACTGATGTCTGGCAGTTCGTCGGTATAGAGGCGTGTCAGGGTGGCTCTTGAATCGTGGTCGACTCGTTGGGGACGAGGGGCATGTGCAGCGTATAATCGGCCATTGAAATCCTCTATCTCGGCGGATATCTCGAGCTTCGACAAAACGGTCCTCCCATCGTGCGTTTTAAGCTTCGTCAGGTGGCTCCTGCCAAGCTGCTGAGTGAATACTTTGGACCCCCGGTTTCGCTCTATTGCCTTTTCAATGAGGCGTGTGTTGGAGCTCCGAAGGTCGCGCCGTACCATCTTCGCAATTCGCTTGTTCAGGTCTGACCTGTCTGAAGAAGTCGCTTGGGTGGTTTCCCGTCTTTTTGCCATCAGCCCGAGAGTCTCATCCGAGAGTTTGGATTTCTTGCCAGTACGCTGCTTTTGGCAGAACCTGATGCCCTCGTTCCTCAACGTTTCGACCAGATTGTGTAGGGTCTCGTCAGCGTCATCAGTGGGATCCAAGGCAGCGAATCTATTCCCGAGAAGCTGCTGGAACTTTTCGGTGCCCGCCATGATCTGGATTGGGTTAGGTCGGAGCGTGGACTTCATCAGACGGTTTCTTTCAAGCTTTAAGTTGATATTCAGAGAGCCTCGGAGCAGTCGGTGATCAGATCCGGTATTAAACCTGTTGATCACTGAGACATCTCTGAATATGTGCTTGCTATCCGTCATGATGAAGCCGATCTCATTTTTAGTCACAGTGTCGGAGCTTCGCCACGTCCACTTCCTCTGGGGCGGTTTCTTAAAGAAGGAAGAACAGCCCCTCCTTCTCAAGGAAGTTGACAAGCATTTGCCCCCTGTGATACCTAACTCCATAACCATGCGAGCCTATTCGGGATTCGTTGCCAGTCCGGATTCCCACCTTGCCGTTAAAGTCCCCCATAACAACGTTGAAGTGAGCCTAAGATCAACATGTAATATAATATTACACTCCATAGTCAAAAGCCGGCTATAAGTTCATTGATATTGATAGCTCACAAGTTATATTTATATGTACCTATACCTACCTACTTCAATAATCATAAATTCATACCAAGAAATTGTTTTTGTAATGGCTTAGTAGATAAAATCACCACAGGACAGTTTGTTAAGTTTAGTGACTTTTGATTTGAATAAAATGCATCGTGTATTTCTAATTTCTTTGTTTAATCTAGTAAATCTCTGTTTTAATGCGGTAAGTTGCCTGGTATAACATCACGAGAGTCACTGATTGAGTTATACCTTCATTAGGTATCAGCTAGTTATCTCAGAATATGGAGGAAGGTGTTAAATATTCTTCTACACTTTTCCTCCTTTAATTGATGTGGTCATTTTCGGAAGCTTGCCCCTTTTAGTAAATAATAGGGTAGGTATATGCATCGATTTTTTTTATTGTTTTAATCGATTCTTCAGGTCATTATTTAACCGAGGAATGATAAGACGCTCACTGAATTTCGCATTAACAAGGTAAAAAAAACAAATCAAAACTACAATCATTTTCGGGTGATAAAAACGCTGCCATATTGGCGCCATGTTTATGTGACGTCGACGTACACACTCGATTAAAACCTTTTGTGACGACCTCGGTAGTGATCATCTCAGGAAAGAGGTTTTCCGAAACAACTGAAAAATAATCAATACGAAATGTCAAGTGGGCAGAATAGTATCAAATCAAGGTGCAGCAAGCAGAATAAAAAAAGAAGAAATGTGTACAGTGATGTCACGTCCGCTCTAGTCAATGGCGTAGCGTTTTGAAATTTTGCGATTGAGATTTCAAATATCAATTTTTCAATGGTTAAATTCTACAATAAAAACATCTCAAAATGCAAAAATAAATATGTAGATATGTTTCTATATCAATAGAGAATACGTATATATTTTTTTAGCCATTTTGAAATCACATGCATATACCCTATTGTATTTATAAGAAAATTTTAAACAAATAGGTAAGTATACCTAACTGATAGAACGTCGGCTTATTGCAAGAAGTCATTAACTGCATAAACCAAAAGTTTGGCAAACGCGGTTTTTAACTTTTTATGACTTTAAGAGCCTATATCATCAAAACTACGACAGTTATCAAAATAATTTAAACGCCAATATATAGAGATATGTAATTATTTTATAATTTACTGAAATCAGTACAAATCCAACCATTGAATTTTTTTTAAAAGGTAAAAATGCAAAGGTAATGACTTCTTGCGATAAAAAGTTTTGACGAAACTGGAGTTAAGTATTTCTGCAACGAAGTTTTTTGTGGCGTTTTTCGAGTATTTAAAGACAAAATAATCATAAAAAAATATATTTTATTAGTAAAAGCTAGACATATTACTTTCTTTGTCCAAAAACACTTAAGTAAAATAACTGAAATTTGTAATAATGGCACATGAATCAGTCAAAAGCACAATTATTTGCTAAAAACTTCAAACTTCAGTAAAACAGAATTATAAGCAGGTAAATAGGTTAGAAAAGACGCAAAACGGTCGAATCAAAAGGTTAAGAAAACTATTATTTAGATTAGAAAATATTATGTATCAGACTTTGAGCTTTACCTAAAAACCTAATTAACTATCTTAAGGTAATAGTTATTTAAAAAATAAACAAAATTACTTGAAAATTTAACTTATTATAATCAACTCAGACTTTAATCATTTCTCCATCCATAAATATGTATTTAGAAATTAATATTATTTTAATCCTAGTCACCGGAAGTTCATCAGTCATCTTCAGATAAATAATCCAGGCCCTCTTTATCTGGTGAATTCTCGTACCAATGATGGTGCAGGTCGTGGGGTATTATTTTTTTAGTGCACATTTTCATTAAATCTTTCTTCTTTGCTTTCTTAATAGAAAGCTTTTAGCTGTAGGCTTTTTTTAAGGATGTAAGCGCTATCTAATTCTAATTCTAATTCTAATTCTAAGTGGGGGAACTAAGATCTGCACGGACGTCTCGCATAGGAGTGTATTGTGCATTATCCCCCTGCCTAAGCAGGCCCTAACTAGCCCAGCTCCTTGAAGTATCGGAGCAGGACTTTGGGTGACTGACAGCTTCGTTTCAGCTTTACTGTGGGTGTGGATGGGGTTGATTCCTCAATGAGGCACATCAGCCCTGTTTTGTGTCTGGCCTCCTCTGTGGCCGTGCAGTGTACCACGATGTGTTCCACAGTCTCTTCTTCTTGGAAGCAGCCACGACATAAGCTACTGTCTGTGGCTCCGGTCTAGAAAAGATGATGGTTCAATTCACAGTGACCTGTGATGATGCCCACCATCGTTCTGAGGTCCTCCCGGCTCATCTTGAGCATCGTGTTGGTGGTTTTCCTGTCTTTGGAAAGGAATATTGATTTAGTATGATTGCAGTCTATCCGACGCTCATGGGAGCGTCGGAGCTTTTGGTGTTCTTTTTCAGAGTTAATTTTTAGTCTGTTTTTGACTTCCGCTGTGGGCGGGTTCGAGAGACTTACATCTTGGGGTGTTGGAGTTAGTTTCGCTCCTTCCTTTGCTAGTCTGTTTTCTTTCATGTTGCCTGAGCAGGATCTACTCTCTGTCCATTCTATGCAGACCTTACTGTGTTGAGAAAGATTTTGTAGACTCTTATGGCATTCTACAATTGCTTTTGATCTTGTGTCTGTCCGTTTGAGTGCGTTTGTTAGTGCAGCGCTGTCTGTTTTGAAGACCAGCTGCATGTTTGGCTAGCTCTCTGTTGGTCGTTTCCAGAAGAATGTCGTCTGCCGCTAGTTTAAGTCCCAGTGTTTCCGCCTGCAAGGCTGATGTGGCCGGGTTTAGTGGTTGGGCTTTTGAGAGTCCAGTTTCAGGACAGGCATAGCCGCATCCAGCTCCTGTCCTGTTCTTGGCCCCATCAGTGTAGATGTGATATGTGGTAACGTCATGTGCGGTGATAGCTGATGCGTTCTCTTCATGTGTTATTTCATAGTTCTTAACAGTTAAGTAGGTAGACGCTATTCAGTCAGCGCCATTCGCAGCTTCTGGAAATGCAGCAATAGCTTTGCCTAGTATTCTACTATGGTTTGAGAGGCCAGACTCGCCTTTCCACTGGTTCGTTGATTTTATTCTCAGAGACGCCGCCATCGCTTCTTGATGAATGAGAGAATGCAAGGGCGTTAATCCTAAAATGTAAGCGCTATACTCAAATTCTTTTTTCAGCTTCAACTTTAAGGCTTAGGACGAAGGTAGACGAGGAGACCGTGGCCACTTGGCAGGCTCGTTTGGATGCAGACGACAGGGAGAGACAGAAGGGCCGCTACAGGTTCTTCTGCTACAGGTTCTTCCAGACGTGGTGCACTGTGTCGAACCTGATCATGAGGTATCGCAGCGCCTGACGGGTGTATGAGTGCTTTAGGAAGCGGGTGGGATTGAGCGACACGGCGGATTGTAGTTGCGGTGAACATGTTGAGACTAGGGATCATAATATTTTGTGGGAATGTAGGAATTATTCGGAGGGGAGGCAAACTATGTTACACAGCATTGAGCCATGTTGGAAAGCAATGCAATTTCAAACAGTTTAAAATCTTTGGCCATTATTGTCACAAACTACGGCGCGCTGATGAAAAAAAGAATTCGATCGGGGATGGGGGGGGGGGGTGCACAGAGCAACACCTGGCCACCAGCTGGGGAGGAGCAGGCCGGCAATGAAGTCTGTGATGTGATGCGGCTTGCCCCAGAAGGGGGAGAGTGTACGGGATACAGTGCGTAGGATTTGTAGAGTTTTGAGTCACACGAGTGACTCTTTTCTCGCGATTTGGTCGGTTTAACCGCAAGGTTGGGAGGACCATGGGACTCCGGTCACGCGGCACGCGGTCTCATAAGTAGCATAGAAACACGTAAATGTATATGTGCAAAAGTCATTACCTTACATTTACCTGTATAATTTTACATTAACAAAAATCACTAATAAAACAATATCTCATTCAAGCGATTTCAGTCTTATTTTAAGTTTAACATAATCATTTAGCAAAAACTTGTCAACGACCTATAATTAATTTTACCAATCCAATAGTGATTGTACCTATAAACGTTACTTGTTCTGAAAGAAGTCATTTAATGCGAATAGTATTCTTTTACCATTAATTATGTGTCGAAAAAGTAATTAAGTGTAATTAATGAATTCTATAAAAAAATTAAAAACTCAGTCTTGACGTTACTCGTTTTGATAGAAGTCAAACCGTTAATAATTTATTTCCAAACAATATGATGTGACAAAACTTGCTAAGTGCAAATAATTAATTAAAGCAAAACTTATTCAAACGTTTGTGAACGTAAAAGCATTTTTTAAATGCTGTTAAGTCACATAAATGAGTTATGAATGAAAATAAAAATGGCAATTGTGTTTTTTTTTTCTATTGTTAAAATCTATTAATGAAAGTTAATGATTTTTATGAAACCAGATAAACCAAAAATGAAGTTAACGACTTTATTACCAAGCCATAACTTCTAAGTTTGAAGAGCTATAAATAAGTTAGTTTTACTAAAATGTAGAGCTCATCGAGACGAACTCATTGGTGTACTTAACGCAGTTAGTGACTTCTTGCGACTAATGACTTCTTGCAGTAAGCCGACGAGAATCAAATGAGCAGATGATACCTGCTAGTTGACCGAATTAATGGAGTGAATAAAGGTCTCCTCTCCTCCACTTAACTACCATGTAATGTAGTAGGTATACCTATAGATTCACCATTTTATAGTTTTTTTGTCGTCGAGGGTTTTTTGATTATAGACCCCAAAGAATGCAAAAAGGGGCTTTAAAAATCTGATTTCCATGATTATATTTTTTATAAAATGGTAGGTATTGTACTCACACCAAGTAAAAAATCATTGTATTAGGTTTTGGAGTAACGCGTAACGCGGAACGGCAAGACGCGCTAACTAATTAGCGGCTGTCTGCGGAGGGCTTAAATCTTGACAAAAAATAAACCGCGTCTCACTGCGCTTGCCGTTATGCTGCTTCCATTTTTTGCCGAAACCTGTAAAAGTATGAAACATTGTGCAATTTTGCTTAGGTTAGTCCTAGATACGAGTTCAGCTCGCTCTGCTCGCTATTGTGTTGATTTTACAAACTTTTTATCACACTTAGGTACCTACGTAAATTTATTATAGTAAAAATACGTAAATTTTGCGCTGCTCGCAGTGCTCGACGAAAACATATTTTATTATGTTCCTTGACATTGGGTCTTGACTCTAAGGCATAGAGATAAGGGCTACTTAGTACTATAATATCTCTATGCTCCAAGGGGAGAAATTGCGTAGACACCACGTCTCTCTCTCTCTCTAAAATAGGTAGGTACACATTTATAAAACCTACTACGAAACTGACGCGACACTTCATAAAGGTAGGTATTAGTTGGTACCTAGGTAGGTAGGTACCTACTTATTATTATTATTTTTGATACATAGGCAGCGCTTAAGCTGATGCGTGTATATCTGAGTCTTTGTCATGCACTTTAAATATTTGTCCAGTCTATTTATAAAAGACTTAATAATTACCTATACCGTGTCCATTTTGAATGAAGCATAAACGTAAATAAACAAACCGCCCATACTTAACCTAAAATTCACTTTGTTGGCGCGTCCTTTTATACGTAATTTACATTCCTTGTCGGTTTTAGATCCTCCCTTCAATAAAAATTGCTTATTAATTATATCTGAAACTTGACGCCAAGCAAGTGAGATTTTGTTATTTGTGTCGTATTTTATTTACTAACGTGCTTCATTTTAAATGGATAAACCATAGGTAGGTACTTATCATATATTATAATTTTTCTGATTGCAGTCTGGATATTCTACCGACGACGACACCTACAGCTCCAGTTATAGTTCTACTTCTTCTTTTGAATACGACGAAGGCTTTTGGGAGTATAGTGACGATGACGTTGATAAGAAGGCACGCTTAATGGGCGTCGATTACTACCTCTACAATGGAGAAGACGGGTCCCGCAATGAAAATGTAGAACACGAATCGATGCAGATGCCGCAGGAAAATAGTGGTGGATCTGAGCCTGACAATAAAGCCAACATTGTAGTTCTAGTAAGTGCCAAAGGTCGACATTATTTTACTTTACATTCATAAGGTGAAACGTTTTTACGTGCGAAAGATCGATGATGGTACAATGGTCGGAATTTGTGCCAGTTGCGAACGGTGGACCACAGTGACATGACTAGCATATTTTTATCACTCATACTCGGAAAGTAGGTCGGAAGTTGCCTGGGAAGCGGGATGAAAGTAATACTTTTCGTCCCTAGGGACAAAACGATTTCTGTGGGTGCTGGCTTTGAATTTGCACCACCCCATCTCTTCCCGTGGGTGCACTAAAGGATATCTACAGGGGGGCGGGCAGCAGTGCCCCCTGAAGAACAGTTCTACTACCGAACTGCGATTCCGAACCCGCATGCCCAGCATGGGGATTATGGGCATCACTGCCCATAAGATAAACGCCAACAAGGCTTATCAGGGGGAGGCCTGCGTCCAGCAGTGGACCAATACAGGCTGTTGAGGTTGAGGTTAAGGTTATGGCAGCCATTGTCAGAACTGGACCAAATTTAAATGGGACCACAAGGGAAGCATCGGCATTCAAATAATAAAAAAAATCATCAAAATTTGATCACCCAGTCAAAAGTTCTGAGATAACAAACACAAGTCAGGATTTTGCGGTTTACAGGACAGCCAGGATGCGAGGAACTATAAAGCGGAGTTATTAGCCGGTAACAAAGCCGATGTCCTGAACTCAAACCCCAACTACTACCAACCAGACACTTACCCGGATTTCGGTCGTCGTCGATTCCTGCCACCATATTTGTTAGATGTAACCGTAAGTTATTAAATATATTTTGTAAGGACTGGAATCAAACAAAGGCAAATTTTTAACTGACTTCAAAAAAGGAAGAGGTTCTCAATCGACAGATTTTGTTTTGTTTCTTACCTCAGAACTTTTGACTGGGTGGTCCGATTTCGATGTGTGGTCCTATTTAAATTTGGTCTAGTTCTGACAATGGCATCTATTATAAAAAGGCATAAAATTTAAGTCGGCTTATATTTTTCCGACTTCAAAATAAGGAGGAGGTTCTCAATTCGACTGTATTTTTTAATGTTTGTTACCTCAGAACTTTTGTCTGGATGGTCCGATTTTCATGATTATTTTTTTTTATTTGAAAGCTGGGGCTTCCCATGTGGTCCCATTTTAATTTGGACACGTTTTGACAGCTAACATATTTTCCCATAGGATAAGAAAACGTTTTCATAGAAACAACGCGTGTGAAGACGCGGGCTAGTAATTAATCATACCTACCTAATAAATTAATAACAATAATCATGCGTTTAAGGAACCTACTTAATCGTAGGTAGGTAGAATCTAGTTCTACCTAACCTACGTGCAGAACAAACCTACTAAAATTCCCATGTAATTTCAGAGGACATCAAAAAATGTAGAAGCGGACGAACCTGTGCCAGTTTGGGTATGTATGAAAGTAGAAAACCATTGTCACACTAATATCACACTTCACACTATCACATCACACTAATATTATAAAGGTGAAAGTTTGGATGGATGTATGGATAGATGTTTGTTACCTCTTCACGCCAAAACTACTGAACGGATCGGGTTGAAATTGCATACAGGTAATTCTAATCCTGGAATCAGATATAGGCTACTTTTTATCTCATAAATCAGTTCCCGTGGGATGTTTCCGTAGGAAAAACGCGTGCGAAGCCGTGGGGCTCAGCTAGTAAGTTCTATAAAATTATGTGCGAGATCGCTCGAGGGTTATGGCAGTCCTTTATACGAGTATAATATTCGTCAAATTTCTTGTCCTCTGGCTATCAGGTGAGAAAGATGCGCAGAATGAAAATATTTAAATTGTTTAGATCTTTGTGCAGAATGCATGCAATATGATATGGTATAACTATGCATGGATTTTTAATCGATTATTTAGGTTAATACATGAAAGAAAAAATATATACTTAACAGTCAAAAAAAAATTAATTATTGTGGTAAAAACCAAAAAGTAAAACTACAATCAGTTTCGGGTGATAAAAGCGCTGCCATGTTAGCCCTTGAATTTTATGACGTCACGGATCATCGAGTGTTCTATTTTTTTTATAGGTCAAAACTTTTTGCCTATAAAAAAATGTGCAGTAGGTATGACGTCACGCTGCAGGTGCCAATAGCGTTGCGCTTAGACATTTTGCGGTTGAGATTTAAAATATCTAATTTCCAATGATTAAATTTCACAATAAACACATCATAAAATACAAAAATAAATATACCGATATGTACATAGGTATATACCCATATATGTATATCTATGTATGTATATCAATACAGATGTTAAAAAATATTAGCTTTTTTGAAGTCACATTCATAATATTCAAATATTATTTATATTATATTCTTTGGCCAAATTGGTGGGGTGATTACCTTCTGGAGTTGGACGTTGTTCCTGTGCTTTTGAGCCACAGAAATGTAGACGGTAGACCTCATAGACAAATGCTGGATGCGTCAAGCTGAAGACAGGGCGCTATGGCACTCATTAGGGGAGACCTATGTCCAGCAGCTGATGATAATGATTAATAAAATAAACTAATTTTGAAAATTAAAGTACCTTTACTAGGTAAATTTTAAACCAGCAATAGGGTATATACATCGATTTTTTTTATTGTTTTAATCGATTCTTTAGGTCATTATTTAACAGAAAAATGATAAGACGCTCACTGAATTTCGCATTAACAAGGTAAAAAAAAACAAATCAAAACTACAATCATTTTCGGGTGATAAAAACGCTGCCATATTGGCGCCATGTTTATTTGACGTCGACGTTCACACTTGATTAAAACCTTTTGTGACGACCTCGGTAGTGATCATCTCCGAAAAAACGAAAATAACCGACAATACGAAATGTCAAGTGGGCAGAATAGTGTCAAATCATGGTGCAGCAAGCAGAATAAAAAAAGAAGAAATGTGTACAGTGATGTCACGTCCGCTCTAGTCAATGGCGTAGCGTTTTGAAATTTTGCGATTGAGATTTAAAATATCAATTTTTCAATGGTTAAATTCTACAATAAAAACATTTCAAAAGGCAAAAATAAATATGTAGATATGTTTCTATATCAATAGAGAATACGTATATATTTTTTTAGCCATTTTGAAATCACATGCATATACCCTATTGTATCGACTCTATTGGCACAGAAACATAAACTAATCCTAAATATAGCCGTCCCTATTCTACCTAAAAGGGACAGTAACATTTTTAGGCAAGTAGGTATGGCATTAGAGTTCATATTTGATTTTTCAGGCACCACCAGAGATGGTTATAGCAATAGCTAAACAGTCAGCTTTGCTCAACGCAGCCGAGATTAAAAAACCTATCGATGACCTTATTAAGAAGGACATTCTAAGAACCGGAGTAAGTTGTACCTAAAATGTAGTGCTTTTAGCGTACCCAGGTAGGTAAACGTACCCAAAAAAGGTGCTAATGAAAAAGCTACACCGCCATCTGCATAGGCGCTATGAATCTCCTCTAGATGTCGAAAGAAATCGGACTGCAATAACATAATCAATCTTAGTTTCTGATATCTGTGGAAACAATCCATGAGAAAAGATATATTTTATATGTTTCAGAACTATTGGAATGCATTTTGGACGGATGAAGTTAATCCACAACTTTTGAGGAAGAAAAACGAAAAAAAACTGGTAGGTTGCCATTGTCACATGTGTGATGTGAACTCAATTTTTATTACGTCGTCGCCTCGTTCGTCGGTATATAGGTACAATAGGTAATATTGAGATTTCATTTTCTGCAGAAAATCCTTACGTAGCTTTATTGTATTGTCTTTGAGAAAATCATAACTTAGCCCTTTTTAATTAATCAATGTAACTTAAGTTAGTACCAAAGTTCAGTGCACTCTTTCCGTCTACTCCTACTGGGCGCTCCTACTGGTAGGAGAACGAGGACTACAATGTCCTCGTACTCCTATCGTGATTTTTTTTTTCTTTTGGAATAAGTACAATAAGCTTAATAATGTAATTTACTGAAATCAAAATTTTACAAATTCATCGGAGCATTTCCAAAAAAGTAGGTACCAACATTAATATCGTCATGTAAAAGATACATTTGTGTATTCATAATCAATGTATCGGTGACGAGATCCTCTCGACGCCGTGCTGTCGGAACATCTTTGTCGGCTGTAGCCTTTTCGAGAAAATTCAGCAATTTTAATAAAGTAACATTTTTGACTTCCCTGTTTAGGACTGAATTCCAGCTTTCAGCTACATTGTTAGTTCTGTGCCTTTCTTCAAATACACCACGTTTTTGGAAAATCATTCTTCATCCATGTCTTTTGGAAATATTTAAAGAAAATATCTAATTTAGTATCAGGGCCAAGAAGCCTAAACTGCTGTTGAATATAGAAGCAACCCTCTTCGATGCGATTAGCGGGCAGCAGAGGAAGGGCAGTACAAAGAGCTACAAATCTTCGTTGAACTTTATTTTTAATTTTAATTACCTTACTCTTTTTCCACAAGGCCTTTGTCATGTGATAATAACAGCCTTTAACCACACTTGCAGGGAATTCGTCTAACAGTGCATTTATTAAGGATTTTTCGTAATCGGTATGAATTTTCTGCGGGTTCCATCCGGGAACTTGTGACTTAATAATTTCTATAACAATGGCATAACTATGCTGTATTTTGTCTGGCATTAATGCAAAAATTAAAGGGACTGTATTCGTTTCATGAGAGGGGCCTTGACGATCGCCGTGTATAATGAGCAATTGGCTGAACATATAACAAATATATGCAGCTTACTGTACATTAATAGGAGTCCGAGAATATGGTAGGAGAACGAGGACATATTTAGTAGGAGTAAGAGGATATGGTAGGAGAACGAGGACATTGTAGTCCTCGTTCTCCTACCAGTAGGAGCGCCCAGTAGGAGTAGACGGAAAGAGTGGTTCAGTGTCATAGGTATACAAGGGCCCGGTGCAGAGAATGAATTGGGCCCTCACCGAGGGCTTACTTATCCCTTTAGTACCTAGGCTTCGTCGTCGATAAGAAATAAATGGGAATAAATAGAGAACGACGCACATACAGTTCCAAATTGCTTTCTATGTAGATACTACCTAGTGCTAATTTGGTAACGATCATCTCTGAGCTATCATCATCGCTATTCTAAATTAATGAGACGATCTGCGAAAGACTGCTGGCAGATGCTGGATACGTCTAGCTGAAGACAGGGCGCTATGGCGCTCATTAGGGTTAGACCTATGTCCAGCAGTGGACTATACCTACTTAGTCATTTCACGTAAGAAGCGTTCGATGACGTTTCGGTATGACAATTAAAGGTGGTACCTACCTATGGTTTAATCGAAACAATTTTGATTCGATTTTAGCGACATGATTAACTTCGATTTATCGTTAAATACACGAGCCTTTACTTGAACAATACAAGCAGATGTGTAGGTACTTTTGAGGCGTTTGTTAATTTATGACAATTACCTACTGCCTACATAATATAGGATTGAGGTAACGATTCATATATTGAAGTTTGTTGTAAGTAAACTTACTTTCTTTCATCTATGAGGTAAACATAGGTTCCAAAAGAATCTGCAAAAGCATTTGAATTTGGACGTGAGTCCGTGTCAGAATCTGAAACCTAAATACTTTTGGCAACAAGAAAAAAAAAATATAAGCTGAGGTATCACAAGCAGAACCGCATCATCTGAGTCCAATTTATAATATGTATTGGAAAAGGACTATACCAGGGGTCTGCCGTGTGGTGCCGGCATAGAATTTGCACCATCCCAACTCAACTCTTCCCGCGGTTGTCGTAAGAGGCGATTAAGGGATATCTACCGGTGGAGGGCAGCAGCGCCTCCTGTCATAACAATTCTACTACCAAACTGCGATCCCAACCCGCATGCCCAGCGTTGGGATTATGGGGGTGGTACAGTGAAGTCCCTCCCTGATGATGGGGTCCTGCTTGCTTTATACAATTTTAACGACAGCCAAAATGGCATATTTTCACTAAAGTCATTCACAACGGGATATTTATTTAGGTACCTACCATGATTTGAAGTTTGAGCTTTCTAATATTTTGGTAGTGGTAGTATTTAGAAGTGGCTAGATCGATATATCGGCCAATAAAAACTCTCACGCTGTGCCTTCAGCTATTCCGCGATTATGGCGCGAGTACCTACATATACCTGACTGTGCCGACTCAAAGCTCAAATCATCGTAAATATCCCGTTGTGGACAACTTTTATTGTTAATAACTATGATGGATTTCAAAGTTTTAGCATATTTATATACTTTTTGCCTACATTATCTGTACTACCACAACCTGGCTCTGTCGGAAGACCAGCCTTGATTGTAACTTGTTTACAATCAGCCCATGCTGAGACAGTGACCGTTTTGTGACTCTAATCAACAGATGCTTTGTCTTTTATTTTAAGCCATAAATATGCTTTTTTGTTGATTAAGTTACAAATAAAATAATATTCTACTATGAACACTAGATCAACACAAGCATTGATTAATTAAAAAGGGAAGATAGGTTACGTACTCCCAGCGCTTACTCATAAATTGGCATGTGTTACATCACGAACGCCAGCGCCGCCTCCGCGCCGGTCCGACGACGACGGTGACTGAGGTGGGAGCACACAATTTTACACAATTTGAGGTTGCCACTTTCGAGAAACCAGTACTTACCTCATCTTCCCTTTTTAATAAATCAATGAACACAAGACAAGTATTTTAAACAAAATCATGTATTTTTACAGGATACCATTAGAGTGGAGGTGCGACCACAGTCGGAGCTGTACGATCTTATTTATAAGTTAAAACAGATGTCACCAAAGCTTTTGCATGTAGTAAATAAATAATAGAATTAAACATAGGTACGGTAGGGATGTTATTTATTTAAAAAAAATATTATAAATAATTTCCATCCAAAAAAAATGGCTTGTCTAAGTGCTTATTTTGTAAGTCTAAAGAAATAAACGATTTGACTCTGACTCTGAATCAATAGTTTTAGAAATTTCTAGTTCGTTATACTAACATACCTATCATTTTGTACCTACCTACCTTACCTACCGTTGTTTTGTTACCGATCACTTTAATTCTAATTTTACTTTAAAAAAAATTGTTTTATCAGTTTGGTGATTTATTTTATAAAATTCACGAATATTTTGCTTAGAGCGGCTACTTACACCCCTGCCCTGCCGCAGGGACTCTAGGGTGTGGAGCGGTCTAAGCAATATCGGAGTAGTCTCTACACAGCCTGAAGATCAGTTTTCTGTTCGGGTATTAGTCGGAACACAGAGAAAACGTGTAGAGTACCTACCTACGTAGACCTAACACGTTTTTATGATAACCAATGGCATGTGGCTCTGGAGATGCTTCTGTAAATAAATAGATAGGTATATTAAAATCAGAATATATTTCGGTTACATAAAGATTATAAAGTTATAATATACAGGATGGGGCAAATTTTTGGCCCCTTAAGGGTAGCTACCGTTTCTTTTGTAGTTAGAAGGTTTTGTTCTAAGGCCTACCAGCTTAAAAAAGTAGTTACATACGAGTTTAAATTAGGAACCATTGAATGAGTGACATTGTTGTTTTCACTTACTCGTTTTTTCATAGAAAATGTATGGGAATTGTTTTTTTTTATTATTGCCAAAACTTACGATTTGATTTGGTATTTTACTTTGGAAACAGTGTTTCTGGTTGGAAATAGAGTCGATTAAGACCAACAAATTTTTTTTGACAAATGTCATTTTTTGGGCGAACCGTACTTTTTTTGAAAAAACTAAAAATGACAAACATTTCATCAAAATAAAACAGAAGATTTTTTTAGAACAAAACCATCTAACTACAAAAGAACCCTGGAGCCTGTATATGTATAAATAAATATATATGATTATAATTTTATAATACATATTTATATGTTTTCTTGTTTTCAATTATTTAGGTGATAGGTGTTATTGTAATCTTAGTTTTCATGGTGGTTTGTAATTTTTATGGCCAAATTATTCGTATCAAAATGATCGAACCCTAATCTCATTTTATGTGACTCCGTGACCAGTAATCTCTTATAATAATTGAGCACTTTATTTTTCATTACAAAGTGTTTTGGATGTTCTAAATCCGTTACCATAAGCCGCAAGTCGTCTTTTACTACCCTTTGTGCAATAATTCTTTGAACCTCGTCATATATATAGTTTGTGCTTAGTTGTTTATCTTTGCAAAACGCTATTATTTCATTTAATTTTTCAACATGAGTAGCTCGTCTTGTTGGTGAAACTTCATTTTCTTTTATTTGAGTATTGGCTGATTGATAAATTTCGGAACCTTCTTTTGGTTCGGTTTTTACATCTCCACGAAATAATTTACGGATAAATTCTAAGCCGATATTGAAAATTCTACGATATATGGTGAGATTTGGTTCCATGTATGGTACATAAACACCATTAATCTTGAAGGGGTACATCATTTTCCAACCATCAAACCCTTCGGCTCTGATGCCTGTTTGAAATAGCCATTCATATATTTGGGTGAGGTTCGATGTATAATTTCCACCACTAATAGTAATGGCTGGAGTAGCTTGGTCAAACGAAATCTGAAAGACATATTTTTAAACATATAAATAAAAGCATGCACATTCAATGTCGGCTAATGAAAAGCTAATGATAGGGCATAGTTGAATAAGGATATTAAATTTTATCCTATGTTTATCCTATGGTAGGTATGTTTAACTTTTAGTTTTACGCTAGCTTCGTTTTTCCTTGTGTCGTGCATAATAAACTTTTTCGTTTAATTTCATTATGGATCAGACAGGTCCTAACTTAATAAAGTCAAAAGGTATTTAATCTGCACGAATCTGTAAAATTAAAAATAACTAATGTAAAAACTGACAGAATCAATAAAAACTATTGTAGTTTGACGAATTCATTACATATGTGTGTCTTCAATAGTACAACATAACTCTGGTACTAACATTTGGAAGTAAGCGTCATAAACAAAATTTCTACGCGTTCCATCCAGTAGTATTAAGCGTTGATTTCGTCTTAAAATCTGGCTAGTACTATATCGTATCCATTTTGAATGGAGCATAAACGTAAACAGACCGCCCATACTTAACCTAAAATTCACTTTGTTGGCGCGTCCTTTTATACGTAATTTACATTACTAGTCGATTTTAGACCTACCTTCAATAAAAATTGCTTACAATTATATCTGAAATTCGACGCCAAGCAAGTGAAATTTTGTTATTTGTGTCGTAATTTGTTTACTAACATGCTTAATTCAAAATGGATAAACCATAGGTATATAAACTCTATGGTGTCTTCCAAAGAATACCCATTATTCTGCGTAACCTGTGACGTCCCACTGTTGAGCAAGTTTCACTCTTGTTTAGCTACATTTATACCTAATGCTACTACCCAGTCCATAAAGTTATTTGTTGTTTGGTTATGTACCTACTCTACCTACACAAAAATTATCATATGTATACAATAATAGATACAATATTTATGATGTTTGTGTTCTTATAATAAATAAATATATTAAGTAACAGTTTCATGTGTTTCAGTAAAAATATTATTCATAGTTAGTTTGATAAATGTATGTACTTAATTTATTTTAACTAGGTACTTCGGTACTTACAGCAACAAGAACAAGAATAAGTATAAACCTCATTTTTAATGGAAAAAAGTGAGAAGCCAAGGTGTTAACAAAAACTATGTTGAAATGATTGAAATTCAGGTATATACCTACCTGCCTATGAAAGTAAGTATGGTAGGTATGCGAGATCAGGAGTATATTTTATGACTATTGGTTTTTTTCTAAAACAAATAGGTAGGTAAGGTACTAAGTACTTAGGGACCAACTTTTTGCTTGTAAATTATACAGGCCAAATTCGAGTGTGTTTCATAGAGGTAAGAAAGTTTCGTAAAAAATAAATCTAATAAAAACATAAATTTGAAAACTATCAGAGTTCGTCGTATAGAGAGTGGCTTTACCATCAGAAGTACCTACCGAGATCGTAATAATTATGCTCTCGGCACTTTTTACCTATGTACTTCAGGACTATTCAGGAGGTTCTATTTTCGTCAGTGTGTTTTTTATAAGTAGGTATTCCTGATCGACTTATGAGTGAAAAAAGTATATACTAATATTATCAAGATCCGAGGATTGATTTGAAGGAAGATTTGATTGTTTCTTTATGGAAGATTTGAAGATTTGATTGTTTCTTTATTTGCATTGATTAGGCTTCTTTCATCATTAAAAAACTTTCTTTTCAGGGAGTGTGGAGTGACATAGGCTTCTTTTATTTTTATTCTTTTATTTCTTCCCACGGGAACGGGAACTACGCGGGTGAAACCGCGAGGTCTTGCATTAGACCGTTATTTTTTAGTATAATTATTTAAGATGTGTTGTATAAGATGTAGGAATATCTATATTTCATCAATTTATTTACATATAGGTATTAAGGCAAGTGTCCTAAAAAATTCTCCATCAGTTAGACTTTATCGCAAGATTGTGGACACGTGTTTTTTATTACAAAAAATGATGAAGGTGTAATATAAGGGATTAAATACCAATAGCAATGACTCGATAGATAGGTAGTCCTGTCCAAATCTTGCCAGGAAAGCTCCAGAGTTGCAAACATAGTCTTCCAAGCATCACAGCTCAGGATGTGAGCTCCTGTATGATAACGCCACTCATAAGTTTCAGTAACATTTGTTCGGTGTCCATAAAGCTTTGAATTCGGTCAGCTAAAAGTATCTGAAAATAAAGAAAATAGTTTTACCTATATTATTTGTGTCTTTAGTAAGTTATCAATCACATCACAACAACCCAGTTCAATTTATATTAACCAAGGTATAAATCACACTATCACATCACACAATGGATGTTTGTTACTTCTTCACGCCAAAACTACTGAACGGATCTGGCTGAAATTTAAAATAGACATAGTCCTTAGTCTGGAATAAAACATAGGCTACTTTTTACCCATAAATCAGTTCCCGTGGGATGAAAATCATCTTTTAACGTTTCCATAGGAACAACAAGTGCAAAGCCGCGGGGCGCAGCTAGTAATATAGATAGATAGATAGATAGACTCTTTATTGGGTACACACACAAACAGCACAGGAAAATAACAAAAAAGAACAGCAACAAACATCAAAGGCATACATAATTAAGTACATAGGTACAGGTAAGCAGGTACCTAGTGAACATGAGGTAAAAAAACGAAAGTGAAAAACAAACAAAACCAAGTGCTAATAGGCACTAACTAACAGTGCACTCGCCTTATCAACAGGTGGGTAGGTAGTCACCGCCCGCCCAGGGCGAGGGATATCTAATAATGCAATATAATAATGCAAGATAAAACAGCTAGGGACGGATTTTGCTCCAACTCAAAAATATAAGTAACATGTTTCTTCATCGTTTCTTTTATGTCTACATACCGAAGCGACCGAAATAAAACAAACCTACTCTATTTTATAATATAATTTGACCTTTTCTGATTGTACATTTATTGTATTTATGGAATAAAGAATTTTTGATGTTTGATAGATATTTCTTATGAAAACACCCTGAACAGATATCCGCTGAATAGAAGATCATTTGTTCCAAGGCAGGGATAGAACCCGCAATATCCTGCGATGCGCCGCGCAATTGAGGTCGGTCACATAATAAAATATAGGTAGGTATGTCTCTGCATTGTTTACCTACTGATTGGAAAGAACCTTTATGAGGAAATAGAATTGTCAAATATAGTATACTTTTGTTCATGCAAATACCTAAGCTGGCATAACTAAAAAGAACTTACAGAAACTAGAAATGAAATAAATATCATACACATTTTTTACCATGAAATTCCAAGATAATAGGCGAAAATGTGAGAAAAGGTTTAAAATGTTTTATGAGTTCCTGAACATAGGTACTTTTATGACTATTGGGTCCATAAAATGGTAAATTTAGTTCTTAAAACTCCTACCTAAGGCATATAAAAAATTGCCTAAACATTTTACTTCTTCACCAACTATGTGTCTTGGTATTTGCAATCTCAGTCATGGTTATCTGTCTGATACAAAACCAGAGTGGAACAAATTCTACAATATCTGCTCTGTCATATAAACATAGGAGTGTATTGTACATTATGATGCTCCTGTTGTAGGTACCTAAATGGAATAATGTGGAATGTGATATTTAGCTTGAAGCTGCGATTGATATTCACATGCCAGTAATGTGGCGAACATTTTGTTATAATATCACTACACAGGTGATATTATAACAAAATGTTCTTTAATTAATCATGTCAAAAAGAAAATGCAGAAGAAATGTGTAGGGTTTCTATTAAGTTTATTTAAAGATATACGGACTTTACCCAGTCTTCCCGCAATGTATGCACTTTATTCGTTCTAGGTATGGTCGGGTACTATAAACTTGAAATTAGAAGGGAAATGATGTTGATAATGTACAGTTTTATTCTAATTAGAGGCATGATACACAACCCTTTGGTCTTAATGAACATAGGACTCTAGGCTACTTGCAATTCCGAGGACAAAAACTAACCTCCTGAGCAAGTCCCCGTTCACACGGGCCCTTCGCATTTTTAATAGTCTATGTGCAGAGAAGGATAAGACATATTTTATATTTCCTTGCCAAAATTTGGAGGAAAGGATTTGGTTTAATTTTTTTGGGACAGGACGCATATTAATATCTAAAGAACTTTATAGCCAAAGTATTAAATAATAGTTAGTAGATTTTTGTTGTAATTTTATTATTGTAAATAAAATAAATAATTTTTTGTAATAAGTGTACATATCACACTAATATTATAAAGGCGAAAGTTTGGATGGATGTATGGATGGATGTTTGTTACCTCTTCACGCCAAAACTACTGAACGGATCTGGCTGAAATTTTGCATACAGGTAATTCTAATACTGGAATAAAACATAGGCTACTTTTATCCCATAAATCTGTTCCCGTGGAATGAAAATCACCTTTTAATGTTTCCATAGGAACAACGCGAACGAAGCCGCGGGGCGCAGCTAGTTTTTCTATATTTCACTGTGTCATTGGTGTTGTACTGTAATGAAAATGTAAATATGTAATTAAATAAATAAATAAATGTCTGATATGAATATAAATAAACTATTTGATGCAACATAAGAATCAGCCCCTTCAACTCAGGCTGTGGTTGTGATAAGAGTCAACTGCGCAACCTAATAGCTTCTTTCTTTCTATTTTTACACCTCTACTTCTACTGCCATCACCAATCTGCCAGCATGGAGATTACAAAAGCCCCATATATGACTTAATTCCACTGCTGGACATCCACCTGACTAGAGGGTGTGGTACCTACGTTTGCCGAGCTGCGGTCTCTACTCAACAACCCTGCGCCTGTGCCCTAAAAATAGGGGACAACCGTCCCCTATTTTTAGGGAGCTTTAATTTTTAATTGTTGTTATTATTAGAGAAGAGGCTCATTGCCGAGGGATTGATAACCTTATAGACTAGCTCCAGAAATCACTTTACCTTATTCAACCCCAACTTGAGAGAGAAGTTTTGTCAAAATCCTCAAGAGTAAATTTCCTAATACTAGGCGGGAGGTCATAATTTTCCAGAGCTGGGTTGTAAGTCCACGGCAGAACATGAGTTATGCCATTTTGGTCTACCAGTTCTGTGATACCATCGTTTTGCTTTGACATTTTCTCCTTTTGCAGATTGTTGTATAGATCTTGGAAAGACAGCTTTGTTTCAATGGTTTTCGCAAGATTCTTTGTTGCAACTGGAAATTGACAAGTGAAACTTTTAAATCGTTCATTTTTACTAACACTAAAGTCTAAAACGTAACGACAGGTTATTTACCATCTGAGTTTCGAGCTTTCCTATATTTCGGCACAATTCCATGCGCCCTGATCATGGCGCATATCCCGTGAACATGGCGCATGAAAATGTGCCGAAGTATTGGAAAGCTCAAAACTCAAATCATGGTAAATATGCCGTTGTAAATGACTTTAATTGACACATGATTCGTTTGTAAGACAATTACACATTAGGTCTGTAATACCCATCTGTATTGGTTCAATGGTGGATGCAGGCCGACCTATGATATATAGCGCTTTTTTAGCATTTATCTTATGGTAGGTAATGCCCATAATCCCCACGCTGGGCATGCGGTTTGGGGATCGCAGTTAGGTGGTAGAATTGTTCTGCAGGGGGCGCTGCTGCCTGCCCCCCGGTGTATATCTCTTCTTCGTTGTTATATCGCCATTCCACCTGGCTGGAGGGCGTCCTACACTATGTTTGCAGCTCTCTTACAGAGAGTCTATTTGCAATCAAATTTGACACTTACCATAGCCTTTTAGTGCCTCTATTTGATCTTTGGAATAGTGAGAATACCTACAAATGATGCCAAAACGACATTCACCACTAAAGAAGCGATTACACTGCGTTTTCTTGCTTTCCTCTGATACAATTGTCTCTGGGTCTGAAATAATAATAATTCATTTATTAAATCACACAACATTTTAGTTGCCGTTTTAGTTGCCGTTTTAGTTAGTGAGTTGTCTTAATATCTATGTTAAATTAAAATACAAGTACAGGTACATAACATAAAAATTTAAAAATAAGGCATACCTTTACTTGTGTACTTAATTAGGACCCGAATAAAGGCATATATTATGTCCGTGTTCAGGAAATTCCGTGGAAGGCTGATACAAGAAAAGAGTTATTTTTACATGCCTACTGCAACAAGCAAACCTGCATGCAAGAATATTACATCTGATTGACGCCAACACTGTGCTCCAGCTTTATGTACTTCTGGTCATCAAGGTCTTTGGTAATGTAATGCCCTAAGTATTAAAACTAGTAGATGCATTTTAGTTCTGCTCTATCAAGCCTAAGAACTAGCACAGAATCAGGTTCTTTACTGATGGCCCTGAACACCATGAACCTTTTTTTTACAATTAAAGAGCAAGCCATTTTAATGTAAGTATAATAAATATATCAAATAAAAAATGTTTCTTTAAAGTATCAGACTCCTAAAAATACGCAGTAATAATAAAACAAAGTAATTTATGAGTGTACTCCTCACATATTTATCTTCTGTGAGTGCTGATCGATGGGCACAGCAGTAAGTACATTATGGTCAAGCAAATTACTTAATATATCTGTGTTGTGCTGGTAGGAGGCAACTAAGGGATATCCACCAGGGGGTGGGCAGCAGCGCCCCCTGCAACCACATGCCCAGCGTGCAACCAGCGTGGAGTTATTTTGACACTTTATTAAACTAATTTTGTTTGCGAGTGGAGTCTCCCTTATAAAAAACTTATCAATAATTAATTTAAATCTAGTAAAATATCTGAATTTACCTTTATATCTTTGATAATGTTCTTGAACAAGTTTTTGGTGAGCTAAGCCGCTGTTGTGCGTTTTTACGATAGACGGCGCACCTGACATTGTTTTATCGCAATAATCACAGTAATATCTTTTACCCATGACACAAAATTGGACAGAAATGAGTTAAAATCCTTGGAGAAAACACTAAACTTTCGTTTCCGACGAAAAAACATAAACTGTTTCCATTCCACAAATAAACAAAATAGTGTGAAAATAGTTCAACTTCAACTTCTTTTTTAATGGCACCGCATTTTTTTGGGTCTCGCTAGTTTATAGAAGTTACCTTAATAAAATAATTGGGAAAGATTTTAATATCTAATAAAAAAAACCTACTACGAGAATATACGTGATAGGGATCAGGAGAGTTTGGATAAGAAATAATAGTATGAGATTATAATAAAGTACCTAATTAATTAAAATACATTATACACTATAATATTTATATTAATTGTACAAATATATGATGATAGAGTCTGTTCAGTAAGAGAAGATTCGTGGGTCGCTCGTGTGTCAATTGACAACTTTTGTTGCGTTGACAATGACAACACTGCTCTGTCATTGCAGTACGACTAAAAGTATTAGTTCACCGTAACGCCACGAGTCTTATCTTTTTGAACAGACACTAGAGAATGATATATAGAAGGGTCTAACGAGGAAAGGAGGGAGGTAATATTAACAGGAAGCGGAATACGGAGGGCGATGAGATCACTATAGAAGGAATAGTGGTCGTATTTGTTACAAGAAAAAAATAGGATGGTTTTATCACCAAAATCATCAACGCACTCGCAAGAAGGGTCACTTACAATTTTCATTCTAGATGGCCCGTAGTGCATGTATGGCCCAGCCACATCCATAATTATGATAAATAACTGTTGTAGCACGTTTATTTAGTTTAATTAAAAAAACCAAGGTTTGTGTGGGACAATTCTTTGTAAAATTGTCCAGTGTTTTGCCAAAGCGGGAAACACCCATGTTGAGCCCCCAAGACTCAACACAAGCATTCCTTAGATAAAACCTGGGTAGAGCAAGGTCTTGCGAAAAGTTTTGTAGGGGAAAATATCTCCATACTCCACAGCCTCATTAGCAGGTTCATTGCCGATTATACTGCAATGGCTTTGGATCCACGTAAATTACACTGAATATTCATACTTATTTCATAACATTGCAATAGTTTAGTCCTAGAATCCATTATAATGTGGTAGGTATATTATTATGTTTTGGATCGGAATTGGTAGTTTATTTGTGACTGGAATAAACTCATTGAGTCACTAAAAATAACTGTATTTTTAAGTTTCAACAATAGTAAATATCGGTATTCCAAAGGGCCAAGCTAGACAATGTCACAATCGACGTCGCTTCATAGTGAATGCCGGTTGTCTACGCTCCCAGAGCCTTCAAAATCCCTCGGAACAATAACAGGGCACAAAATCCCATAGCATTCTCCAGTAAACATTGATGTTTCCTGCAGGATATTATAATCTTTGTGATAAAAATCAAGGTTGGCTTTCCGTATCTGGGAATGCTTGCAGCTGCTTGCGGCAATCACGCCAGCCATCTTCAACGGCAGATTTAAAATATATATTCAGCATTTGTATCATCGCGGTCTACGTAACATTTTCTCCTAGGTACGATACACTTTGACCTATACCTAATAGGTCAAAGTGTATCGTAGGAGAAAATGTTAAAGATGTACCTATAGCTACAGTTGAAGATTGGAAGAAGATTAGCTTGAAGAGTTGGAGCTGACATCGATTTATGCCTGCGATTTAGCTATACGTAAAAAAATTTGGTTTTTTAAGTTTCCAGTGTAAAGAAGTATGTAGGTGTACTATATAAACCAACTCTATGATGTAGGTAGTCACGAGGTGAGAGAGCTTTCGAATTTTGGGAAGAAGTTGGTGATTGATTTGAGCTGGAAGGTAAGTTGAAAAAGCTGAAGCTTAGGGTGGCAAAATTAGGGGGGGGGGGGGGGCGGCAAAATTGGTATATATGTAGGTATAGAACTGACACATTACAGTACATGATTCTAGTTCTACGGGAAGTATATGTGATTCGCTTGTTAACTTTAAAAAAATCAGACAATAACGGCTGTAACGGTTGATTGCGTTGACTTAGAAGATTTATTTATATCACGGCTCTAAGAGGTTTATAGACTTGATTTTTGACACCAAATACTGCCAACTTTTGGATATTTTGACGTTGACAGGTGCATGGTTGCACCTGTCGCACATCGTTGCAGGTGCAGTATCGGTACCTATATTCCTTAGCCCACCACACCTTATAAGTAGTTAAGTAAAAACAAACCTGCTGTTAGCTTAAAAAATATCCAAAATGTTGTAAAAATAATCTAGATACAAGATTGTTCCATAAAAAAGGAATTTACTTTATATATTATAAGCAGTGTATCTAGTTTTAGAAGTCAGTGGGGGCGGCAAAAATTGTATAGCTTTGGGGCGGCAAACGTGTAAATCCAGCACTGGCACTAGGTACTTTATTTATCCATTATTTTCATCGCTATAATTGCACCAATGCTATGCAAAGCTAGTAAGCTTTGCATTGTTTATAAGAAAATAATACATCGTATTATTATTGATTCCACTCCAAATAGTAAACAAACAACATAATCAGTGACAACCAAACAGCTGATTGATTTCGGCCATTTTTTCTCGCTCTAGTACATGTAAAGTAGGGGTCTAGGTTTGCTAAAGTTAGCGGGCTGCTAAGTCGCCGCCCGCCGCAAGCGTGAGCAAACTATTATGAATAATGTTTTTTGCAATCAGTCTTCTAGTGAGCAGCTAAAGGTCTGCTAACTCATTATGAATGAGACCGTTTGATTATGAAAATTAGGCAGCCAACAAATAAACTTAGATAGGCAAAAATAACGCAGAGATGGCGCTTACTTTCATTGCTGGTCCATAATCATCATGGTCATCATCATTAAAGCTTTAATACTTCACTGATGGACATAGCCTGACATAGGGCTCCCCTAATGAGCGCCATAGCGCCATGTCTTCAGTTTGTTCGCCGCAGCGTCTATTTGCAGTCTTTTACATCACCTTGCATCACCTTGGAGGGCGTGCTACACTACGTTTGCTGAGTCGCGGTTGCTACTCAAGAACACGTTTACCCCAAGCGGCGGTTGTCAGGTCTTCAAAACATGCCACTTCATCTTGCTAATTCTTTAGAGCCTAGAGCTATGTCGATAACTTTGGTTTTCTGTCAGATATTCGTTAGGTACGAATCCTATCCTTCGGAGAGCTCAGGTCGTTTAGTGATTTTCTTTAAACTGGTGGACCAACCAACCATACTACCGTCAGTGTTGAGTTTTGAAAGTATCTAGAATAATAATAAGCGAAGTTAGTGAATAAAACTGATAGGAGGTAGGTAGTTTGGCCATTTATTGTTGGTATATTTTTATTGTTTTATAAAAGGTTCGTATGGGTAGGCGTTATCACTTGAATCAAATACAGGATTCTGAATTTCTTGATGGTTCATCAAGAAAACCGTTTCAGTTTCTATGTTCTGGAGTGGCAAACTTAGCATGGCTTGCAATGGCTGAGCTGGTTGAAGCTGTTGCACGTACGAATGATTTTCTTGGATTGTTGCTTGAATATTTTGCTTTGGACCATTTTGCCATTTTGCTTGCCTTGTAGGGGTTCGCAACACTTCTAGTAAGGTCGGGTATACTTTTGGGTGGTTGACAAAGAGCCGGTTGAATCGACGCTGGTTTAGCAAACTCCGCAACGCAGTTCGGTAAACAGTTGCTGGGAACAGTGGTAAGCTTTTGGGTAGACCTGTAATAAAAACAACAGGACGCTGCACAGTGTGTTATGGAGCCCAAAAAATAGACATCCTCGTTTTCTGCACACAAACCGAGGGTAGTTACTATTTAGAATGCAAGAGTAGAACACCCAAGTGCCAATTATGATTAGTTCAAGCTAAAAATATTTTCAAAATTGACAAATTTTATTGGCCTAAATTCCGAAAAAAAATTATATTCCAAAAAATACTATATACGTAGATACAGAAAAATCACCCAATAATTATTTAATAGGATTATAAAGGCGCATCCATTGCTAGTAAGTGGCCTTCTAGCACTTAAAAAACTACATTTATTAATATTTTTCTGAATTTTATTTTTTATTTTTTTTCTTCGGAATTCTGCCGTATTAGCATCTGTTTTTTTATCAATCGAAAGCTCTTGGTTGGTAAACACTGTTTGTACCAAAATGATTACTCGCTTATCTCATGGAATTCGGAAGAAAACAATTTAATAAACCTTTTTAATAAATCAATGGTAACAGGTGTTCAAAAGATGTTAAAATTTGCCACTGATACCCGTACGTATTTCTGTTAATTTCACAACAGAGTGCTTCGTGCTTCTCATATAGCTAAATAATTAAAAGGAACCTAGCAGCTACAGTTAGTACATTGGTATGAGAGGTGCTTCAACTTTTGTTTTTAATATAAATTTTTATATTACGTTATTTTTAAATACTGCCACTTTTGAATTGTGAAACCAATAATTGTATGTGTGTGTTTTATGTGACAAATAAATGATTATTCACTTACTTATTTACTAAAATTAATTTCTTACCATGTCCAGTAATCTCTTTAGTCGCAAAATTACCATTATTAAAAGATCGTCTTCCCGCAGAAATCTCCATTGCATATTCAGCATTTTCTCCTCGTAGAGCTTCAATTGCATCATCCTCTTTGTTTTCATAGGAGTTTATACCTAGCATATCCTTGATATTTTTAATGAACTCCAGTTTAGTGGCATCGTCTTTACCAATTAATGCTTTTAAATTATTTTGCAATAATTCTGTTAGATCAATTGCTTTATTATTTTTTACTCCAGAAATATTATTATTATATATAACTGGTTCATTAATAGTTACGATTTCTTCAAGGATTTCAATGTCCCTTTTCGTTGGCGTTGATTCTTTGTCTGCATCAATAATTGTGTGATTGTTCGTTTTATTTTTCCTGACCTTTATGTTTTTAGATACCTGTGAAACAGATAAAGATTTTCTTGATCAATTTTCTTTTCATTCTGAAGGAGAGAATCATTGAAAATTTACTAATAAACATTTCACATTAATATCAATGATAAATTTGGATGGATAAGATGCTATATATATGGTGGGTAGTTTTTCCCCATCAATATTAAATTCACCGCACAATAACTTTTCGTAAATGTAACTACTGTAATCTGAATGTGCACTGCCATACCTACTTGCTTGCGCTCCGAGCCCTGCCACTTATCTATAGAAAATAAATATTATAAAGACGAAATATTTATTTGTGTGTTTGTATGGAATAGGCTCCGAAACTAAGTACTGGATCGATTTCAAAAAATCTTTCATCATTAAAAAGCTTACCTACTTTTCGGCAAGTGACATCTATCTATCTTTGTTTATAAAATAAAGTTGTGTTAGTTACACTATTTATAACTCAAGAACGGCTGAACCGATTTGGCTGAAAATTGGTGGAGAGGTAGCTTAGAACCAGGAGATGGATATCCAGTTCTCGTGGGACCTGACATAAAAAAAATCCACGGGGCGAAGCCGCAGGGCGCAGCTGGTATGCTATATTTTATCTTGGAATTCCCGCGAGAACGGGAACTATACGGGTGAAACCGAGAGACACTGCTGCTAGAGTAAATAAAGTAACGCAAACTTTGCAGTAAAATGTACATACCACACGTAGAAAAAGTAAATGTTCAAAATCGTAGAAGTAAGCACAAAGAATGACCGTATCGCTAGTTCTACTAATTTGCCAATTTTGATGACGATTAAAAGTCATTATTGCAAATCAAATTAGATTCAATAATTGAAATTAGATTTTTAATTAAAAAATTTCTTACCCGCGCGTCAATCACAGCTGCAAATACAATCACTAAAAGTATGAATCTCTCAGTAGTGATTTCCATTATTAATGTGGTCAAAAACATCTGAACTGTACTAGAATGCTCTTCAATAGGGTTTTTGAAGCGTGACAAACGTTTCATTTACTAATGCGTTTCTTCACGTCTTGATTTATGTTTTACGGTAGTGTTTTGATTTCAATCTTCTGATAATGGGATCTTTCCAGAGGTGTATCAAGTCTTTTGATGTTTTATTACCGTATGGTGCCGGCCTCGAATCTTCACCACCCAAACTCTTGCCGCAGGTTTCTTAAGGGCGACAAACGGTATCCTTCGGCGGGTTGCAACCACCATTAATCTGCGTTGCCTAACCGTAGGCATAATGTAAGGCATTGTATGACTACTCCTAATGTAGGTAAGTGATTTCTTACAAAACTTAGATCTACTCTACTTTTAAAAGTAGGTCTGATAAAGAGCGCTATAAACATTCTAACGCGTAGCATTCTGCAAGACTTAGAGAGAAAATCGCAAACGTACCTACATATACTGATATCATAAAGAGGAATGATTTGATTGTTTGTATTGAATAGGCTCCAAAACGAATAGACCAATTTACAATATTCTTTGATCATTAAAATGTTGACAGGCTGTATTTTATTCCGGAAATCCCACGGGAACGGGAACTACGCCGTTGAAACCGCGAAGCACTGCTAGTAATAAAAACTTCTCTGAATATAAAGATCGTAAAAGATTGCGGAAGTCAAAGTAAGATTCTATTGATTCTTCTTGGTTTCTATCCTATTCCATATTTTTTCCACAGTGGATACTCAAGTCATGAGAGATGTATTGTATACAGTGTATACTCAATAATAAATTTTGTTTAATAAAAACTATAAACCTTTTTATAGTTTTTTCATGGATTTTCATCGATCCCATTGTCAGAGATGAACCAAATTAAAGTGGGACCAAACGGAAAGCACCAGCTTTTATATAAAAATGTATCATGAAAATCGGACCACCCAGTCAAAAGTTCTGAGGTAACACACATAAAAAACAGTCGAATTGAGAATCTCCTAATTTGAAGTCGATTAAAAATATGGACTTTATTCTATACAGGCCTCGCTACGGCAAAAATTCTAAGAACATTTTTGCCGTACAGGTTTGTGCTACGGTTCGTAGGTCGTGCTACGAAGCTGCGATGGACCGGCGGCGGCGGCGTGGCATACAAAAGATTTCAACGCACACCAACCTTTGTACTACACATGCCTATTGGCCTCACACGCACTGCCAAGTAAATGTTTCATGTTTTTATTTTCAGGTCATTTTCTTATTTTTTGTTAAAGGTGACATCTATAAAACAGAAAAAAAGAATATTATTTATCAATTTACTATGAAATGCTTGCCACTATTTTAATCTAAGTAAGTGAGAATACACACAAACAATAACGTACGTAAGTACGTACATAAGAAGTTTCCTCTACTGTACCTACTTTCCTAGTAGAAGAAATTATAATATATTATCGTGGAAAACAAAGTAACGCTGGACTCATTTTGGAGGACGGAACAGAGAGGTCATCAGGATACCTCTACTGCTTTATCCTGCTTTGTGTTGGAAGAACACCAACGTTTGTATGTAGGTTCAATATGGAATGTAAGCGGGTTAACTAGGAACCTTGTTTGTGTTGGAAGAACACCAACGTTTGTTCCAAATTGGTCTGCTGACACAAATAAGGATTGTTGCAGATGAATTCGTCAAACGACGATCGTTATTCTGTAAAAAAATAAGGTAATCTAAAACCAAGAGATTTTAGATTCGGACGAAATTTATATATAAGTGGGTGGGTGGGAAAAAAAACCGGAATTCCCACGGGAACGGGAACTACGCGGGTGAAACCGCGAAGCGCTGCTGCTGCTATACGATCTTTATATTCAGAGAAGTTTATATCACTAAACTTCTCTGAATATAAAGATCGTATATGGTTGCAGATGTCAAAGTAAGATTTCATTATGATGTTGGCAAATGTAACAGTATGTGTCCAATCCATTGTCTGAAGAAGCCCGAAAACTTTACAACCTTACTTTAAGTTTTTTCTGCAGAAATTAGTTTTTAGTTTTCATTTATATAATATGTTATAAATAATGTAAATATGTACCAATTAGGCGATGTGGTCGCTCTGCGACAAAGCCTTTTGTTGTGTGGTGTAAAATAAAAAAAAAAGGATTTCATTGATTCATCTGACTTTCTATCTTATTCCATCTTTTTTTCCACAGTGTATACTCAAGTCATGAGAGATGTATAAACAGTGTAACACTTTCAATAATTAATTTATTCATTTAGGTACCTACCTAATTTTATATGTTTAATTATATTGTTTGTAAGTTATGTAAGTATTATTTCTGTTCTGAGCTGTATCAGAGTTGTGTTTGTTATTAAAGTTTTCTATCTCTAACGTAATGGTCTAGGAACTACTTGTAATATTATTTATTCATTTAGGTACCTAATCTTATATGTTTACTTTTATTGTTTGTAAGTTTATGCAATATTTCTGTTCGGCGCGCTGTATCAGAGTTGTGTTTCTAAATGACCTGCAAGTCCTAAGCCAGTACCTGGATTGATTATCAATTGAATGCTATCTCCACTTCAATCTATAGTAAACTTGATAGATAGGTCGTATGTGGTGGGTATACAAGTGTCAGTAGACGCTATGGCAAAATAGGCCTTTGTTTTCAATATTTTCTGCATAAATATGCATGAAAAGGTAAGTAAATATATATATATAAAATATGTTATTAATAAATAATAAAATAACTGATTATAAATCAATAATTTTCCAATAAAATACCGGTACGTAAGAGGCGACTATGGGATATCCGGGGGACGGAAAGCAGCGTCTCCAAATAATTGTTTTATTTTGCAATTTGAATAACTTAAAGATTTTTTTGGATAACTCTCTATTGTCTTACCTGTAAAAATAGATGTACTGATTTTGATTATTAATTAACTAATTTAGATAGATAGATAGAAAATTCTTTATTGCACACTTAAACATAATTAACAAACAAAATAAACATTACAAAAATGTGACAATTGGCGGTCTTATCGCTCAAGAGCGATCTCTACCAGACAACCGTGGATGGATAGGATGGTTGGATTGAACATGGGGATCCGTGTGCATGTAGTTAGATAATACAAATCTTACATACAAAATAAAATAAAATTTAAATACCTAATTTATTTGGAACAATATAATTACAGTTAATTATTTACATAGATTAACACAATAGTACACAGGATGGACTAAATAATAATCTTCAACATTGTTTTTGTTTTCAGATCTCAATTCCCGGCAGGTTTCAAGTGGTATTACATACAAAAGAGGAGGAAGATGCGTTTGACTATGTTCAGAAACGTAAAGGTGTCAAGACTAATAAGTAAGATTAAATAAATTGTCACTTCTAACTATGAAATCGATTTTGACGGTATTTGAAACCGCATCTTTCCCCACTCTCGGCCAACAACCGGCGGCATAGGGAAAAAAAGACTAATAAAGACTAATTGCAGTTCGATTAACTATGGCATAGTATCCAATCGACACTGACCTAAACTGGAAATCACATACACAAAAAATCAAACAAAACTATCCAGCTTGACATACGCCGTTAAGAAAACAACTGATTTAAAAAGCTCCCTTGCTATTTATTACGCAAGTGCTCATAGCCACCTATCATACTCCGTCAATCTATGGGGAAACAGTACCATACCAATGCAAAAATGATCTTTACGCAACAAAAAAAACTTATACGTATTTTAGCAAACATAGAACAAACGAGTGATTAGATCTCGTCCCCGAAATCGTTAATTCCGCATAGCAAACTTTCCATTCGCATTTTTCCCCACTAGAACTTTTACCCATTCTCCTTTTTTATCATTCATAAAATATTTCCAGTGTCATAATTTCCTAATAGCGTACTTATCCGATCCTTTTGTTTATCATTCGCGAATATTACCAGAATTATAATTTCCTAATAGCGAACATAACCGATATTTTTATTTATTATTCGTGATTAATCCCAGTGTCATAATTGTCTAATAGCATTTATCTACATAATACAAGAGGAATGAATTCCTAATAGGTACGTATCCATGATATTATCCATTTTACCTTCACCACTCTTTTTTACCTAAATATAATTTGTTTTCAAGTTTTCTAGCAGAATTGCATATGATTTGTTACTTTAATTTATAAAAATGAGTTTAAAAAATAATTAAACGATGTAATATTTTGATAAAATTGTATTCTTAATATACCTTTAAACCAAAGCAGCAACAAAAAAAACCTTCCTATTAGTTCACCAAATGAAGCAGTAACAGGCAGTTTCACGTCTTCGTTTGGTGAGCTATATGTATTATAAACGTAAGCTATTGTGCTAGTACCCACGAGCTTTCCGGTACATTACGGTTATTCTTCGAATAAAAGTTTCGTGAAATCCAGGCTTAGTATTTTAAGTATGACAGTTGTTGAATACATATGTCAATGGATGTCATACCGATGAGAAAATTGTTTAGAATTTTTTGTATTTTAGTGTCTCTATCTGTATATTTTTTGTTCCGTTTCTGATAAACGTTGCGTCCCATTTCATTTTGCAAAACAATAAAATCGACAATATTTGCCTCAGCTTTTAGCTGCGAAACAAAGTGAAACAGATTATAGTTTTTATGCATTCTGCCATTAATTTTTTTGTGCCAGCTTTCTGTAACATTATTCGTTCGGTGCCGGTGCCCGAAGCAGAACAAAACATCTATCATTTCGATTCTTATCCATTGTCTTGACATGTAATCATTAAATTTTGATATATTTGGCATGTTTGGAGATTTAACTAACACTGAGAGCCATCCTTCGTGTATTTTTGTATTAGGTAAATGTGCAAGAGCTACACATTTTGCTAAATAAGCACATCCTTCTCGGGTATCTGTTAGATCCCATTTTTCACCATTTTTGTAAATCGCCTGGCAATAATGAAAAAAGCAGCCTGTTAAGGCAGCAGATGGATATATAGCTCTCAGAGCGTTCATTGCCGCAGTCTCATAGTCACTCTTGATAAAGTCTGGACGAAAATTAGGAATATTTTCCTTAATCGCTTGAAACAACTCTTCATATGTAGCCTGGGTCTTATCAGGCAACAGTGCATATATACACGGGACGACTTTGGTGAAAGCATCATCCGAACCAATATCGGCGTGTATACTGTATAATTGAGTAAAAGGCTTGGGGACCATTTTAAAGGTACCGTCTACAAAAAAAGTTTTTACATTTTGTATCCATTCTTCACATTGTTGAGTTATAAAAACAATAATACCGCCAATCTGAATGCATAAAAAAATTTCTACCAATTTTTCTGCGATTACAACATCTTCGCACGATTGAAATGTTGAGTTTCCGGAGGCTTTATGGCTTGCTCTATATATAGCATCTCTCTTTTCACGAAACGACGGTAACTTGTCCGTGTATTCTGGTGACATGAAAGTTTTCATTTCCTCCTTATAAAGGAGAGGAATGGGTCGATAATCCGTCGCGACCTTTTTCTTTATTTCGATGATTTTTTTTTCTATGTCGATGCTCTCGAAATCAGGTACCTACACAACAATGTCCAGTTTCACGAATAATTTTTTCTTTTTTATCATTCAGAACCAACGTGCCTTGGCATGTTCCTTTTGCGGAACAAATCCAGACCGACGAACCATTTTTATTGTTTCGTTTCAGATAGTGTCTATATCCGGCTCTCACTAAAATTTTTCCTTTATGTGTACTATCAATGAACTCGAATGATGATGTTTTCTGAACACTAGCTGAACTCTCTGGATCACATTTTTCATTGCTAGTTTCCATTGTTGCAAAGAAATGATACTATTTTATATGCAATTACAATTATTTTCAACCATTATAGTGACGCGACAATTCAAATGACAAGTGGCTGACTAAACTCATGTATATCAGTGAAAGATACTAAAAAGAGGGCTTATGCGTTCTCAAGTGTTTATGGTAAATGATACTTAAGAAAATCCCAATACATTTATGAAAAAGATGAATGGAACTACACATTGCCGTGTATTTCGACTCGCGGCAATGTGTGTGTGAGTTTGTTATTTATACATTGACGTTATTCTGAAAGGGTTACAGTTTTAGAATAGTAACACTATCGCATAAGGAATACGAATTTTGCAAAAAAAGAGTAGGATATTTTTTTTGTACAGGAACAATATCGCGTAAGAAACAAAACTATTGCAAAAAGAAGCTACTGGGAAACTTTTGCTATGGAAAAAATATCGTTTAAGAATTAGAAATATTGTGATAAATGTCGTTTGGCCATTGTTGAGAATAAGGAAGCAAGCAAATGAGAAAAAAAAGTGGCGGGTAAAAGTTCTAGTGGGGAAAAATGCGAATGGAAAGTTTGCTATGCGGAATTAACGATTTCGGGGACGAGATCTAATCACTCGAACAAACAGACAGCTGTAAACCTTACTTCAAAATTTTTAAAATACTCACCTTGCCCTGCATTTTCGAAACTTGTACATTCGTTAGAAAACATAAATTGAAATTTATTAAACAAGGGATAAAACCTTCCCCTCTCGTTCCCTAAGATATAAAAATAAACTTATAAGACCTGCCTCCAAACTGAAACTACACTCATCGAACCCCTATGTAATGATTATTAAAATATATAATAAACTGCCTGACGCGTTGCCAAACGAAAATAACGACAATGTTTTTATAAAACAACTAAAGATTTTATTAACCACAAAGGCTTAGGTACACGATTGACGAATATTTGAACGAAAAATAAAACTTTTTATACGAGTAAAAAATTCCTAACCAGTTAACGACGTCCTCCTCTCTCTCTCCATACATATTGTGTGCCATTTGTGTGCCCAGCAGGGTCCATAGTGAAACTTAATTATATGAATTATTATAAATATGCACGGGTATTTATCGCGTTTATTTACCTATTTTAAATAAACGCGATAAATACCCGTGGATATTTATAATAATGTGTTCTGATTAAAAAACTTAATTATATGAAAATGTAAATACCTCTGTACACCTATGGAATACAATAAATGATTGTGTATTGAGTATTAAGTATTGAGTATCCTCAACCTCAACAGCCTGTATTGGTCCACAGCTGGACGCAGGCCTCCCCCTGATAAACACCTTGTTGGCGTTTATCCAATGGATGGTATTGGCCATAAACCCCATGCTGGGCTTGCGGGTTAGGAATCGCAGTTCGGTGGTAGAGTTTTTCTGCAGGGGGCGCTGCTGCCCGCCCCCAGTGGATATCCCTTTGTCGCCTCTTACGACACCCACGGGAAGAGATGGGGTCGTGGAAATTCTAAGCCAGCACCACACAGCTAGTATAAGGCATAGTATACGGTATGTTATATTACAATTCTCTTCCCGCGATCCGGGTGTTGTAAGCGAGTATGGGATATCCGGGGGAAGAAAGCAGCTTCTCCTGCAAAATAATTAGTTATTTTGCAATTTAAACAAGTTAAAGATTTTTTTGGATGACTCTCTATTGTATCTATTGTATTATATTAGGTCTTACCTTTATAATTAATTTTGTTTAAAAAAAACTATAACCTACTTCAGTTTTTATAGTTTTTTTCAGGGATTTTCATGGATCCCGTCAGAACTAAACCAAATTAAAATGGGACCACACGGGAAGCACCAGCTTTCATTTAAAAAAGAATCATGAAAATTGGACCACCCAGTCAAAAGTATATTACAGTCACATTAAGAACCTCCTTTTTTGAAGTCGTTTAAAAATAGATGTATTTTTTTATATAAACAAAATAAAATAATTCCACCTGTGATTCTCAAACCGCACACCCAGCGCGCTGGGTATATGTGGTACCGTATCTCAGAGAGATGAGATAAAGCCAATAAGGCACTTAAGAGGCGAGACCTTTTTTATTCGGCGAGGTAATTTCGTTTACGAATAGACTGGTCTGGGAAGACCAGCCGGCCTAGCACGGGGATTGTTGACTAGGGTAGAATACCTAGAGAAAAATTACATCGTGCCATACATTGCGTAAATTATTGAAGTTGAAGGAATGAATTTCAAACATTTTACGCATTCGAAGAAAAAGTGACGTAATTTTTTTCTATTCTACCCTATAAGACAATCAGCGTGTTAAGCCTACAGACAGAATCATGTGGACACTCTGAGAAGGACGTAGGTAATACCCACTAAAAACCACTCCGGTGACCCTCTTTTGCCATTTACGCTAAAGCACCTGAATATTTAGACCTACCGCAATCGAAGTGGCGTCCCCTCTTCCTCCCATAAATGGCCGGCGAGCCCATCATTCCACACCCTCGCCGTCCCCATTCTTCCATCACCTTTCTTCTCCTCTATTGGGACACAGACAGGACATACACATAAGGGTGAGGCCTGCGTCCAGCACTGAACCAATTAGGCTGTTGAGGTTGAATGTGAGGGCATAATACTCTGTATTTCTTTCAGCCTCTTTGGTTCAGTGGCACACCTGGTGAAAGGTGCTCTGGGAGCTGGTCTCCTCGGAAGCCATGTCGCCTACATGAAGGCTGGGGTTGCCATCGCCGTTCCCCTCACTTTCTTCTTTGGACTTTTTATAGGGTACTGCATGTATGTAAGTAATTTTCTAATTTAAATTAAAAAGTGTTTATTGAAGATAAATTAGAAATAGTTGAGTTCGTTGATAAATTAGAACTAGTTGAGCTAACTGCAGACTGATGCAAATCAATCTACAGGTAGTTCAACTGATCCATATCATTACCACACGGAAGCGTCATCATGACGCTGGCTGCATTGCCCCGCTGTATGGCAATGCTGATACGCTGCGTCAGATACTCACCAGCTCTCGGGTCACCCGTCGCTTCGACCAGTAAACCTAATTTCTCAAAAAATCTACTTCATACTACATATATCAATAATTCATAGAACACTTTCGATAATATGTATAGTTATTATGACCGACTTTCAACAAAAAAGTTGAATCGAAATTGGTTCATTCAAAAACATCCTCGTGGACCTGTCAAACTCATAACACCCCTTCCTTCTTATTAATCATCATCATCATCATCAGCCTATATTAGTCTACTTCTAAACACAGGTCTCCCCTAATGAGCGCCTAAGCGTTCTGTTCTTCTTGTCAGGTTTGAAGCCTGGGTTGCTTTGACCTGAAAGTATCGGATGACAGTCAGTAAAGCTGGTAAAAGCACTGCAATAAATGCACACACAGCAATAAATGCTCTTAGGTCGAAATTTATCCATCATTAGGTATTTATTCATTTAGTAAAAAACCTACTTACATTGAGGAGTTTCTCCAACAACCTAGTTTGACTAGATACATTACTGCTTTGCCTAATCTAAGTAGTGTTCACGCATATTCACAAATTGAATGAATTTGTTACAAAATCTTCATGCTCATTAACCGTATTAGGTGTTGAACAACAACTACGCGTACAGCGGTCGAGCATTGAGTTTTCTGCAAATTATGCCAGCAAATCCAATGCAAAAAATACTAATATTCACATCCCTAGGCTCGAGAAAATACATACTTACTCTTATGGCTCAGCGACCGAAGTATGTCTTAGCTCCGATAAGAGAAGTTGCCATTTTCCCTGTCCTGCGTAGTTTCCAGCCAGTCCTCCGCCTCGACTCGAGAAAAAGATGTTTGTTATCAATATTACTTATAAAAGAAATGATCTTTTATCGACAGATCTGTAGTTGTGTTTAAAAAACCAAGAAAGTGTATTTTAGGTTACATTAAGCATCTATTGCCACTAGCGAGATTGTTTATATAAACAGGTAGTTAAAAAAATCGAGTATTTTGCCACAATCATCTTGCATCAATAACATAATTTTACGGCTGGATTATATACCCATTTCTGAGTCTTCCTGAATTTTGTACCATGAACTATGGTCTGGAACCTACTGCGGCTTTCAAATTCAAATTTACTTCTATAATCACATCACATCAATGACACCACATATTGTTTAATATAATGCATTATTAATGGTAGACAACCTACAGAGCATGTAAATCTAATACAATTCTAGTAAAAACTACCAAGACATACAAAATACACATAAAAATAATAATATTGTGGTATAATCTATATAAAATTATTCATTATACACATCGATCAAAAATTTCGCCGGCCCCCCCGCGAAATTTTTCGATTTTCGATGATTATACATAATAAACAAAATCAAACATCTTTATGTAACATCTATAATAATCTATATATTATATCTATAAAAGAATTTCGTGTTAATTCCACTTTTTATAACTCAAGAACGGTTGAACTGATTTGGCTGAAAATTGGCGGGAAGGTAGCTTAGAACCAGGAGACGGATATAGGATAATAATATCCTGTTCCCGTGGGACGTGACATAAAAAATAGTGATGATATGTAGGTACATATCATCAGGCTATTTTAGTCCAAATCTTCTTACCTCCTCAAAGTAATTTCTGGCCTGTGTGTTCTGTTCAGCCATGGTAGGTGGCATTTGGCAAAAATGTCATGCATAGCTGCAATGTACTATAATAATTATCTTTCTAACATTAAATCGTGTTCCTTCCAGTTATTGGTACACTCAGCGCAAATTTTGTACAAACGCACCACAGTACCGTCGATGACGTACGCCGATGTTGGAGAAGCTGCCGTGTGCTGCTTCCCTAACCCAAAGATCTCTAGATTCTCCAAAGCTTTAAGGTACTATTCTTCCTCTTCCTAGTTAACACTCCTTGGGCGGTAGCGGCATTAAGCTGAGGCTGGACCTATTTAGCCGTGCTCTGAGAAAGACCATTTTTTTTCTTCAGACTGTTTCGTAGAGCTATTTGTTTTTTATGTTTAGTCATAGTACTAGTTTTTTTCAGCTTTTATTGATGTGCTCAATGTATCTTTATTTGTTCTGTATTTTACTCTTCCTCTGGGTTGTATGTACATATTGTGTGTGCTAAATAAATGTCTATTCTACTCTATTATATTCTACTCTCAGTGCGTATAACGTAACGTAACTCGCGACGTATGCAGCTTGACCTAGCAGCATATCGTGCCGCTCCACACCATCAGGTTGCACCGCTGATGCTGGGCACTTGGGCAGTGAATGAGTTATTCCACTTTCAGTGTTCATAACATGATATACCTCTATACATAGGTATTGCAGATTGAGCGTGTTCGAGCAGTGACTGAGGAATAAAGGTGTTAACTCATTATGGATCTCTCTATAACTCATAATATAGTAATCTGAGCCCCTAGTCCGGTTGATGATAGTATCGAGACATGAACGTGATGTCTCATTTTTCCATAGGATTTGGTACAGCGCCTCTATCTCCTATACAAAATGAGACGTCTCGATCACGTCTCGATACTGACGTCAACCGGATTCGGGGCTCTGATCCTCTTGGCTCCGACTTCGAGTACCTATTTGTGGTCTTGTTTTGTGATTGATGATAAGTAGATCTTGAAATAGTTCCAATAATTTTAATTTTGACCTTAATTTTGTTGAGTTCAGCACTCTAGAATGCGATATTGGATTTGGTTTGGGTTGTATCTTATAAAACGGCCTCTCTCCTTTCATGCATGAGAGGCGATTTCATAAATTTATAGCCATAGTTTCATGCTTAAAAACTTCTTTACGAGTTTATTTCGTAATCAGAAAGAAATAACGTTTAAATAAACGATTTCTGATACAACAATCATAATGCTTACATTTATTTGGTCATTGGTCATAAGCATAACCACATGCAATTTTCGTTACGTTTGACACTTCTCCTTATTTTCCCATTTTAAAAGTACCTAGATAAAAAAAATTGCCAAATCATTTATAACTCGACCAAGCTAAGTTTGCACTTCGCGTTTTTGTGTACATTTTAATGTACCTATGTACTTATAATATAATGTTAAAAACAAATAAATGCAAAGTAAAATCTAACAAACATTTGTTTACTTTTTAAAGTCATAGCGAATCCTTGTTTGCGGACCGTACCTAAGCGTCAGTGAAACGTAATCGAGGCGAGGTGAAAACTTAATTTGATCGAGTTGTTATTATTTAGCTTTTTGTCTCCAATTCTCTCTAAAATGTTTGGAACCTGATAATATAAAGGTTGACCTTCCCTCACCAGATATTACATCGACGCGTTGCTAGCTCTGAATTTGTTGGGTGCCTGCGCTTGTTACCAGCTCATAATAGCGAAATCCCTGAAGCAGCTTGTGGAGAACAGCTTAAATACGTCTATTGATGGAGAAGGAGGTAATAAGTGTACTATGCTACGATGTAAATATCACTCAGGGTAGACTGATAGAAATGTCCGACTCGATTGAAAGACGCGCTGTTACACTTATAGGTGAAGACTCGCTTCCAGAGTCTAGCCTTTTATAGGCTTGATCACAGACGGCGCGTTGTCAGACTGTCGGTGTTCTACAAGTACCACTTTGGTGATTGTGCGCAAGCATTGCACGATCCTATCTTCTCCCTTCTACCATGGGACCAGCAGACGCACAAAAAAATCAAGCCATACTCGGTCGACATACCAGTATTGAACTAAAAAGTTCTGCTCTACTTTCATGATATCCACAGCAAAAGAGTGGAAAGAGCTTTCTCACACGAGCGCCCTCGCTTTCCACGACTCTTCTCTTTTTGAACAGACGTTAAACATTGTCATCGAAATAGACCAAAACTAAAAAATCGGACCAACATCTATACCGCCATAATATGTTTTTTTAAAGATTTTATTAATTAATTTCTTTTTCAGGGTACCCAGGGCTCAGGATATATTTGCTGGGGATGATCATTCCTATTATTTTGATCTGCCTTATCCGACATCTCAAATACCTCGCTCCGTTCTCTATTGTCGCTAATGCAATTATTGGTAAGTTTGTAAGATTGGTATTGCTTTACATTGGTTTAAAAAGTATATGCTGCAGATTGGTTTAAAAAAAACTATTCATCATTTCAAGTGATAAGTAATAGTACATTGTTACCCTAGGGTTTAAAGTAACTTATTTAGTCCTGAGACGGGGTTTAGCGCTAATAGTTCGACAGCCCAAATAACTTTACCCGAGGTAAATACGTGCTCATTAAAATACAAGGAAAGTAAAAATAAAAACAAACTAAAAAATGAGTGAAAAACGAGTTAACTGAAGAAAAAGTTAAAATGAAAACGTAAACTAAAGAAAAGATGAGTGAAAAAGGCGTTAAATCCATATCTGAATCAGATTAACTCATGAATACAAATCTCTGCTATACGGAACTACTATAAACAAAACTCTACAACTCGAATAAACAAATGAAGATCGTATTGTCGCTTTCCCGCTTTATTTTTTCTGTGGCAGCTATTCAGCCATTATTTTTCATATTCATGATAGAAAAACGTTAATATTTTGTCTAACTTTATGTTATTCTAAAGAAATAGTTGAAAGTATTTTATTTAATTTTTTGTTATTTCAATTTTACATTGCGCTGTGATTAAGCAATTTATACAGCCAATGAAATGCGTCAAACCAGACGCAGAAGCCATCTCACAAGAACTTGGAGTTGAGTAGCTAAATGGAAAATTTGAACATAGTTCAATAGAAATGTAACGTGATAACTGTCAGTTGAAAGCGTTTCTCTCTAGGGCTTAAAAGTATTACCTACTTTCCGCTCTTTACCGCTTCTCAGGCAACTTCAGACCTACTTTCCGTGTATGAGTAATAAAAAAGGTTTGAACAGTTGCACTTTTTTGATATTTCGGGTGTGTAATAATATTTTTTCATAAGTGCAGACGGCAAATGCCTTTTTACAAAATCGTGGATCGGGTATAGAGACAATATTTTATACCGAAGAATAGTAAACGAGAAACAAGTTGCCAATAATGATGCCATACTATGAATTGATTTTTTAGTAGTTATAACAAATAATGATCTTTATGAAATACTTTTCAGTATTTTGTTTGGGTTTGGCGATCTACTATGCTGCTACTCTAAACCCGAAGTTCGAGCACCTAAAGAAGACCGTAAACGTAACTGATTTCTTCGAGTTCACAGGCATGATAGTGTTCAGTATGTCTTGCGCAACAATTGTTTTACCAGTCGAGAACAACATGAAGAACCCTAGAAGATTTCCGCTAGCGCTTTCTTTAGGTAATACATCCTCAGAATCAAATTCTTAAATTGAGACCAAAAGGAGCGTAATTAAATTACGCAACACACACATACTTATTATTTAAAAAAGTTGGTGAATTTCTACTACCGTTAGATTTCAATTTTTTTGTTTAATAGAGTCCTTTTCGTGTAATAGAACTTGGACGCTTGTTTTTATGGTATTAAGGTGTCATAAACTTTACGAGAGAGAGATAGCATGTTTGGTGCTTTCCTATGATAAACTCAGAACATTTAGGTGACCCAAATTTGCTAATTATAATAATAAAAAATAAAAAATCTGCCTGTCTATGCTATGCATATTGCAGCAATTTATCAGTCAATAACTATTCTTTACCATGGGTAAAGACAAGTCGCAAGGGCACTTACTTTTACACTTTCTTTTCTTATTTTCTATGAATTACGTCTAGGTTCCATCATGGAATATTACTGCTTGCAGGAATGGGTGCAATTATGTTTTGCACTTTCACCATGGCGTTCTTTGGCTACTCCGCATTTTTGGAAAAAAGCGATGCTCCTGTTACTGTCAACTTTCCTATGAACATGTAAGTTTTATTTACGTTGTTGTGTGTATTTTTTACCTTACCCACAGGAATGTTTTTAAAAGTACATACAAAAACAGAAGATTGTTTCTAAGTTAATATTATTTGCTCTCATATCGATACTTATAGATTGTTTTGTATAAAATTTGACTTACTAAATTTTTTTTAATGAAAATCGGTGCGTATATTGTTGTATCAACAGAACTCCGTGCCCGAGTTTCAAAGCTACCTTTTGGGGATTTACAAATTGTCGATACAGTAGTTGATATATTCGTATATCAAATTATCTTTAGTGTTATAACTAATGGTTAAAACTTTTTACCCAAAAAGTAAGTTGTTTTCAGTGTTCCAAAGGTCAGCAAGGGCCTAGTTGCCTTTATGCTCCTCGTCACCCACGCCCTCAGTTCCTGGGTCCTGTTCAGTCTGTGCTGGGTCTACATAAAGGATCATCACAACCAGCAGAGGATCATCATCTGGGAGTACTTCTACCGAGTCCTATTTGTCATTGTGGTCGCTGTTCTTGCTATCACCTTTCCAAACATCAATTCGTTGATGGGCTTCGTAAGTTAATTCTATTTATATTATATAGAGGTACTTTGGCTATACTAGCTTCTGCTTACAGCTTCGTACACATCTTCGGTGAATATAAAGTAGCCTATAGTGGAACCACTAACACCTCCCGCTGTTGTGCGAAAGTCTTCCCCGGATACCGTCAGATTATGTCACTGACTTTTTATATACGACTTAAATCGTCATATAATAATAATAATATAATAAATAATGCTAGACAATTCACACAGCATTACCTAGCCCCAAGCTAAGCAGAGCTTGTGTTATGGGTACTAGATAACTGATAAACATAATACAATACACTACATAGATAGTTTTTTTTATTATACATGGAAAACATCCAGAAAGCCATGAACAAATGTCTGTTAAATAGAAAATGAGAAATATCTTTTGCTTTTTCGTTATTTCTAGACCGGTGCTCTCTGCCTTTCAAACCTGGCGTTCATCTTGCCTAATATTATCTACTTGCTTGTTATCTGGCACCGGCCAGGCCTCGGCAAGTACTACTGGAGACTGTGGAAGACCATTATCCTGATGGCTATTGGTGTATTCTGCTGCGTCTGTGGAACCTTCGTCAACGGAAGACTACTTGTCAAATTGTTAATATCAGAAAGTTAGGGTAGACATGTACTTTTGGGTCTTAATCAACTTAAATGAAAAAATCTCGGTAAACAAAGAAAATTACAAGTAATAATAGAAACAAATTAGAACATATTGTATTTACTATTGAAACAATTGAGCTAGTTGTAAACTATTGCAAATTAGTTAGAAACGTCCTGCTGTCTGCATTGCTCCACTGTATGGCATTACTGTAGGGGTATTTTAATTCATTCGATTCGTTTCCGAAGCGAAAACGTCAGATTCGATTCGGAATTCTATCCCAACTGAACTTTAGAACTTTATTTTTATTTATCAAAGTTTCCGATATCGAATCCGGCCTTTCCGACGAATTAAAATACCCCTGCAGCGAGCTGACAAGCTTCGTGCATACAAAACGAATCGATTTATTTAATTTAATTTTGAACCAGAATAAAATAAACGTAACAATATGTAAATTATAACATTACCTATATATTACCTAACACATATACCTACATATTTGAATTAATTTGGTTAATTATAATTAATAAATATAATATTGGTCAGCAGATAATTTACTTTGTAGGTAGTTAAGATAAGTCACAGAACTGTTTCTATGTAGTCAATACTTAACAAAAAATGCATTAAGACAAGATAAAAAAAAAGACGTGTGGCACTCGGGGACTGCCGCGGTAAAGCTATTGCATAGCATTTTGTATCAACTTATGCAATTATAATTTTATTTATTTATTTTATTCATGCAGTGTTGCTTTTTCTTTGTTATTAATTCAAGTTACACTTTTTGAGCGTGGTGACCGATAAGAATTTTACAAGTACAGCTATTCACTGTTGTACATAAATACCTATACACCTATATACTTTCTCATAAACAGCTGCTTATGTTGCGAGTTTCGTAGAGTCGTACAATACGTCTAATCGCACGCACACAACGCCGTGTCCAAGACTGCCGAACTGAAACGACGTTAGACGATGCACGCCCTTCAAGCCACACCTCCTTGCCCGGCGGAGTGGGGAGCGTGAGGTTTTTTCGTTACGGAATTTCTGGATTCGGTCCCCGCGCTCAAGGCCCGCGATAGAAGCTATGCAATAGCTTAATAAAAATAACTATTGTTAGAGTATGTTCAAAAAGAGTAGAGCCGTGAGAAGTGAGGGCGCTCGTGTGTCACTTTGACAACTTTTGTTGCGTTGACAACACGCTTTTTTACAGTAAACACAAAATTTATATTAATATAAAAACAATACAATATACTTATCTATATATCAATCTATTCAGGAATAAAAAAAGACACATTATATTATTTTTTTATTTACCCCTTACAGCTACTACAGTAGCAACAATTTATATACAAGTGATTTATTCTGTTTTTTAAGTTAGTTGAAGCAAGACAAATAGTAATTCCTCGGGAATAAAGAATCTATGGAACCACCTCGAAATCGATCTTTACACACAAGCTAAAGAATCATTAATATCGGACCACTTGACTGAGATATTAGTTTATATATCTAGATATTAGTTAGTTATAAGTACATAAAAAACCTTGCACAGCCTATACGAGTAGAGCCTCCTCCCTTATAAAAAGTCAGCTTATAAGGGATTGACAAAGCACATCGTGTGATTTTACTAGCAGCATTGCAGCATACATTTACCAGTTTGTTTCTACATGTTAAGAATCAGTCCCTTGGCATTCGAGTATGTGCCTGCGAGAAATAGAAGAATGCCAACCGCCATTACGAAAACATTCTTCCAAAGACGCCATTTCAGGTATCCTAAACCTGGGTGCTCCCATACCACTAGAAGGTCTATGATAGCTGGGAAGATGAAACCGATGTTGGATAGGCAGAATGCTCCAAGCTGGAAAGAGAATTTTGTTGATTATGAAGATTTAGTACCTAAGATATATCATGATTTTTTCGTTGCAACACACCGAATAAATACTTTTTTAGACTTATCATTATCAATCAACAAAATGGTTACGCGCTGTGTTAGATAGTATTACTTTTTCCATTGATAGATTTATAATTTACAAATAATTATGGGTATCTAGTAGACAACAGATATACTGAATCCTGATAACATACATAAAATTAATAGATTTTTTGGTCTAATTTTAGGCTCTTTCCCTCCAATCATCTTCATCAATCAGCCCGGGGTATACGTTTAGCTGTGGATGTATACACAGCTACCTTTACATAGGCCTCCCCCAAACGACGGCGGTACCGTGAACAGCGGTCCTGAGCCACCTCTATCCATGGACTCTCTGCTACCGCTACAATAGACTGCCTTTTGCATTGCATCGTGGTCACCACTCGAGAACCTTAACGGTTACCGAGCTACCGGTTATCGATATACGAGCTATAAGCTTTTTCAATCATTGCAGAAAATCTAGTCAAATTCGACTTACCAGTCCCATCAAGTTGCCCATATTCGGGAAGGCGATAGCAATACTGCCGTCCGATCACTAAAAGGCCGTTAAGTGACATTTCGTCAAATTCGACTTTTGTGTACCACACTAAAAAGCAGCTTTTGCTCTATCTTCCAATCTGGTTAAAAAAATTCTATCTCTTGTCAGTGCTGAGATACAGAGACCAGCTACACCACTATCTACATCATTTTTGGGGTTTTTCAAAACTAAAATACGGTTACTTGACTTTACAACACTAAAACACGATTAAACCAGCTTAGCAAAGTATTTAAGCCTACATTTTTCCGTTTTATGCCAGCTTATAAAACGGTTACTTGTAATGACAGTAAAAATAAACCGTTAGCGGACTTTACATGTGTTTTAGTATATTTTAGTACAGCATGCCACACTTGTAATTACGATGTCTAAAAAACAGTTTTCTAACAATTCCTACACTATAAAAGCGCTAGATATACTTAGCTGGCTCGTCATTGGAAAACCAATGTAAGATTGACACATTTACAGTACTAAAAGACAGTGACCTTTTTTTAGCTGTGAAACTATTTTATTCACGTGAATAAAAGCAAAACTAAAAAACAGTATAATGACAATGCAACGCTAGGAAAAGGTTAACTGCGAAGCTTTTCGCAAGCCCCTTACTCCTGCACACTCGTCGCCACAGAACAATACAACCTAACTCGTCGCTAGGACGTCGCGCAGGCAGGACACGCATATGATTAGTGCGAATTCCTCCAGAAATTAGTTCAAAGCGAGGTTTTTATCACACTGTTAAAAAATAATAAAACAAGTTAAAACTAATTCCCTATTATTAGACTACCTCAGTGACTCAATAAACGAATAACTAGCTGAGAAACAAAGTCTCAAGTTCGATTCCCGCGACCCGGCGGCGGTAGAAATATTTGCAGAAACAGAAATATTTCTTCTGAGTGTTCTGATAGCAAAGTATTCGTACTTCCTGATCCTCGCGGCACAGGAAAAAAATCCTTGTGTGGTTATTATCATTTTCATTATTTAATTCCGCGAGGTAAAGAATATAACTATTTGGATGGATAACTGTTGTGGCCAATATAAGAACGGGCTATTGCTTTCTTTAATGATTATATTATTTGATTAACAGTGACTTGATAGCAACCGAAACCATAACTTTTCAGTTTTTTGAGCCTGGTCGCTTCATGAGCTACGATTGATTTTATCATCGGGTTAAGCTGGCCATGGAAAGGAAAGGCAAACTGTACGACTTTCAAGATTTCACCGAGTGTGTCGCTTCTGTTAACTAAGCGATATGCGATATAGCGATATGCCGCGGCAGCTATTCGGGGCCTGAGAGGACCAGAGGAAAAACTTTTGGAGCCATTGTTTTTATATCCACCCATAAAAACAATGGCTCCAAAAGTTTTTCCTCTGGTCCTCTCAGGCCCCGAATAGCTGCCGCGGCATCAAAGTGGTAGAAAACTTCATTTACCTTGGCTCTTACATCTGCAATAATGGCAGCTGCGTGCCAAAGATCAAGCGGCGCATAGCTATGGGAAGGGAGGCAATGACTCGGTTGAATGGCATCTGGAAGAACCAAAGTATCGCGTGCAAGACAAAGATGCGCTTAGTTCGTGCTCTGATCTTCTCTATATTCTTATACGGAGTAGAGACATGGACCATCTTATCTAGAGAGAGGAAAAAAATTGATGCGTTTGAGATGTGGTGCTGGAGGCGAATGTTACGGATTCCTTGGACGGCGAAACGCACCAACGTATCGATCCTTACGCAACTGAAAATGAAGGACAGGCTATCCACGATTTGTCACCGCCGTATTCTCTCCTAGTTCGGTCATATTGCAAGGCGCGGCGACAAGAACCTCGAAAAGCTGGTCATTATTGGCAACGTGGAGGGCAAGCGATCTCGCGGTAGATCTCCAACCAGATGGACAGATCAGCTCAAGGAGGTCGCAAGTTTTACAACGTGGTGAAAATGGCCACAAATCGAATAAGCTGGAGACAGGCCGTCCACTCCAGCACAATAGAGACGAGAGAGTAATCACGATCTTCAGTCATGAAGTACCGACCACAAAGAGAATGTTGATTACGTAGGTACTTTGTACAACTAATATGAGATTTTGCTTTTTTGTTTAACGTTGTTGTTGATTTGAGTGACAAGTTATACCTTGTCAACTGATTTGGGATTTGATGAGCGATCGAGAAACCGGCTGTAACGTGTGAAAGACCTGAAAGACATAATACAAGTCTGTTTCCAAAGAAATAACCACGATATGCTTGCTCTCTATAACCGAAGTACGAGTAGGTAATAGTGATTATAAAGATGTTTTGAAACCTGAATTTAAAGGTCACCAAAAGTTATAGAGAAGCCAATAAAATTTGCAATTATCAATGCGTTAAAAGATATACCTAAGCGATATAAAAAGCATTTCTGGTATGAGATTCCTGAATGTAACTAAAAATGAAAGAGTAGATTGAATCTAGTCTGATAAAACAATTCAAGTTTTAAGACTGTTGCTAGAATGAAACATTAAAATAATAATTATTGAGACTGTTTTTATAAGCCTGTGCCGTAATCGTAGTGCATGTTTAATTGTTATAAAACGAATAATATTATAATTGATAATAATATTGTTTCATAGATAATAATGGTTAATAAAGGTTATTGTATACTGTTGTAAACTAATCACACTCATATTTAGAATATTAAAAAGTTTGTTACCCGTTCACGCCTTGAAATTTTGCATACAGGTAATTATAATTCTGGAATCAAACATAGGCTACTTTTTATCCCATAAATCAGTTCCCGTGGTATAAATCTCCTTTTCAACATTTCCATAGGAACAACGCGTGGGAAGCCGCGGGGCACAGCTAGTTATGTATAAGTAATTAGGTAGATTTTTTGTGGTAAGATTAATAACAGATCTCTTTCATAATAAATACATCATACATTTAATTTATGATTACATTATTTTAGAATAGTTGTACTTTTCTCTTTATACATTGATTAAATAATTATGTAAACTGTAAAAAGGCAATTTCAATGAAATCGGTAAATTATATTATTTTAATTGACCCCTATTTCCTTCTATAATAAGCTTACTCATTTTAAGAAAATTTAGACTAGACTGCTTATTTGTAATTATATCAATATACTTCAGATCAGTAATTGCAGCACTAAAAAACAGCTAGCATGGATTGCTTATCCAACTACTATGTTTTTGTTTAGAAAACACTTTAATTTTAGTATCTCAAAACAACATGAAAAACAACTAAAGCCTGATAACGCCATTCTCAGAGTTGAGGTTAGTTACATTTCAATTCACTTACTACTCAAGAACACGGCTAAGTAACTTAGCCGTTATTTAGCTTTGAATATGTATGTAACTGTTACTCATTATAAAATATTATCGCAGTTACAGTTTTTTACAACTCTTAAATACGGTTGCGTTTCAGCAAGCCGTTTTTTTGCATTTTATATTGTCACATTTGAAAGCTGGTAAGCACAACTTAAACACAAAATCTTAAATTAAAAAATAAACTTTCAACTTCTGAAATAAAATAATTAGGAAAAAAATAGCTTAAATGTTGATGAACAATTTGGTTTAACAAAGAAATCTGTATGTCTTCCCAATTTCCAGGGACATCATTTCCCACGTTTTGGCTCATACCCACAAATTTGGTTTTATCACTTAACGACTTTCTAGTGATAGGACGGCAGAATAGCAGTGATGACAACTATGAATGCAGCTCTGTACACCCTCTCCCACACCCAGTGCTGCTTGGGATCATGGAACCTCGCCACGTAGTGCCAGACTAAGTTGAAAGGAGCCCAGAAGTTGAGGGCGAAGGTCACGAATATCATAATTGCCATCAGGCATTTGAGGATTGTTGGGAATCTGAGGAAAAAAATACAATATAGGCTAGATTAGGATCACTAAGTAGGTACGTGATGGTATCAAACATTATGAGGTTAAGTGTGAAGGAAATTTAAAGTACTGTCATCAGAACACAATGGTGTCGATTCTGTGTTTAAGGATTCCTAACCTAAATTTTAAGATTTCTAAATTTTCTATGCTAGGTAGAACTAAAAATTATTGTATTCTCTATAAAGGTCCTAAAAATACCTATATTAGAACGTTTTTCAAAATCGCAAAACCTCTCTGAGTTGAGTGGTTGGGATTTTGCTACGAGCAAAATATGTTTTTTTTCTAAAATGTTATTTTAAAATACTTCTTTACATGGGTCAAACAGTTCATCCATTATTTGAGAAATATGTAGTTTAGAAATTCAAATCGATACTAGTTTAAAATCGATAAATTTTAATCATGACCTAATTAGATGCCTGCTAAAATTAGGTAGACGTTTCTAACCATAGCTAAAATGTAATGCAAATAATAGGGTTAAAGCTACTTATAACTAAGTTAAGCTGTTTTAGATCTATCAATCTTATTTTAGAGCTGTCATCCTGATTTTAAACCCGTTTGTTTAATTTTTCAAGGAATATGGTTATAGCCATTTTAACTAAATTGAGTTGTTTTAGGTCCGTCAGCTCCATGTTAGAGCTGTCATCCTAATTTTAAACGTGTCAGTCAAATTTTACAACCATAGAATCGTTTTTATCTATTTGAAATTCCGAAATCCTAATTTTAGCTAATCCTAAAACAACAGAATCGACACCAATAATAACTAATTAAGTAACAAAACTGAAGAAACAATTACTACTAGTTCTTATTTCAGATTCACCTAAGCATGTCCTGAACATTACTTACATATGTATGTATAATTTATGTCACATTAAGCTAAAATCACTACTTTTTGAACCTAGTGTAGAGACCAAAGTGAGATCACAATGAATCTTATTAAATATTTAGTACAATAAGAATAGTTCTAAGTTCTAAGTGTGATTGTTATAATATGTATGCATGTCTTGTAATGAATAATATATCATTATTATTATATCTAAAATCTACGACAAAGTTTTACAACGATGATGAATTAATGATGAGAGAACTGAGCAAGTACAAAAGAATACTCACATTTCAGAAGGAAAGTTTAAGGTCACTGGCGACTGTGAGAGCTCTCCGAAACCCCAGTATCCGAAGAACCCCACCATAATCAGAAATGATACCACCACGGTCATAGCTAAAAAACAATGGCATATTTCAGTTCGGACAATCACATACTTTGTTCAAAATTTAATCTGTTCCAGATAAGATCAGCATCCTATGCGTTCACAAATTTAAAACTCCTTTTGTTTGGGTCATAATCAATTTACTTATTCCAAAACAGCTAGTTTCATAATTAGAATCATCACGTATGGAAGTAGAATTATCTGATTGAATGAGCTTCAAACATGGTATTTTGTAAAAGGTTGAAGTTATTGAGATAATCACATTCATCTTTTTTATCAGTGGTTACCTAATTGTTTTATTCTGATTTGTAGTTTGATTTTAAAAAAAAAGGTATACCTTTAAACTCGACCAGCCTGTTCGCCACAAATTCTAAATAACTCACCGATACACAAAACCTTCGGAAACTTGGAAGGGTCCTTCATGTTATTCTCAATAGGCAAGGACACTCCAATCCCTTCCATGCTGAAGATCACGATACCGCAGAATTCAAAGAATCCCTCCGTGTTCTTCCACGCTGGCACCTTGGAGATGGGAGGTGCTACGCGGAGACTGTAGTACACGGTAGCTACCACACACGCCACTGGAAAGAGAAGTAATCACGATAATTGACTAGGTACCGCTGTGGCACAGGAGGTTGCGGATTCTATTCCCTCCTCGGGACTGATGTGTGTACGTATTTCCTGCAGGTATTTGTTCTGGGTATTCTGGGTGTTATCTATGTATCTACCTCAAAAAATATCTTATAAAATGTGTATTGAGTTAATCTGAAATCTAGTACCCGTAACACAAGCTCTGCTTACTTTCGGTGTAGATGATTTTGAATTCTTAATTAGTTAACTCTTAATTCACTATCGCACAAAATAATACAAATGGTGAAACATTTAAAGGAAATAAGAGTTCTCTTCCAGCAAACCTTATTGGGAGAGGGAGACAAACATATAAAAGTGGGTACATGAGCATAAACGGAGATAGAGGATAGATTTAATTTCAATGTGCATATTCAATATATTACTATATATAATATAATAAAACATACAAAACATATGTTTGTGTGGCTTTTCACTAGAGTTCATCAGTCAAATCTGTTTCTGACACTGCATTCATGATTACGAGAGACACAAGTCTTGTGTGTTCTATTGGTACTGTCAATAGTAGACGCTATTCTTACCAATAAAAACATCAGCGATCAGCGTAAACGGTGCCAAATACTTCAGCGTCCTGATCATGCAGAGAAGAAGTACTGGCACCAACAGAGATAGGATGTAAAGCCTCAGATGTGGCAGTTCGTCTTCTAATATCTCTGCGGTACCTTGGGCTTCTATCAGCTGTTTTATGGTCTTCGCTATTATGATCTGGTAGACGCAACAAGCCCCGAATAAGTCTATACAGATTACTGCGTCTACTGCATATCTGGAAAGTTAAAGTTTTGATATTTCGGCGGTAGGTACGAGTTTTTGTGCTAAATGTATGGCGAGAGGTTTTATACTTATTACTTTTCCGGCCATGCTTTTATTTTCTTTTATAAACACTATTTTAGTATAGATACTTTCGTACGAATTCATAATGAATGTAAGCAGGTTAACTACAAACCTTGTTTGTGTTGGAAGAACACCAACGTTTTATCCCTTAACGAGGGACATCTTCAGGGCGAGTGCGGTTCTAGACGCGCGCGTTCCGCATCCCTTCGAGCATTGGTGGACGTTGATGTTCTTCTAACACAAACAAGGTTCGTAGGTAACCCGCTTACTTTCATAGACACGTCGATAATCAGTCTTCTTCGTCGAATTTTCATTTCGACGAATTTTCATTCAAAGAAAATAAAACGGATTTATGTATTTTTTTTTCCAAATAATATAAATATAGTTTGAGGCGTTTAGCCTTAAATTATATTATTTAGTCAGACTATATAATTAGTGAAAAAAAAAATATCTGTTCTAAATTATACATTTTAAGATTCCATACTCTGACGCCAAACTTTCTTTTTGTTTGTATTAGTAAGTATTGTCCCCATAATAATCACTTTCTTGTTATTGAGTTTTCACAGAATTTGCAAAACTTGTCGATTTGAGCAATCTATAGTGCTGACAATATTATTTCAAACGCGACGCCAAAACAAGAACTTTGGACTAGCGTATCAAACATTATTTCTTATGAATGGCTTGAGCATAGTGTCTGTACTCACCTAAACCATTTGCTATATTTTCTTAAACTAGGAAAAGGCCCCACTTCTAGCGAGGCCTCGGCGACGTCTGGATACGACATTGCAGGGATATGGAGCCTCTTGTATAATATTTGTGCTGATTTTACTAATAACTGGAAAGAAATAACACAAGTATCAAATCGATATCGTCAACGAAGTAACTAATTGTAAAAGGTAGGCTGGGTAACAAGGTTACGGTGGGTCTAGGTTGCTTAGCGCAAAAAATATATTTGGAAATCATTAATTTTGTTTAAAAATATAAACTGATTTCAATTTTTATAGTTTCTTCATGGATTTTCATGGATCTCATTGTTAGAACTCGACCAAATTGGGACCAAACGGCAAGGACCAGCTTTCATATAAAAAAAGGATCATGAAAATCGGACTACCCAGTCAAAAGTTCTGACGAACAAACATAAAAAAAAAACAGTACATTAATTGACCTCCTCTTTTTTTTTAAATCGTCTCTTAATCTTATCTTAATCTTACAACACCTACGACAAGAGTTAAGGTGGTGAAATTCTAAGCCAGCACCACACCTAGCTATAGGACAAGAGCTAGTACCCGAAAAATCTTCTGTTGATGATCATACAAAAAGCAGTGCGCGTAGAGGTTTGTCGTTGGTGACATAATACCAGCGCTGAGTAGGTAATCTGACTTACCTACTCAGCAACATGCTGAGTTGACACCGTTTTGGTTCGACATTGAGTGGTTTGCCAAGCAGCTTGCGGAAGTACTAATGCTGGGATGTTTTTAATGTGTTTTTAACTTCTTGAGCATAGACCTTGGGTAGATTTTGATTTTACCCTGCATCCTTATTATATTTCATGTTTAATTTTCAGTACATATCTCTTTTACTAAATCGCTAATTCCTAGCTTTAGTCTTTCATAACCATGTTTTGTGTCGTGCTAAATAAACTTTTTTCATTTCATTTAATTCATTTCATTTAATTTATGTCGTTCATTTCGTTCATTTCGTTCATTTCGATCATTTCGTTCATTTCGTTCATTTCGTTCATTTCGTTCATTTGTTCATTTTGTTCATTTTGTTCATTTCGTTCATTTCGTTCATTTCATTCATTTCATTTCATTTCAAAAACTACTTACATGAACACAATAAGTGATGTAAAATCCGAAGACGATGGTGACGACGAGGGAGGTCCAAAGACCACATTTCATGTACGCCTCGTGGATCCCCATGATGCCGCCGCCTAGGCATCCTTTTATCAGGTGCCCTGTGGACTCTAGCGTACTGAAAGAATAACAATTTTTAGAATAATTGAATTAATATGCATTAACTAGCTGTAACCCGATTTCTGTAGGTAATTCTTTGATTGCGAATTTTCAAAAGTAGATTGTACCTACACCGAGTTGAGAAAGTACCCGAATCATAACGAGCGTGTCATTTGGGACCCGAGGCGCAGCTGAGCGCCGCGCGCACGAGGTAGGTGTTGCACTGCCTAGCGAGTGATACATGGTGCTTTAAACTACACGTTCAAAAATAATCGTTTAAAATCTTCGAATTTACCTAAGTGAATTCAAATTGAAACTCAAATGTAGCAAGCAAAAGCAACAAACAATGATGCGCATTACGATTTGCACAAAGTTCTTTTTTTGAAATGTTCCGAATACGGAAGAGGCCGACATCATTGGCGGGCATAGAGATATCATAGTACTATAAACTCTATGTTGGCGGGTTTGGAGTAAAAACTTTTTGTCGTCTGGCCTATAGTGAAAATAACCATAGCTACTAGATATTTATAAAAACTTTTCAATTACGTAACAATTACGTATATTGGGACACAATATCCCAATTGACACTTTTGATTTAAATATTTTAGTATGTGGTTTCGGACACTATTAAAAATAGCTGCATTGTCCAGTGCGTTTTTTCGTGGTCCCATTAGTGACGAGGGAGAACTATTTCTTGTAGTCCCATGTATGTGCGGTTGTTTGTGGCTATCTACCTCAAAATCCTACAAATATAATAAAAAAAGTTTTAAAGCATGTCTTTTTGTATATTTGTTGCTCTTTCACGCAAAAACTACTAAACGGATCGGGCTGAAATTTTGCATACAGGTAGTTCTAGTAATATCACAGGCTATTTTTTTATCTTATAAATCAGTTCCCGTGGGATAGGCGTGCGAAGTCGCGGGGCGCAGCTAGTGCGTAATAATGACTTTAAAAGGCAATACATTACTAAAATAAGCACAAATACTTAGCACTCAATCCATACATTAGCTGTTTTATTCCTGTTCCTCACAATAATCAATTTCGCCTCATTACGGTGTTACCATCTGATACCACTGCCACACATTCTCACCCAATTTGAATTTATAAGACATCATTGTCACAATATGACATTAATTGATGCGACCTTCATTATATTATAACTATTTACCTATTGTTTAAAGAGAAATGCCCTTGAAGCCGTTTTAGTGCCGTAAGTGATGGTATTCAAATGGTAAATTCAATGTAATGCAAACACTTTGAACACTTAAATATAAGTTACTCTCGTGGTTTTACCCGCGTTGTTCCCTTTCCCGTGGGAGTTCCAGGATAAATATAGCCTATTTCACTCCCTGGAAAGTAAGCTTTTTAATAATGAAACAATTTTTTTAATCGGCCCGATACTTTCGGAGCCTATTCCATGCAAACAAACAAACAAATAATCAAATGTTCCCTCTTTATAATATTAGTAGATAGATAGATATAGATTATTTTCAGGGTTCCGTACCTTAAGGTTAGTTATAATAAGCCACCTAACACAATGAATTTTATTATCTGGATAAACGAATTCAATTGTTATTATAACGAGTATATTAGGTAAAACGGAAACCATTGATTAGTATTACTTTTTTGTCCATCTTTCCGTCTGTCCGTTTGTTAGCCCTTTTTTCTCTATATCGCGAGAAGTTCAAATTAACATTAAATACTGAAGACCGTGATTTCTTAAAACCGTGATATAAAACTAACTATTGCAGTGAGTTTTTTTTAGGCAATCACATGAACCAAATCCTACAAGGTAGGTGTAGGACGTACGAGAAGGTACTTTCCGTTACGGACCTAGAATCATAAAATTCGGCAAGAAGCAAAGTTTCATAGCATTAGTAATAGAAAAAATCAGAAAACGTCAATTTAAAGTTTATATACCTATAAAAAAAACAACTAAAATCTATAGAGTATCTACATTCCCTTTACCTAGAGTTATGCTATTTGGCAAAAAAATAACGTCATAATTATACGGAACACAAGGTGCGGAATCCAACTCGCAATTTTTTTTTTAGTCTCCACTGTCCCTGCTTGGCAAGGGAATATGTTATTTAATATATAATATTTTTTTAAAGATTAAATAAATGTCTAATGTAATGACTTAAACAAGAAAACCTGTGTGCATAGGCTTGATAGAATTGGTTGAATAAAATGAATGTATTTCTTCTTTTACACGCAGAAAACCGAGTAAAAACAATGTGTTAATATATATTTTCTTATCATTAAGCGCAAAACCTATTAGCATGAATTATCTTTGTCAAGGTAAGTAGGTAATTAGAATAATGTATTCTTACCAAACACGGTTTGGTCTTCACCGAAAACAATTAAATTATTATTGTACTGCGTTACTTATTTTCAGAGGTTCTTCTATCCTACATTTGTTTTTAGAAACGGTTGAAAGAGTAACTTTTTGAAACTTTTTAAATTTTATTTACAGTTTCAGGTTCACGTGAAAATCTTGGTGGTGAAAACGTGAAAACTGTAACTGTAACTGTTCACGCGAAAACTGGAATTCTCTCAGTAGAACTTAGATCCCCTCTTTCGTTTTCATTTTCGGTATTGTGACTACTTTTACTTAATTATTATATGGAGTATATCGTCTTAGGTATAAGCAACCGTATATTTTAAAATTTATTGAAAAAGAAAATTACAACAAAATAATACAAATACGTTTTACGATCGTAAAAATTTCATTTTAAAAATAAGACCCCAATTTCAAGCATGTTGTTCTAGTTTATAGAATTGACTGGGTATTTCATCGACCAACATTTTTAACGTTAGTGTACAGAAATAACAGAAACAATAATTTTCCGACGTAAAAGGTAAAAACTGAAACTAGAAAAAAACCCAGACAAAATTGAACTATCCACGTGAACGGTGAAGTTCTAACAAAATCAGAATTTGAATGATATGTATTTTGTACATACTTGGTAGGTTTGTCCACTTGTCTCTCTGTGACAAAGTCATAGTTGTCTTTATCAGGATGCAGCACATAGCGTTTTCTGGTGCCGTCTGGAGGTGGCTGCGGAGGTGGCTTAGATCCTGGATCCTGGCTCTCGATGCTGGTTTGATTATTACTCTAGAATTGAGGGTTGATTGAATTTATTATTATTTGTGTTTTTTCTTGTAAAATAGATTCATCATTACTAGTACACAAACTTCCACAGCAAGAGCTGAACGTTTCTTCCCAAAACAAGAGAGTTTTGGTATAACCACCACGTTTGGCAATTGGTTTTGTGGTCGCAGTTGCTGGTAGGTGTCAAAGAGATTATAATCTGTGATAAAGGTGGAGTAACTTTATCCTTGCACATTTCTAAGTCAATCTGAGATGAGATCTATTAGAATAAAACAAAATTACCAAGGAACATTAAACTCAAAATAGCTAGTGGTCCGGCACGAATAATTTATTTGTTTTATGTCATATTGAAAACAGAGAGAGAGCTATTGAGAAGTTGCCTTGTCGTTCTTTATAAGTCAATGATTATTAAGGATCTCTAAAAATAGAAACAGCTTTGTAATAAATTCTGGAAAGCTGGCGCGGTCCCCTTTTGTTTTTAGTACCTATACTAGAGGCCTGGATGCGTGATGTCACTCCCAACGTCAGTCATCCCGTGACCATCGAAACATCGGGGAAAAATAGGTAAATAAACGCGAATTCTAATAATAATGTGTACAGCAGGGTTATTTTAATTCATTCGATTCAGTTCCGAAGCGATAAAGTCAGATTTGAATTTAAATTCTATTCCGATGGAACTCTAAAACGCTATTTTGATTTGTCAAAAGTTTCTGATATCGACTCCAAAAGCCTTTCAGACGAATTAAAATACCCGCAATAATTTTATAAAAACAAAAGACTGTGCCAGCTTTTAAAAATGGTAATTTTTTCAATAGAAGATGATGTTTACTTACATGATTCGAACTCATTTCCATATTACACAACCTGTCAGTACGCTCGTCCCCACTTGTTTCAATTATCTTGGTGTCATGAGGCTCTGCAGCTGAGGACTGTACACTGCGGGACACTTAAACTGTACTGTAGAGAAGTCTCAACACCGAGAGACACTATGGTTTGTCCATCCAGCATGGAGCATGTTAGTAAATAAACCACGATACAAATAACAAAAACTCACTTGCTTGGCGTCGAGTTTCAGATATAATTGTAAGCAATTTTTATTGAAGGGAGGATCTAAAATCGACAAGTAATGTAAATTACGTATAAAAGGACGCACCAACAAAGTGAATTTTAGGTTAAGTATGGGCGGTTTGTATACGTTTATGCCTCATTCAAAATGGACACGGTATAGATACAATTTGTTACAATTATTATTTTAATTTATTCAATTTTTAATTATTTAGCCCAATTCTTTTTTGTTGTTATTTTATTGTGTAATTTTGTGTGACATTTTAATGATTGTAGGTACATGTTATATGGATTTTGAATCTGAAATAAAGAGATAAAAGATAATTACTTAGTTGTAGCGGCCATGTCGCGTCTTGTCACAAAGTGGTATTTTATCAGTGGGGATGTCACCTAAACTGTCATTTTCCTCATAATTTGTAAGATTTATATTCTTTGTAGGTGTGAAATGGAAATTTATTGAACTTTTCACACTTATGAAAAGATCATTTAATAATAGGTACTTACTTGCATAACAAAACATAAATAAGCATATGTTTTGTTAAGCAAATAAATAAGTACCTATTATTAAATGATCATTTCACATGATTTGGTACCGAACTAAGAGAGACCGTTAAAAAGTTTGTTCCAAAGTCCTACAGTCTTAACGGTAGAGTGTTCTAAGAAACATGCTAGATTATTTTTACTAAAAAATAGTTGGTTACCTTAGGTTACTTTCCTACCTACCTAAGAAGGTACTTCTTAAATGTAAATTTCAGAGCATTAAAACTTTAATTTTTGAGGTGAACATTCTGCAGATAGTATATGTTGGTTACCGTATACTAATAATGGGTTTGTCGAAGAGAATATTTAGCGATCCACTTAACAAATCCCCGGTGGCCGACAACTACGTATTTAATGGGTAGGTACCCAGGCCTAGAATCTGGAACCTCAATAGGAGTAGGTACTCTTGGTAGGTACAACGACAAAGAATGAGCAAGCTGAAGTGATAGTGGAACACATCTCCCGAAGAACCGACAACCACTGGCTTATATTAGCTTGATGTGCGATGTGTTTCTTTAAGTTTACACATATTATAATATTACTAATAAAATAAATAATATGAGAAAATAAATCTGAGATTTTCCTAATGAGAAAAAATAATTGGTGCTGATGATTTAATGCACTGAAGTGTACTTAATGATGATGAGAATAATAATTTCTGTTTATTGTCTCAACAATCTCGATTGCTTATCATTATCACTTCATACCTAATTTATCTATTTACATTTTTTCTTCAGAAAAACATCTGAGAAGGTATAAGGCGTTTTTACATGCTAATTCGTTAAGATGATACGGAACCTTGCGCGGATCCTAATATTGTTAATAGTTTAAAACTGCGCATGGAACCCCAATTATTAATGACAGGTAGATACTATACAAAACTTGTTTTATCCACTTATAATTATGTTATAATTATGTTTGACTTATTTCATATTTCATTTATTTTACTTTCATGTACAGTTCATTCTTATGTCTAAGTGAATTAATTGTTATTGGGTAATGCACCCTGGAAGGCCACTGCAAAGTTGAGTTCGAATACATAATTAAAGCATTATAATATATTATGCAATATTATAAATTAGTTTTGAAGCAAGAATAAAAGTAATACGTTGGATTTAAAATTAGAACTAAGAAGTCAGAATTTTTTGTCAGTCAATCAAAAAGTACTTATAATATATACTTATACAAACCGTAAGTATGTAGGCCCTTTTATGTATTTGCTTTCTCATCAAAATCATTCATACGAAAAAAGTTAGAACGTACTATCGCCAGAAAGCCTCTATGTGGCGAGTTTGCCGCCTCTCTAAGCAAATAGACCTGTACCTATTCTGCTCCGGCGTTAATTCCGTAAGACGGTTCACTGCGAGTCGTCATGCTGTACGGACGTGCATCCTTCTCCAAGCAAATAGACCTGTACCTATTCTGCTCCGGCGTTAATTCCGTAAGACGGTTCACTGCGAGTCGTCATGCTGTACGGACGTGCATCCTCTCTAAGCAAATAGACCTGTACCTATTCTGCTCCGGCGTTAATTCCGTAAGACGGTTCACTGCGAGTCGTCATGCTGTACGGACGTGCATCCTCTCTAAGCAAATAGACCTGTACCTATTCTGCTCCTGCATTAATTCCGTAAGACGGTTCACTGCGAGTCGTCATGCTGTACGGACGTGCATCCTCTCTATGCAAATAGACCTGTACCTATTCTGCTCCGGCGTTAATTCCGTAAGACGGTTCACTGCAAGTCGTCATGCTGTACGGACGTGCATCCTCTCTAAGCAAATAGACCTGTACCTATTCTGCTCCGGCGTTAATTCCGTAAGACGGTTCACTGCGAGTCGTCATGCTGTACGGACGTGCATCCTCGAGTGCTTGTGGTATTGGTTAAGTACCTTAGTGTGGTTCATTCTCATCAGCCTACATTGGTCCACTGCTGGACATAGGCATCCCCTATCAGCTAGTGGCTTAGTGTGGTTGAAATATTGAATTTCTCAATATTTCAACCACACTAAGCCACTAGCCTTTGATTGCTAAAAATATACATGTATTTATTATTGATCAATATTTTTGTTGCTACTAAGTATTATTTATCACTGTTTTTTATGTCATTATTATTTTATTTTTGCTTAACATATGTATAATGTACTAGGTACTAAGTTAATTGTAATGTTGTCGGATATCTGTTTACTTTGCCTGTTCTCTCTATGTATCTAATATTCTTCTTAGTCGTAAAAACCTCTCAGTAACCTTCTGTTTCTATATTTTGAATTTTGAATTGTTTGTATGTACTGCTGGTTTTCCTTAAATAAATAAAATAAATAAATAATGGCACTTTGTGTCCATGTTTGTTATGTAGAGCCAAGCCCCTCAGTCTACTTTTTTACAACTTAGTAACAAACATAATTAAGATACCTAGGCAAGTTCTAAATAAAACCAGTTTAAAATAAATACTTACCTACAATCTTCACCTTTTTCTTTTAAAATCTATGTAGGCATCTTACTTATTTAAATATCTTTCATTATCTATTTGCACTCGTGTAAACTGATAAGGTTTTTATGATGAGTCTGACAAGATGATGTCTTGCTCATCTCAGGTCATCAACATCACCACAGTTTTATCACTTACTGCAAATACAAATATAAAATCCTTAGTTTCTGACACAATAAAATGTTTACAATATAATGTTGATTCCGCAGGATCCCGAACTAGCCTAAGCTGTATTACAGGATCCAAGGCTTCTCTTATTAATTAACAAATTGTGTCTTTAATAGACTATGTACAAGAACTAAGTACCTATCTAAAAAATGATGATCGAAAAAACATAATGCAGGAATAGTATTGAATGTGCTAAATTAAACAAGATAATACCTACTTAACTACATGGATAAAAATTTAATGCATTATAAAATAAAGTACTTAGTGAGTTGTAAAAAACAGAGAACCAAATGCCATTTTGTCTACTTCATCTACAGAATTCCAAGTGCCATATTATTATTATTTTAAAATCTGTGACTCTCTATTTGTGTATAAATCTCTATAATTTACATAGCTGTAAAAAATGTAATGCTCAACTAAAGCTTGCATGAAGTTATCATAAGTTAAAATGTTTTAATGGTTTAATTACCAATGTATGCTATTTATTTATTTTGTTTCCTTTATTTAAATATGTTTGATAAACGTCATAAAGCTCATAAACGTGTTTATATTTATTTTTTATATTGTCTAGGATGACTGGATTTGTATTACTTTATTATTTAATTTTATAAATAAAGATCTTTTAGAACTGGAAAAAAATCGCCTTTAGGTCCAGCTATATATTTATGTTTAACATAGCAGTGGCACATACGATGTTAACTTGATCGCTGACAGGTGTACTCAATTATTGAAAAATTGATTTTTTATAAGAGAACATCATAATTAATGTAAGTTGTGTTAGTGTTTTTTATAATAATTGATTGAAGGAGAACCCAAATAAAAGAAATAAATTTAAACTAGTATTTACAATTGAAACAATTGAGCTAACTGCCTACTGTTGCATACAGCTCCTAGACTGCAATAGTAGTTCTACAGGTAGTTCTACTTTTAGATAATTATTGTGTTTTAAATTGACTATTCCTTGTACTTGCACTACTTTCATTATCATAAAGTAAAAATATGTTTATAAAGAAAATTAAAGTCTGATAAATTAATAATACTGACCAGTATCAATCAGCCTTATGACTAATGTAGATTACTCTTATAAAGCGGGTTAACTACGAACATTAGACTAACTAGTGCTTACATCCGTAATGAAGTCGTCAAACTACGATAGTTTTTATAATGAGAAGATTCCTATTGAGTATTCACAATTAATTATAATGTATTGCATTAAGTAAATATATGTAATATCTGTTATCTGGTATAGGTAGGTACATAACAAAACACTTTTTCAATAAAAATGTACTACTGTTTTATAATTTTTTTTCAGTAATTAATGAAGTGAAAAAGATCTCGCTTTCCGATCCTTAGAGAAGCCTATTTCGAATAGACGTCGTTTTGTTCAGTTGATATGTGAGTAATTGTAATCAAATTGATCGCCAGTGGAAAGTTTGTAGCGTAAAGTAGCCAATCACACTGATTCGACAACTGAACAAAGTTCAACGCAAGTTATTATTGCGCCGATTATTCGACGTCATACTCGCAAGCTGAATGGTCAAATTTATCTCATACCTTTAAACGAGTAATTCTTATATATTATATATTTATATATATATATAAATTGTAATAAGCCGGATCTCGGTAACGGCTCCAACGGTTTTCTTGAAATTTAGTATACACGGGGTTTCGGGGGCGATAAATCGATCCAGCTAGGATTCAATTTCAGAAAATGTCGTTTTATTAGTTTAATTATGTTTTCAACAATTAGTTTTATCTTATTCAATTGACTCTACCTGACATCTATTGGCGAATAGTATACTATTTTATTCGTGTTTTCAATAATGAACTTTACCCCAATCTCCTTAGGAATTAAAGTGAAAAATATGACTCTTCCTGCTATCTATTGGCGAATAGTACTACAATAATTTCTAAAAAGCACAATGTAAATACCAAAAAAAACCGATCACCCAGGTACTTAGCAATTATACGACCACGGCTGAACCTCAACCGTACCTGAACATCCTGTATTGGTCCACTGCTGGACGCAGGCTATCCCCTGATAGGCGCCTTATTGGCGTTTATCTAATAGGGGTAATGCCCATAATCCTCACACTGGGCATGCGGGTTGGGATCGCGTTCTGCCCGCCCCCGGTGGATATCCCTTACTCGCCTCTTACGACACCGACGGGAAGAGATTAGGCGTTGCAAATTCTAAAACAGCACCACACGACTGACTGAACAGCCACCCAAAAGAAGAGGCTGGATTTTGCATACAGGTAATTCTAATCCTGGAATCAAACATAGGCTACTTTTTATCCCATAAATCTGTTCCCGTGGGATAAAAATCACCTTTAAACGTTTTCACATGACCAACTCGTACGAAGCCGCGGGGAGCAGCTAGTAATTAATATAAATTTGGTATTAGTAAATACCATATTTATATTAATTACTGAAAAGGTAAAAAAAATCATAGACCTACTTCCCTACTTCTGTTATGTTTCCATAAATGATCTCATAAGACATCTTGGGCCGTGTTGGGTTTGATTCTTACGCCAGGACGACAGCAAGAATAAAAATTAAACTACCTCCCTTAATTTGAGAGCCTTTATGGAGATCACAGTCACCGCCAATTACAACCTGGGTCTCTTCAAGACAAGGGTGAATAGGTATCTTCTAGACCTACGTGATACACCGTCGGCCGCATCTTCGCTTTCCATCAGGTGAGATTGCGGTCAAACGAAGGTCTATTACCGTTAAAAAAAAAAAAACAGTTTGGTGGTACATTTTTTCTGCAGAAGGCACTGCTGCCCACCCTTGGTCGATATCTTTTTGTGGCCTCGTTTTATGTAGTTGTATGTACCTACAAAGTCAGAGTCAGAGTCAGAGTCAAATCGTTTATTTCTTAACCCCCAAATACTCAAACGCATCTCATCTCAATTCGACAGTATTCAAGGTTTTCTTACAGTATTCAATGAAAATCTGTCCAAAAATCTTCATTTGAGACGTGATTATAACTGAGATGTGTTTGAGTATTCGAGCGTTACACAAAATACTTACTTACTTACAAAATAAGTACTTCGACAAGCCAAATTTTTACTATATAAACAGCTTGATAAATAGTTATTACTATCAAACAAGAAATAAGGTGCAATTGACTCTAATTAGTAATAGCTTGGAGATGTTTGTTCCGCTGATAAGTTCGTTTCCATTTACAACCAATCTTTAAATATTTTGGTTAAAACTCCGAAGATATTTTACTAATGGTCCTTCCACAAGACCTTTTGGCTATTATTGACCCAAACTTTCGTCGCATTCAAACATTTCTATAATTCTGTAAGTCGTCGTCCCCGTAACCGTCCCGTAAGGGTAAGTTTCTGACAGCTGGCGTGATCATCTTTTGCTATTCGTATAGGTGCTGTGAACTGTTGATTTTCTATGGAAATTTCAAAGTTATGTAAACGTCCTACTTGAAGTGCTGTTACATTTCTATAGAAAATAAAGTAAAGCAAGCTTTGCAGTAAACAGTATGGCAGTACACACTCAGCATACTGGAGGCCTACTTCAATAAAAAAAATCGTTTCGTTTCGATCGATCGGTTCAGAACCTGCTCTAATCGAATGAAACCTGAAATATAGCTTGAATTAGACGGCTTTATTATATTGAAACCATGCGAGTAAATTTTTATTTAATTTTAATACTGAAATTACATATCATTAAATAGTTTACATGTAAAAGTGTAAGTATTAAAAAGTCATAAAATTCCTACGACACCGCCCTTACGTAAATCGTATTTTAAATCTATTTCGCAAAATTTCTAAATGTAACGCTATTGGCACCCGAACGGTGACGTCACACTTGTACGCTTTTGTATGGTCATGAAGTTTTGACTTTGAGTTGACATAGGAGATCCGATGATCCGTGACGTCACAAAATGCAATGGCTATTATGTCAGCGCTTTTATCACCCGAAACTGAGTGTTGTTTTTACCTCAAGAATAAAAATTGTTTTCCTATTGTATTAACCTACATAATCGATTTAAAACTAAAAAAAAAATCATGCTTACACCATATTGTATGAAGAAACAAAAGTCAATCGCGCTTGCTTTCAGTAATCTACCTAACCATCCCGTAAGGGACAGTATCCAGCTAATGGTAATTGCTGCCCACGACTTCGTGACAGTTTTGTATTACTACTCCGGGAATTCGAGGATGTGGTGGTGTAAAGTTGGGAGAGAATTCGTAAGATATTGATAGGAGCGACGTGGTCCTTAAATTTGTGTGTGTTGTCCCTAAATTACTAGCAGCGCCTCGCGGTTTGGCCCGGGTAGTTCCCGTTCCCGTGGGAATTCCGAGATAAATATAGCCTACATCACTCCCCGAAAAATGTTAGCTTCATCATGATGAAAGATTTTTTAATAGAGTTTTTTTTTCGCTAATAAATTAAAAAGATAAACGGATTTGATCACAATATTTTATTACAATACACGAAAATATCTTAGCTTAACAATAAACATATCTGACTAATACATAACTGCATAAAAAGCCGCAATATTCAAGACAAGTCCTAATATTATTAGGAAAACATGCTTCACCACCCTCCACCTATAACAAACAATATAACAATTTCATGGTCTAAATAACTATTAAATAGATTCCTTCCCCCGTTTTACACTTCTTCTACAGTATACAGATTTGTTCTCATCTCATCTCAACAGCGTATTTTGGTCCGATAGGCGCTTTATTGGCTTTTATCTCATGGGGATAGTGCCCATAAACCCCTCGCTGGGCATGCGGCTTGGGGATTGCAGTTCAGTGGTAAAATTGTCCTGCAGGGGCGCTGCTGCCCGCCCCCGGTGGATATACTTTAGTCGTCTCTTATGAAATCCGCAGCAAGATTTGGAGCGGTGCAAATTATAAGCCGCACCATACAGCATTCGCCATTTGTGAGTGTCTAGTTAGTTGTCTGCACCCAACATCTTACAATTTCTTTTCATCATCTTACAATCATCACAAACTTTCGCTTTTATAAAAAAGTAAGGCGCGTCGCTTTCTGGCACAAGAGTCGAGGCAAAGTCGAGGCGCAAGCGCCGAGCGCAAAAGAAATAAATGGCAGTGCGCCTTTAAACTTTAAATTGATTCTAGTGGAGTCGAGCTACGAGTCGAGTCACCAGCGATGTGAAAGCCAGGTTGAGTCGAGACGGATGTGTTGCGGGATTGACGTAACGTAAAGTCGAGGCGTTTCCCATCGCATCGCGACTCATTTGCTATGAAACTTGTATAAACAGTGGGATAAGAATAATCCTAAAAAATTCCTACAGCATCATTTAGCCCTAAAAGGTAAGCAGAACTTGTGTTAAAAGTACTGTAGACTGAAATGAAGGTAACGTCTCTGCCCGTACCCCGACTCTACATATTATAGAGACCATGCCTTCACCGTCGCGATGAAGCCTCAATGTCGCCTCGACCTCGCCTCAAATCAGCAGTGAGCGACGCGAATAATATGCGTAAAGGAGGCATAATAGATAAAGGTGTGATGACGATCTGTGAAAGACTGCAGGCAGATGCTGGATGCGTCAAGCCGAAGACAGGGCACTATGGCACTCATTAGAGAAGGCCTATGTCCAACCAGTGGACTAATAATGTAGATTGATGACGATGATGAAATAAAAGTGTTGGTACCTTATATAGGGCTGATCCCACGTAACTAAACTTTCAATGATGGGTGGATAGACGAACGCGATATGCGCCGAGAAGAAATTGCCGAACTGAAACAAATAATGAATAAAGCGTAGATTGTCGTTAATTTTTATTTATATATTTTACTTCATTGCAGTCCCACTGTTGAGCAAAGGCCTCCCTTTTCTCAATCCAGTCCTCGTGATGCGCTGCGACAGGCCAAGATGGAATATGTGCCTCTAGCTCATCACACCATTTCATCTTAGGCCTTCTACGCACGTCGCCTTTTAGCTTTGGTTAGTATTTCTAGTATTAAATGAATTCCTGGAATGAGATGACGATGTTAAAGATACTTACAAACATCGATAGTTTCTCCATGTTTGGGAAAGCGACACAAACACCAGTGATAAGTGCGAATTGAATCATTCTGTAAAATCGTTCCCAGCAGTCTCTTTTTCTGAAATAAGAAATAAATATGGTTGTGGTTTCTGTCCAGTAGCGGGACAGTTCAGGATTTTATTAATTAGTTATCGAATAGTCGTTTTATACGTTTAGCGTGATAGGGCACTGATTGGGTCTAAAGTCTCGCTCCGTTTGTATAATGTAGAAAGAGGTGCGCTCTGTCTCGACGCAAAAGGACGCTTTGATGAAGATGTTTGAATATAACTTTTTTGCGATTCGCTTTGAACCTTTAATGTAATTTTCCAGGCCCAGAAAGACAGGCCAGAAAAACTAATAAAACTTTTTAAACTTTCGCGATTTGTTAACATAATTTAATCGGGTATTTATCGCGTACCTTTGTTTTTAATTCCCTACGTTTCTACCGCATTACAGCGATCGTGGTCACGGGGCGACAAACAAAAACAAAGGTACGCGATAAATACCCGATAAATAATCATCAGAAAAACGAATGTCAACAAGCCGTATTAATTGATTCCCTCAAATACTCGACCATTTCGAAATAAAAGACGGGTCCCGCGGCTACCCTTCGGTCTTCGAATAACACACTCAAATGACACTTTATCGCCTAGGTGTACTAATATACTATTATTTCTACTGCATGTGAGTTTAGATATGTTCAAATAATTGGCACCGAACATTAAGATAGACCAAACCACGTAGGTACAGTTGTCTAGTACCTACCCATAACAAAAGCTATGCTTAGCTTAGGGCTAGATAATACTGTGTGGATTGTCCAGAATTATTATTCATAATTTCATCATCAGCCTATACTAGTCCACAGCTGGACATAGGCCTTCCCTATTGAGCGCCATAACACCCTAGTCTTCAGCTTTACGCCTCCAGCATCTGCCTGCAGTCTTTCGCAGTTCGTTATCCCTGGCATTATTATTATCTCTATTAAACTTTATTACCTTAGATGATTCTTCCCAACGTAATGCCATAATATCCTGAAGGGAGCCCTGAACTGGACGGCGTAAGTCGTGCAAAACACTATGGCTAGAATGAATTGGAGTACAGCTGTAAATCTGAAATGAAAGAAAATCTTAGCTTTGGAGATAATTGCGAGTATAAAAGACTACAGTCGATTCACCCGAGCAAAAGGTATCCAGAGAGTATTGAATCTCCATTGGGTGACGAAATGGTTCTTAGTTTTTTTTAAATACGTAGTAGGTACATTTTTGATTTGCTACTCATAATATTTATCTTCTTTACATCATTAAAATACTAGTGTAGAAATAATAATAAGGGTATACAAACATTTTAGGAATTGTACTAAATAAACAAAACAATGATCTTAATATCATTTATTAGAAAACCAAAATTAAAACCACTATGTAAATTGGCTACTTGATTGTTCATTAAACATATGTATGTATATAGGATTATGTATGCAGGATAATTACAACGAAAGTTTGATTATCATTGTATTTTTTTCTGTTTATTGTAATAATCACGCTGTCCCAAAATATTTTCTCATTTAATCAATTTATTATTTATTATCTGACATAAACGGTTTACATGAATAAAAATAATATTCGTTACGTAGTAAAAAAGTAGTTATGAAGAATGTATTATTTTGTAAAATCGATTTAAATGTGTTGTGTATAAGTGTGTTGGCTTGAATTTTTTTTCTTTAAAGTAGTTTATGCTTTATTATTATTTCTTTTGCTCAGGTAAATAGGTCAATCATCTCATCTTATCGTCTACAGCCAATAATAAATAAATAAAAAAGCCTTTTTTCTATTAAGTAGCTACTAAATATCACAAAAACAAACAAAAAACTTTAATTTATTCATACCTGATGTGATGAATGAATTACTTTTATATTATTTATTTTATTTTTATCTTTTTGGGATAAAAACAATCATAGTACCGTAACTAAATAAAAGTATGACCAGCCCCGTTATCCGCAAGTTTCAGTAGAGACTTAAACCACCCCTGGTTTAAGTGAGTTATCTATCATAGTACTCGTAATATAGGTAATTTAGATTTGTTAGGTAATTTAGTATATTAGTATAATTACAGTTTATTAACATTTTGTTTCTACCTAGGTATTTTAGATATATATTCCATTAAAATAATCGGTCACAAAGTGGCCTGTTTGGCGTATGCCTCCAATACTTTTTACGTTATCGTAGTTCGGTGGTAGATTTGATCTGCACAATGAGGAGGATATATCTTAGTTGCCTCTTGCGTCACCACCGCGAAGTGTTGGTGTGATACAAATTCTAACACAGCACCACACAGCCTACAGTAATATAGGTGGCAAACTATTCTGATTGCTAACAGAATAATCAAGGCAAGCTATCTATTCAATTGAGGAGCGAAACAGAGTTAAACAAAGCTGTATCTATCCCTTTCGTCTATCTTGGTTGCGTGAGTGTACCTGCGCAAACAACACAGTCTCGCTGCCCGTCACCAGATAAGATTTTTGGCTGCTACTACAGTAAAAAGTGTCCACACACCACTTAAAAATAGTATAAAGAGATATAATTTATTACTGATGTAAGCGGGTTAACTGCTAACCCTATTTGTGTTGGAAGATCCCTTAACGAGGGACATCTTCAGGGTGAGTGCGGTTCTAGACGCGCGCGTCCGCATCTCTCCAAGCACTAACGCACGAGCGATTCGAGCCCGCGAATGAAACGTTTGTGTTCTTCCAACAAAAATAAGGTTCGCAGTTAACCCGCTTACATCCGCAGCGTATTCTTCAAACTACGATAGTTTTTATGGTAAAGTAAAGAGGTTAGTTACTTGTTTTGATACATATGTACTGTGAAGGGACCTCTGCACCGTTCTTGCCAGCTCCAATAACCTAAGATACCAATTGCAGTTACGCTTAGAACTATAATAGTCATAGCTGAAACAAATAAAATACAGAATCATCTAGTACCTATGCTAAAATTATTTTCTCTGCGGCTTATATTGGGTTAACACACAGACTACTATTAATTAATAAAATAAATAAATAAAATAAAATAAATTAAACAGTTTAATCTACAGTTCAATGATATGATATTAATTAAATCTAATAAAATAATGGTAACAAAAAATAAAACATTGTGACAAAATTGACGTATGTACATAATACAATAAAATAAATAGTTATATCTGTTACCTAACTCGCAAAATGTCAGGCAATCTAATGTCAGTGTATTCCATACGCAGTACGATTAGTTCCATGTAAAATAAAATGTTGTGTAAATTTAACAGAGACAATACCTTCCTCAACCTCAACTGCCTATATTGGTCCACTGCTGGGCGCAGGCCTCCCCCTGATAAGCGCTTTTATTGGCTGTTATCTCATGGGGGGGTAATGCCCATAATCTCTACTGCGATTCTCAACCCGCATGCCTGGTTGGGGATCGCAGTGTGTTGGCAGAATTGATTGGCAGAAGGCGCTGCTGCCCGCCTCCGGTAAATATCCCTTAATCGCCTCTTACGACACCCGCGGGAAGAGTTGGGGTGGTGCAATTTTATGCCGCCAACACCACAAGGCGACTATACCTTATCCATTGATAAAAATTGAGTTTCCAGGGGTATGTTGATACGTACCGTACTGGAGGACAATACGAAAGTATTTTGGTTTTTTCATATGATTCTCTATTGTCAGGGTGATGTCCGTTCCACTGATGCTGAAGAGGTATATCCCCAGGAAGCCGCATAGACCCTGGATGCTCTTCCAACCATGGAGATCGGAGAAATTATGAGGCACCCAAAAACTGTAGAAGATGGTTGTTATCACGCATATCGCTAGAAAAAAAACAAATAGGGTATATGCATGTGACTTCAAAATGGCTAAAAAAATATATACGTATTCTCTATTGTTATAGAAACATATCTGCATATTTATTTTTGCATTTTGAGAAGTTTTTATTGTAGAATTTAACCATTGAAAAACTGATATTTTCAATCTCAATCGCAAAATTTCAAAACGCTACGCCATTTGCTAGAGCGGACGTGACATCACCGTATACACTTCCTTCTTTTTTTTTTCTTGACGGTGCATCATGGTTTAACACTATTCTACCTACTTCACTTTTCGTTATGTCATGAAGTTTCGGCGGGATATCTTTTTGTACCTAGGTATTATTTCGCGGTTGTTCCGGAGAGCGTAAGCAAAGTTGATTCCTTGAGAAATATTGTGAAGTTTTTCAACCTTCTTACTAAAAACAATGACTGAAAGCGGTTTTGTAAGAGCGCAGTCAGATAATCTTCCGAAAATAGATGTTTTCATGATGTCTACCTTCTTCGCATCAAATTCGGAATTCACATCTGCTGAACTCAGAGGAGTAAAAGCCGCAAGGTAATTAAGTTACCTACTTACCTATTTCAAAATATTTATATGAGGTAGGTACTCTAGGTACTACCTACCTATAACTTATTCACGGTTTTGTAAGTGTTAGACGAGAAATATTTCAAGCAGGCAATCATTTTTATCTTTGTTATGTTATGTGATATGACAGATCCGAACGAGAATCCTACGGCGATGCCGCCGTTGGATATGTACAAGTAATACGGGTAATGATAGATACTTACACTAGTGGTCTGATTCTGCACATTGGTACCTATTTACACCTTCATGGCTCACGACACGACGACTGGCGATGTGGAGGACATTGCGATCGCACTTCAGCCCCGCCACCCCGCGCCACCGCGCCGTCCGCAAGACGCGGAAACGCCTCGGACAAGCCGAATCGCGACAGTGTGCGTCAACGTATATGTTTTAGTACAAAAAGTTCTGCAAGCAAATATACCAAAATCGCGCGACACAGGACGCGCTTAAAAATTAGCGTTGATGTGAGTAGGGCTTTAAGGGGTCTCCGAACAATTTGATGTCCGTTAAATAAGCTGCCTGATTTTTACGGTACGGAACCATTCGTATGTGAGGCGACACGCACTTGGCGGTTTACGATTCGAAGATAATATTAAATTATTTGAAATTGATAGGTAGGTACAGGAAAACCACTCACTCATGTTAAGCCCTACTCACATCAACGCTAATTTTCAAGCGCGTCCTGTGTCACGCGATTTTGCGATATTTGCTTGCGGAACATTTTGTACCAAAACGCATACGTTGACGCACACTGCCGCGATTCAGCTTGTCAGAGGCGTTTCCGCGTCCTGCGATATTGCGGCCTTCGTCGTTCGCGCTGCCAGTAAGGGGCGGGGAAGGGGCGGCGAAATCGCGCTTAATAATAAGCCGCTTTGTATAAGGAATCACGCTGGAAAATCGCCGAAATCGCGCTTTACAAGACGCGCTAACTTATTAGCGGCTGTTTGCGGAGGGCTTTAATAGGTACTTATTATAGCATTATTTCGGATCGAAGCACCTGGGCAACTAACTAAATAAGGTAGGGTAATAATAATAATAACATAAAGAATTTGATACAGTAAATGACTGTATCAAATTCTTTATGTTATTATTATGTTCATGGAGTTTAATCGTCAAAATTCAATGAATAGAAGCTGTTTTCGAAAACCTCTTTCCTGAGATGATCACTACCGAGGTCGTCACGAAAGGTTTTAATCGAGTGTGTACGTCGACGTCACATAAACATGGCGCCAATATGACAGCGTTTTTATCACTCGAAAATGATTGTAGTTTTGATTTGTTTTTTTTACCTTGTTATTGCGAAATTCAGTGAGTGTCATATCATTTTTCGGTTAAATAATGACCTAAATAATCGATTAAAACGATATAAAAAATCGATGCATATACCCTATTGTTACTTCATGAATAATTTTTTTGAGGACTTCTGTGGCGTTATGGGTTCACTTGCAATGCAAGAGGTTGCGGATTCGATTACCACCTCGGAACCACTGTTTGTTTTATCTAAAAAAATATTCCAAGTTGTCTAGGTGTTTTCTACTTATAAAAAACTTTCTATCAGTTAAATCTGATATCTATCATCTATAACACAAACTCTGATTAGGTCGGGCCTAGGTCGAGTATGTAATTCACACAGTAATTTTATTATCTGGATAATGCTGTGTGAATTGTCCAACATTACTATCATTAAAATTATTTTCTTATTAAATTCAATTAATTTATTATGTTTGACTGTTCATCTGACTATGATTGACTATTGAGTTCATCCATCCTGTAATGGTTATAGAGAAGGCTAGGCTTACCAATGAACATTAAGGCGAGTACCGAGATTGGTGCCAATATCTTCAGACCTCGTATCAGACAGATCATTAGTAAAGGAAGTGATAGAATCATTAAATATATCCGTTCGTTCAAGTCCAACTCTCGTGCTCTCGGTGACACTGTTTCTACAGCCTGAACCAAAACAAAAATACAATTCAATCTTGTATGGCGAACATACAAGATTTTTTGGAATCCCTTAAAATTAAAGTAAGTAATCTGTTGATATAACGGCAATAGAAATACATCATCTGTCAAAATTTCAACTGTCTAACTATCCCGTCCATGAGATACAGACTGGTGACCATTGAATTATTAAAAACGAAGATGAGGTACTGGTTGCTCGAAAGTGGCAACCTCAAATTGTGTAAAATTGTGTTCTCCCACATCAGTCACCGTCTGACCGGCGGCACGGGCGGTCGTGATTCGCGTGAAATATTGTTGTCTCAGTCTCACTTCGGTCCTAGATACGTCTTTCCGTCTTTGTTCTTCTTTGTATTGCACGTGACTGGACATATAACTGTGAGCGTATGTGTTTGCGTACAGTTGTAACACATGCCAATTTTTAAGTTAGCGCTGGGAGAACGTAACCTATCTTCCCTTTTTAAATCAATGCTGGTGACAGACGAACAGACAGACAGACAGACGGACGGACAGCGGAGTCTAAGTAATAGGGTCCCATTTTACTCTTTGGGTAAGGAAACTTAAAAATCAAGGTTCAGATGGTATAGGAAAAGAAGTATTTTGGCAGATAACTTAAATATAGAGTTACAAGCTGACAAAGTTGGCCACCACTTACCATGTGCAATGTGCGTAAAAATAGTTCAGTCAACGAGTGCTTAAAAAAAAAGTGGAAAGACATAATTTTGCTAAATGACTTCCTAGGGCTCACCTAATACTTACCACAAGGTGGTAAGTACGCAAATTTTATTCCATCAGACTTAAATGAGAGACATTTAATTTTGATGGAATGAAATTTCTGGTTTGACTTTTGCCACCGACTCGAGATAACGCGGGTCCGACTTTTACTGAGCTGGTTGGACTTATTGCTCCTAATTTGAGCCTTTCACATTCTGGAAGCTATATATTGCCTCATCTCTTCTTCTACGGTATATTTGGAAGAATTACCTGTTTTAATGTTACTGCAATAATGATTTCGTAAATGCAGAGTACACCACACATTCTAATAAAGAGAGACGTATCGACAATATATCTGAAACAAAGATTCTCATTACTTTTGATAATTACGAGAGAGGTTTCTTAAAGAGGGGTCAACGGACACCCAAAGAGTCCGTTATATGTATGTCAGGGGTCCGCAGCAGCTCAATTATTTAATTATTACCTAAGATTAACAAAAAAAAAATACAGTAAACTAACTGATCATTTGCTTGAGCCTCTTGCTGGTTATTGTTGAGCGGGCGAATTGCAAAACGGATCTAATTGCCAATCTTTGTCTAAGTCACTTTAAGCGCAATTAATTTTAGACCCAATAGAATAAACGCTTCCGTTTCTCAATAGAATGACGATTTTATTTGGAATTTGGTCTTTGCCACACAGTATTATATAAAGCTGGATATATTGTATATATTTAAGCTGGATGCAGGCCTCCCCTGATAAGCTCCTTATTGACATTTATCTCATGGGGGACTAATGCTCATGATCCCGACACTTGGCATGCGGGATAGGGATTTCTTTTCGGACACCCTTGGGAAGAGTTGAGGTGGTGCTAATTCTAAGCTGGCACCTTTATTTGTAAATATTAGTTCTAATTATTTTAGAGATACCTGAATAGCAGGGCGCGTTTCTTGGCAGATTGATTTGAACCCTTTAAAGCTGCAAGTTCTGCTAACTGAGAGTACGACAGAGCTGGTAGTCTTAGCCTTACGTACATCGTCTGAGCTGATGTTACCAGCATCTAAAACAGGTAGGTAAATACATTGTTTAGCCTCTAACTTAAATAATTAGACCTTAGGTCTAGGTATTATGATTTCAGTCTGATTTACCTATAAACATATAATTTAAATGTGTGTTTGATGAATAAACTCCTTTACCTACCAGATATCTAGTGCCTACTTTTATCACATTGCTTGCTTAGCTTGGGGTAAGATGGTGTTGCGTGAATTTTCCAGCATTATTTATCTATAGACGATATGATATTTTAGACAAGACTGTCCTCCATGACATGGAGGACAGTCTTGTCTAAATTGTGTCTCCGTAAAGTACTAACTTTCTATGGGCACATAACCAAGAAATCTGGTGACATCCTTTAACAACTGATAGTCACGGAAGGTTGATAGCAAGCGTTTAAGAGGCCGCAGCCCACTAAGATGGACGGACGGACACGGAATCCCCACAACACTCTACAGCTACACGCTGCCGAGAACAGACGCAGCTTGCGTGATATTGTCCGTGACGGGGGTGTTTTACGGGGGAATAAAAACGCATATGAGGATATAAGACGCGAGAAGGAGGAGGATTTATGTCTCGCAATTTTGTGATTGATTGACAGTTTTCAATGAAATTCATGCGAGAATTCGAAACGCAACTCTTAAATTAGTATTCGTTCGGCTAGTTCTAACTCTAAGTGGGTGAACTAAGATCTGACGGACCTCTCGCATAGGAGTATTGTGCATGACGCTTAAACAGGCCCTAACCAGCCCAGCTCCTTGAAGTACCAGAGCAGAACTTTTGGTTTCTGACAGCTTCGTTTCAGCTTTACTGTAAGTGTAGATAATGTTCATGCCTCTATGAGACTCTTCAAACGAATCTTCCGATTTCTTGCGTCTGGTCTCTGTTGCCGGTGTATTTGGGGTTGTATCAGTTACATGGAGGGTGACACTTACCATCATACAATGCGAAACGATAGGTCCGATCAGCAGAGAGGCGGCCAGGCAGGACCAGTGGCCGCCTTTCATGTATCCCACGTGGATGACCAGGACCCCAGCGCCTAAGCAGCTCCATGTGAAGTTGAAAATAGATCCTACGATACTGTAAACATCAATGAAAAGTTTATTTGTGCTGTAAAACTATTCATCATCTGATCTGATGATCAGATTACCAGTATTGGCTGATGCCAATACTTGTTATGACAGATTATCAGCTTGACGCATCCATCCCATCATCACATCTGTCTTTCGCAGATCGTCATCGTCAGTCACCTGGTCGGGGGGCGTCCGAGTCACGGTCTCCACTCAAAAACTCGTTTACCCCAGCGGTTGTCGGTTCTTCGAAAGATATGGCCGGTCCACTGACACTTCAGCTGGCTAATTTTTTGAGCTATGTCGATGACTTTAGTTCTCTGTCGGATGTATTCGTTACGAATCATTTCCTTCAGAGAGACCCCGAGCATAGTTCTTTCCAAAGCTCGCTGAGCGGCTTTCAACTGGTGGACCGGCCCTATCATGAGTGTCCACATCTCAGCTACGTAGGTCATGACATTTATGGTCATGATGGGTAGGCACTGATTCAAAACTTTAGTTATCTAAAAGTAATACAAATAGTTTATTTCTGACATAATAAAAATGTTCACAATACCATTGAACCCACAGGATGCCGAAGTTCCCTAAGCTGTTTTTCAGGCTAAGGTTTTGGCTAAGGCTAGTTTCCTTAGATAGTAGTTTGACTACGAACCTTATTTGTTTAAGGTTCGTAGTTAGCCCGCTTACATAGTTAGATATTGTTTTCGTGTTATTTCGCACCGTCTGAAGTCACTGCGAATGAGTTTATATTGGCAGGTAAACGGATCCACCTTCTTCTTTCGTCTATTTTCGTATCTGTAGGGTTTTTTTATCGACGAACGAAAGTCACTGTACCTTCCTTAAAATAATATAATCGTTTTTGTGATGTTTGTAGTTAAAAATAAATACACAATGGCTCATTTTGTATCATTGTCGAGCTCTATCTACAATGTGTATTTTCAAACCTTGATCAAACAAAATGTGCGGATACACGACATATATTTATCGATAAAAATTTATTATTTTTATTATCTTAGCTTTATCAAAAAAATTTAACTATTACTTCGATTAAAATACATTGTTTACTCGAAAAGAAACGAAGAAAAAACCAAATAGATAAAACCAGTAGTTTTCATTCATAAAAAATATTAGATTGGATTTTTTTGAGGTAGCCAACATACATTTTTGTTTTAGATCTTTATCGATAAATTTATGTCTTGTATCCGCACATTTCGTTTGATCAATGTTCGACAATACACATTGTATAACACTTTCATGGCCCACGACGCACTTGAATAGGTGGTCCCCCGGTAGGTGCGCGGCAGCGCATCCCTGCGGGTCGCACCGCCGAGGCTGGGCAGTGAATGCGTTGAGGAATTATTTCATGTCTTACCCGACTGTATACGTACTGCCTCTCTCTCCTGTAAAGTCGTAAACTGTTCTCTCCGTCCCAGGGTATGCAGAGTATTGCGCCACACTGTCATTGTCCAAGAAATCCTGAAATCAGGAGATACTTTACTATTAAATAAATAAAATAAAATGAATTTTTGTTTATTGTAACCGTGATCCATATTTGTTGGTAGCAGAAATATCTCTATTAAATGTTAGTATTCTTAGTCCACCTACCTACTGCAACTACTCAATTTTAATTTGATAAATTTAATTTATATAAAATGAACTAAAAGAGAAAAAATATTATTAAATAAGTAAATGAAATTAATTACATAAAATTTAATGGTATTAAAATAATTCAGATTAGCTAAATCAACTAAAAGTTAAATCAAATAGGTACTACTTACTATCTTAGTTCCCATTTAATAGTAAACGTTTCCTTAGAAACAACGGGTGCGAAGCCGCGGGCAAAACTGGTAACTGAATATTCTTAGAAATTTATGCAGAAATTTGGGTTATTGTTGTCATATAATTAGATTTATACTCTACGGTAACTGATTTATGGGATGATAAGTAGCCTATGCTTGATTCCAGGATTAGGATTACTTGTATGCAAAATTTCAGCCCGATCCGTTCAGTAGTTTTGGCGTGAAGAGGTAACAAACATCCATGCAAACTTTCGCATTTATAATATTAGGTCCTTACATATGAAATTGGCGTTTTTCGTACTGGCCACTTTAATCACAAATTTCTCCTCTTTGGTAAGGAATTCCAAATTCAAATTTGTACAGCTATAGACTCATGTATTTGTGCTTCGATGATCGTCATTCATTTGTTTTTTTTCTTCTGTTTTTTTCTGTTTGCGTCACTCATTTTACAAAATGGAAAACTTAAAATATCGCATTATTTACGAGTACGAGTTCCGCCGTGGCACTAGTGCTGCGGAAACAACTCGAAGGGTGAATGATGTGTATGGCGGTCGTGTTGCAAAAGAAAACACAGTTCGTTTTTGGTTCCAACGTTTTCGTTCTGGAAATTTCGACCTGCAGAACAAGCCCCGTGGACGGCCTGAGACTCAAGTTGATAATGAAGAGTTGAAGGCTATTGTGGAAGCGGATCCATCGCAAACCACGTCCGAGTTAGCTGCAGGCTGCGATGTTAGTGATAAAACTGTTTTAATTCACTTAAAGCAAATTGGGAAGATTAAAAAGCTTGAAAGGTGGGTACCTCTCGAATTGACTGAAGCAAACCGGCAAACGCGCGTCGACTGCTGCGTTACATTACTAAACCGGCACAATAATGAAGGTATTTTAAACCGAATCATTACCTGTGATGAAAAATGGGTTCTTTACGATAATCGGAAGCGCTCAGCGCAATGGTTGGATCCTGGCCAGCCAGCCAAATCCTGCCCCAAGCGAAAATTAACCCTAAAAAAGTTACTTGTAAGCGTTTGGTGGACTAGTGCCGGTATTGTTCATTACAGTTTTCTCAAATCTGGCCAGACTATTACGGCTGATGTCTATTGTCAGCAATTGCAAACCATGATGGAAAAGCTAGCGGCTAAACAACCTAGGCTGGTCAATCGCTCCACGCCATTGCTGCTTCACGACAACGCTAGACCACACACTGCGCAACAGACGGCTACTAAATTAGAAGAGCTTCAATTGGAAAGTCTAAGACATCCTCCGTACTCCCCGGACCTTGCTCCAACAGATTACCATTTTTTTCGAAATTTGGATAACTTCTTGCAAGGGAAAAAATTCAACTCCGATGGGGCAGTCCAAATCGCCTTCAAAGATTTTATTGATTCCCGTCCGACTGGTTTTTTTAGTAAAGGGATCAATGAACTACCTATAAGATGGCAAAAGTGCATAGAAAATAATGGTTCATACTTTGATTAATTAAATATATTATATTAAAAATATTCGACTTTTTGTTCCTCCCATACAAAACGCCAATTTCATATGTAAGGACCTAATATTAGTGATAGTGTGATTATTGGGAAAAACTGAGTGCGAGCATGATTTAGCAAGCAAGCAATTGTTCTAACAAATTAGATCTTCCAACACAAACAAGGTTCGTAGTTAACCCGCTTACATTCATAATGAAATTACATCAACTTATTATTCAAAATTGGTTTTAAATCTACAAATTTACGAAAATCTTTTACGTTGGCCCTTATAGACATTTTTGGTCATCTAGAATCCAGTTGGCTCAAATGTCTGCAGATATATTTAATAGCTTTTTAGAATTAATGTTTTTGCGTCAGACAGGTAGCCTTAAAACTATATTTCATGCGGAGTTTGAATAATATTAATGTTTTTCTCAATTTTCTTCGCAACTTTGTAAGGATAACAAACTTTGGATTGTCAAATGATAACAAGCTGACAAGTTGACGGGCGTTTGAGCTTGTAGACCTTTTTGCATTAATCATCGGTGTGATAACCTCAATGCTGGTACCGTAGAGGTCAGTAAAGTACTATACTTACTCTATGGATGGTGCAACGTTGTATACACAGAGATTTATAGTTATAACACGCGCAGATAGAGAATAGATCTGAAAATGGCGTCCGCTCGCATGCGTTCTCGCTCACTCTCTATCGCTGTCTATACTCACACAGTGAAGTACGCGCTACAAAAAAATAGTCAGTCAGGATTCGCTTTCCACGCTACTTGACTCACTCCGAGTTATCGTTAAATTCGTTCCGTTATTTTGTTGTTTACGTTGATATTCATTGTTGTTTTTGTTGAGTTTGATTGTTATTTGTTTAGGACTGTGAAAGTGGCCAGTCCATGGAGGATTATAATGAATTGATGGAGGGTATTGAACCAATTATGGGTTCAGATGACCAGGATACTGCTGGACCAAGCGGTTTATAAAACCTTTTCTCCCCTGTTGGTCGTTTCAAAGCCATAAAAATAAATGAAATTTACTTCAAATTCTCTGTCTGATTCGTACATTTTTAAGCTAAATCCTTTTCTTGTGTCTTGTAGAGAACTAATAATCATTTATTAGTTCTTTAGGGACAAATTTGTGTACGTTCTGGATGTTTTTCTATGTATAATAAAAAATATCTATCTATGAAGTGTATTGTATTATGTATATCAGTTATCTAGTACCCATAACACAAGCTCTGCTTAGCTTGGGGATAGATAATGCTGTGTGAATTGTCCAGCATTATTATTATTATTATTTAGCTAGGCAGGTACCGCCTGTCTTGTTCAAAAACCAGCAACAACAAAAAAAGTCAATAAAAATCGATGTTTGAGAACTTGTTTTGCCAACCGTACCATGCGTACCCGCCGCCATTTTCAGATCTATTCTCTATCTGCGCGGCTTATAATTGGTGTCAATTCAGTTGCTGACAAAACTAAACTAAACTAATTTGACAGGATTAAAAATGTCACCGTCCCTGTCAGAACGATCAAAATAATAAGGATGGCATCATTTTTAGTCCTGTCAGATTAGTTTAGGTTTAATAGTTTAATATACCATGCTATATCATGCTTAATGGGCATGATGCTGTACCTACTTCAAGGATCGCGGCGGGGGGAGGGGCGGAAGGATTTACGACCTTGAGCTCTAAAATGCTTATATCTTGAGAATTACTGTGTCTATTTTCATGATAATTTCTGATTTAGAATCTAGAATAAATAAGCTATCGTAGAAATATGTAATTAACATTTCGCATTCGTGTATTTACTATGATTCACGGGCCAAACTAACCAAATTGAAGATTTTTGAGCCGCGTTTTATTTTCGTGTTTACAAATATTCCTTGCATTTCAGTTTTGTTTTGAATACATGAACTTCATTAAAAAACTTAAACAAAAGACGTAAACATGCACTAACCTTGAACTTCTTTCTTGATTTTTGAAAAACAATTGAATAACAAACACGGGCACACACGCACACCACACCACGTCACACTACGTCACAATAAATATTTTTTTTTTAAAAAAGTCGGGTGTTTTATTTTTGACATTGACTTTTAAAATGAAGTTTATTTCACTCGGGATCGAATGACAAAGACATAACAAGCCAATACAAACCCTATCCGAAGAAAAACAAAGATCAAGTTGGCCTGCCCTTACCGGACGCCGGCGTCCGGACGATCCTCGATGCAACGCAACTGTCACCGGGCGCCGGCGCCCGGAAGTTACCGAACAGGTTAAAGAGGAGACTTAATCAAACTAATATTGTAAAGGCGAACGTTTGTATGTTTAGGGCTCTTTTGCATCGTATCGTATTGTCGCTAAGAGCTCCTACACATGGACTGCATCCATGTGTAAGAGCCCTCAGGTGGATGTGTGTTACTTCTTCACGCCAAAAGTGTTTTATGGCTTGCATGCTTATTTTGCATAAACATAGTTTCAAGGCCTGGAATAAAACATAATATGCTACGTTGAGCCTATAAATCAGATCCCATAGGACGGAAAAGTCCTTTAATCGTTTTCATAGAAACAACACCTGGGGCCTGATTCCACTAACACAATCGCCTCACTATGACAATATTATCGCTTCATTATCGCGTACTAATCACCGCCATTGACACCTTTTGGTTTTCTACTAACACGATGTTTTTTTGTTTATGTCATATCTATGACTATTAAGATTATGATTATTATGCCCCATTACATTATTGACACGCTAGTATAAGTCATAGAGATTGTAATCTTATGGTAATAGATTACCAAATACAACCTATCTTAATCGTACGGCGCCATTATGGCAGTTTAAAAAATAGTGGAATCAGGCCCCTGCAAACTACTACAATAAATTCAAATGTTGAAATGCGAAAATAGTAGGTATGTCCACTTATTTTGCAGAAAGTTTTCAACAATTTCTTTACAATGTATTCTAATTTCTTACACAATGTTCAAATTGACGACCCACCTGGTTTATTAAACGCAGGTATGTACTTTTCCAATATACATAGAAGTATCTACATACCTAGTTAAATCAAGTTCGAAAGCAATTTCAATATTAAACGTAGGTATGTACTTTTCCAATATGCCTAGGAGTATCTACATACCTAGTTAAATCAAGTTCGAAAGCAATTTCCTGATTAAATTCACTAAAACCAAAACAATTTTCAATCAAATATAAATTAAAGCAAGTCGAGCATACTCAAAATAGTTTTTAGTTAGCAATAAGCTCAGCAGTCTTGAAACACTAAATCATTCAAGTCGTAGCACGCTCGCCAAACGTGTACTATGATTTTCAAGATTTCTTTCTGTGTTTTGGCGTTGGTAAGTTACATCATCAGGTCAGCCGAAAGATGTCGCTTCCATAAGACTTATCAGCCACCACGTACCTGCCGGAAGTTGCAGCAGGGGTATGATCACCAAGGAGTTGGTCCAAGGGTCCGAAAAAGGTCGCGGGAACCGCTGAATGCATGCAGCGCTGGTCCTCTTGGCGATATTTGGGAGAGGCCTATGTCCCATCAGTGGATGTCTTTTGGCTGATAATGATGAAGTTTTCTCGGTAACAGAAGATTTCTTCCACCTCTTTACTTAAGTTTCCATGTCGTGTCTACTGAAAACTAACAATAATAGAGTATGTTTTAAATCTTTTTCCGCGGCTTTTTATTTTCGCAATTGATTTAAGCCATCACAGTCTAATAAATCGTTTTTGACAGTCACTGTCCTGAAGGGTGAGTCTATTTGAGGTAAGTAATATGAGACGTGATCGTCAAGTCTCTTTTTTGTATGAGATTAACGTAGTTTCCTGTCCGCATGATAGAGGCACTGTACCAAATTGAAATAAAAGTTTACATCACGGTCACCTCTCGTTAATATCTTCAAACGGACTCACCCCCCTGTTTACTTCTAAAAGATCCATTACTCGATACTTGTAATCCCTCTGAGATTTCCGTTCAGCGCTGATTTAAATTCTACTTATATTTCAGGCAGTGAACCTGGCAGCATCATCAGAATACTCCGGACTTATCTCCCGCTTGTACAAGAAGGCAACAGATGAGAACCGACCCCTGGTTCTGGTGCTTGACAACTCTGATAAAGGATCCTTGAAGGATTCCCTCCAGTCGTACAATGAGCCACGTCCAAAACCTGTTAATTCCGACCGGACTATCTCTTCCCAGATACAACTTCTGGATCTCTTGAGTAAGAAGGTATGTTGGCTTTTCAAAATGTATCGAATTCTAAGTAATTGAGTTTTGCGGTAAAACTTTGCTCGTTGGTTGGTTAGGAATACCACGTTAGGTTGGGCTCGAGAGTTGCTGATTGAGCCTCCACAATTCCTGGGCCTAGACTAACAGGGGCGAAGCAAAGCTATAAATAAGAAGTATGAAGGTTATGCCCAGCAGTCGATTGACAAGGGTAAAGATGACGATGAAAGAAGCGCCAAGCGAAGAACAAACTGAAAAGTAGAGAGGACAGACTAAAATGGCAACTTACCTTGTTCGAGGCTAAGATACACTTCGGGGCGCTGAGCCATACAATTAGCAGTGAAGTAGAAGCTTGACTTGATTACTGTCTTCTCGACCTTCTTGATCCATCGTCAGCTATTTTTATTAGTCAGATAGGTCATATAAAAAATATCGGAAAACGGCTGAAATCAAACAGAGGAGTTTTATTACTGCCATGATGGATGGTTAAATTGTTTTTACTAATTAAATAATTTAGAAGAAGGATCGGTACATCATTTACACATTTCTGCAGTAAAAAACGCAAACAGTTTATACATAGATATTATGCTCCATTTTTGTCTTTTATAAAAGAGAGTTTAAAATTGACCTATTCTCAGTCTTACCAGTTGAACTACTGGGAGTTTTCTTCCCAACAGACTTACTAGTAAGACCACTTTGTACCCAGTAGACTTACCAGTAAAACATAAAATCCCAATAGTCCTACTCTTATGTAGACCTAGGTAATTGATATACATCCTTACATTTGTATTTTTTTTAAAAGCCCTGGGTTGAATCGTTAATTCATTGTAGCATTTCGTATTGAATGGTGAAAAGCAACCTACACCAATTATTGTATTACGTTTAAATTTCTTGTATCTTATATTTCAGCTCAATCCTGTTAAAAGGGAAAATAAACTGTCCTTGCCTGTATACGATCACCCCATCACTGACCACAAGCACAGCGATCTCCACCGCCTCCAGGACAGACTAGAGCGTGATATCCGCGAGAGAAGAGAAAGGCGATTAAAGACACAGGCTGCAAAAGAAAGCTACAAACCTAGAGCTGATACTTATCCCAAGAAACAATACTCAGGTGGTGATAGTTATGATTTAAAACGCGCCAGCATCCAAGTTGATGATAAGGTTAAAGGCTTTCAAACAAAACAACAAGACAGAGAAGACAAGAAAGCCCTTAGATCTTCAGTTATTAAAAGCCTCCTCAGAACGTACAATGATCTGAACTGCGAGGCAAAAGACGAATGCAAAGACGAATGCAGTGACGATGATAAGAATCAACAAGGATGTGAAGACGTGTGCGATGATAAATTTCAATGTGAAGATGATAAGAAAGATACAGGATGCAATGAAGGAAATGATACTTGTGAGCAGGATGACGACAACCCTAGCACCAGGGGGGTACATTATGAAGCAGAACCAACAGAAAAATGTAAGCGTTGCTAAATAAATCATTTGGTTGAGTGTATTTTTATTTTCTTTTCTAAACCATAGTATCCGTCGTCTAACGCTGATGGGCCGGCAGATACCTTGAGGGATGTTCTAAACACATAAATAATTACCTAAACTTAACAGCTTTACAATTTGACACAGCTACTTTTAATAGAAAGGTAGAGATGCAAATCTTTTGAAAAAAAAAATATGGAGTCGTTTATTATCGAGTAGACATACCTAGTATAATAACCAAAAAATGTTTTTTCCATGAAAAAGGTGTACACATTAGTTTGTAGTATTTTTGTGATAAAAAGTAAGACAGATTCGGTTTTATTCTATTGTACTTCTATCTACATAATATATTCTGATTCTAAAACTAAGGCATACGCCTAAATAGAGTTCAAAAATCAAATCGTGCTAAACAACCCGTTTCTAATTACCTACTTGACCTTTGCCTGATTAAAGTCTATGAAATTAATACAAAATGTAAAACGATTTTAATATTGTTGCTCATCGATAAAACCAAATCGGTAAAGCATTTGGAAAAGAAAACATACAGCTGAACATAGAATCTCACTGCAGCACTTCCTATTATCATAAATATTAGGTAAGTACCTATCTATCTTTTTCTCTTCTATTATACTAATAATATATTTAAATCTATCTATCCATCTAACCAGCCGGTAGTACCCACTGCTGAATATGAGCCTCTTCTTTATATCGCCATCCCTGACGGTCTTGTGTCAGCCGGATCCATTGATCCCCTACCAGCCTCCACAATGTATTCTGACCACCGAGCAGGGGCTTAATTCAACTATTTTTTAAACAAAATGCTATAATGGCTCCATACGATTAAATAGAGATTTAGTCGTAATTTTTTTGGTATTCTTTTACCATAAGATTACAATCTCTATGATTTATAATAGCGTGTCAATAATGTAGTGGGGCATATAATCATAATCGTAATAGTCATAGATATGGCATAAACAAAAAAAGATCGCGTTAGTAGAATACCAAAAGGTGTCAATGGCGGTGATTGTTACGCGACAATATTGTCATAGTGAGGCGATTGTGTAAGTGGAATCAGGCCCCAGGTGGTCTGTCTCGAGGCCGCCGCATATCTCTAGGCCACCATTTGGTGACTGCTTTGGTCCATCGGAGATCATCTCTCTTTGCCAGGTTTCCTGCCCATCTGCACTTTAGCCTCGCAATCCGAATACCACATCATCGACCTTAGTTATATTTCACGTCGAATTTCAATATATTTAAATAGGTACTATAAATATATTTATAGGATTATATGTAGTAGGTTTATTTAGTATCTATTATTTTAGTATAGGTATGTTTAGTGTAACCATATTTATTTACTTATTGTGGATTCATTCTTATTTTTTGTACACTTCCTCTGCCTGTTCCATTGCCTCTCCTGCGAGTGTACTATCGTAAGGTTTACTGGAACTTCCAGAGGCAAGGCAGCTTAAACCTGAAAAAACTTTTCTTAAAGCCTGGAAGAAAACTCTTTTTCAGGGCTAAGCTAAAGTCTGTTCAAAAAGAGAGGCGTCGGTCGTGGCGTTACGATGCACTAACACTTTTCGGAGTAGTCGCACTGCAACAGACAGAGCAGTGTTGTCATCGCGACTAAAGTTGTCTAAAGTTGTGTAATAAGTTAATGTTTTTGTTATGTGTGTGGAAGGAATTAAAGAACCTTCTTCTTTAAGAAGTCTGTAAAAAACTTTTCCAACAGACTTCTAGCCTATTAGTACTATTCCTCCATCCTGATAAATAGCTTAGTAGGCTTGCTATAGGGACCTCCAATAACAAAGCTTTAAAATAATAAAGGACCTTTGAATAAACAACGTGAATCTGGAGCTTAGTTCACAGGCATTCTTTAGTGAGGTGGTTCAGGTAAGGTATGCTTTGTGTTCTATCTCTGCGTAATATATTATTGATCGTTCAGAATATTTCTAAATAATGTTAACTTCTTAAGGTTATCTGGTTGGTTAGATTATGTAAAAGGGTTTATTATATCTCGCCGCTCGGTTTCGCAAGCGCTATTTCGGGATAAAACGTATTTTATTTATGAATGTTTTAATCCAATTAATTATAAGTAATTAGCTAGCAGCTAAGAACCGACAAATGTTGGGGTAAAGGTGGGATGATTTGCGAAAGACTGCAGGCCGATACTGGATGCGTCAAGTTGAAAACAGGGCGCTATGGCGCTCATTAGGCTGCTATGGGGCTCATATATCCAGCAATGGACTAACAAAGGTTGATGATGATCATTTTTTAATTTAGGTTTAGAACTGGGAAATGTGACATTTCAGCCCGATCCTTTCAGTTTTTTGGAATAGTTATGAGGTAATAATATAGCTGTGTGGGGCTGGCTTAGAATTTGCACCACCCTATCTCTTCCATAAATGTATCTTTATCTTTATATATATCTTTATCTTCCTGTGGGTGTCGTTAGAGGCGACTAAGGGATATCCACCTAACTGCGGTCCCCAAACCGCATGGGCATTACCACCCATTATATAAACGCCAACAAGGTGTTTATCAGGGGAAGGCCTGCGTCCAGCAGTGGACCAATACAGGCTGTTGAGGGATAAATATCCATAAATCCATACACTCAAACTTTCGAATTTATGAAATAGCCGGGATTGTCATCATGGGAGAGTCATTAAGAGAACAATAATAACATCTGCTGAGCCTGCAGTGTTTGTGGGTCGGTTATATCTCGAAGAATCAACAACTGTAACGAGTAAACGAGTTCTTCAGTAGAGACCGCGACTCGGCAAACGTAGTATAAGACGCCTTTCAGCCAGGTGGGAAGACAACTTCCAAAAGACTGTTACTGGATGGGGCAAGCTGACGACAGGGCACTATGGTCACAACCTGCCTATATGAAGTTAAACACTTTGTGTCTGACTCTCTATTTTGTTTCTATTGTTGTTATAAATATATATTTTTTTCCCTTCTACATCACCGCCTTAGTAACTTGAGAGCGTCCCCCTCACCATACCCGTCACTAGGCCATAATTTCCTGTCAAAACGCCTTCGTCAAAAGAGGTAGGCTCATTAGGGGTGACCTAATGAAGTCTCCCTTAATGAGCCTACCTTTAATGCATTAAAGTCTTTTGACGAAGGCGTTTTGACAGGAAATTATGGCCTAGTGACGGGTATGGAGTGGGGGACGCTCTCAAGTTACTAAGGTGATGTAGAAGGTAAGAAAAAAAATACTTATAGAGACATTAATAAGTCTTTTGACGAAGGCGTCAAGCAGTGGACGAATTTTTAGATTGATGGTGATCACGATGAATATAACGCTCTAGTATACTCTATGTATTTATTTCTACCAACTCGGTCTACCAGTGCTATACCACTTTTTAGGACATTTTTTCTTAGTCGTTTCACATTCGTCTTCTGATTCTTCAGAACATTTATCCACATCATACTTCTTTTTGGTGTAACATTGTTTCGGTGTGGTTCCACATTGCCATTTGCCACATTGATTTTGACGGAGTATACTAATCTGCTTTTCGATCTGGTCCTGATTTGATCCTGACTGAAACAATATTGCTTTCAATTATTTGTTAATCAAAGAAAATAATCAAATAATATTAATAAATTAGAACTCGTATTTGTATTTGGAATAATTGAGATAACTGCAGACTGTAGCAAACAGGCAGAAGCATACTGAAGACGCTGGCTGCATTGCCCCGCTGTATGGCAATGCTGATGCGCAACGCCAGATAGGTACTCACCAGCTCTCGGGTCACACTTTGCTTAGACCAGACGCTTAGAATTTGTTTTGAAAACCCAAGAAGCCTCAGTACCCCAAGGGGTCTCGGCTCCAAGGGGAGGAAAAGTTTTAATACAAATTAGTAAAAATAGTTTGAGCTACCTGAAGCAATCTAGTGGTAGCTCATTAATATAATCCAACGGGAAGCGTCCCCAGACAATGCTATGCTGATGCGCTGTGCCAGATACTTACCTGCTCACAGGCATCGACCAGTTTCTGTGTAAAATGGTAAAATGTTTCTAGTTACTTCACGAACCCAGGGTTACGACTCCAAGGAGACGAAATGCTTAGTCTCTGTCGAGACCTGATTATTTATTGCAATCATTGGGTTAATAGTATAGTTCTAGATTCATAACACTACTTACATCATAGTTCTCTAGCAGGTCGTGGCAATACTAACTGAGAGTAGAGATTAACTATGTACGGATTAGCTTCGTAAATTTGAAGCTGGTTAACTTTTAAACTTGTGTTACAGGATATCAAATAAAATTCCATTTTTTTTGGCTTCGACGGGAATTTGTAGGACTTGTGTTACAGGGTTTATTCCTGAAGTCTTCCCTCAGCAACATAGAGTAGACTTGACCTTCCCGAGACACGACTTCTCCTAACCTTTTTTTCGCCCGTTCGGTCTCTAAGGAATCCTATTAAAATATTTCGATTTCACACCTCTTCAAAACCTCTTACCAGCAAAGCTTGGGCCAGTGCTTCAAGACTTTTTTGATATTTCTCTTCCGATGATTCATCTTGACCTTCTTCAGCAGTAGCAGAACTCATACCAAACATATCCCTGATGGAACTATCACTGCCTGTTCCATCGTCAACTACAAAGTCTAGTGAACGAGGTTCCTCCCCTTTTTCCATAATGACCACCATGGGTTTCTGATCGGTTCTATCGAAGAGTTCAAAGATACTGTTTACTCGATCAGCACCATTTGAATGAAGATGCTTGACCATAGGTTTGTTATCAACTCTTTCGAGTAGTTTTAGTAGAGTGTTTACAGGATCTTCTTTGCAATGCACTAGCTGGAAATAATAATAATAAATATATAATGATGGACAATTAATTCATACAGCATTATCTAGCCCCGAGCTAAGCAGAGCTTGTGTTATGGGTACTAGATAACTGATATACATAATACAATACACTTCATAGTTAGATTTATTTTAGTATACAAAGAAAACATCCAGAACTCCCTGAACGGAAAACCACATAATTAACCATAATTTCATTTGGTTTTCCCTCATTCGCCTTCTTGACAGCTCGATCCTCCTCCATTCTAATAATGATAGATAATGCCAGATCCAGATCTTCAGCAGTATAAACTCATAGAGAAGCTGTGTTTGTTTTGGGAGTATATAATGATGTACAGGTATCGCGGTATAGTCGAAGTTGAAACTGATCTCCGTGAATTTGACAGCTCAGAAATGAAATACATGAAGGAGTTTTTTATTGGAGCCACAGGAGCAGTAGCAAACAAACACAGCTTCTCTGTGAGTTTATACTGCCGAAGATCTGGATGTGGCATTAAGGTCGCAGAAAACCGCTTGATGCTGGCAACGCAGTACAGAGCATTGTGGTGATCTTTGGGGTTAGGACGTCTTTTGTGATTAAATTCTATTTAAAAATCTTACTGTCAATATAAAGAAAACGACACTAGTGTACTGGCCGACGTTCCTCATTGTTGTAAATTAATCAGCTCTGTTGACAAAAACGTTATAACACATTATATCGCAAGGCCGCAATCAAATGATTTTTAATCACTCGAAATGTAAACATTATTTTAATTTACCTTGTTAGGTTGGTGCAGTGTAAAACGGCAGCATTTTAGCCTGTTGAAACATCGATAGGGACATAAGGCGTGTCGGTGATTTGCTCAGCTAATAGAAGAAAGAAAAAAGGTCACTCAATAATATGCAAAGAATAGAATAGAATACATTAATCAATGATAGAATAGCATTATTTGTTCAAGTAAACAATCACAATACATTCTGTTTAGAAGTGCTTTCAGGTGTATGTATGTCTTAATAATAAAATAATAATAAATGTTAATAATATCAAAGACAATTTACACAGCATTAGTACCCATAACTAAGCAAATCTTGTGTTGTCGTTAGTTTACCCATAGCTAAGCAAAGCTTGTGTTATGAGTACTAGATAGATAAAATTTATACTAACACTATACCTAAATACTACATAGATAGATTTTTTTTTCATACATATAAAGCATCCCGAACACCCTGAACAAATATCGTACACACAATTGTCCCGAGTCGGTGATCGAACCCACAACGCCCTGCGTCGCAGGCGGGCCTTAGCCCAGCGCACCACAGAGGTCGACGACTGTGTGGTTGAAACTAGAGTTCTCTTCTCACCTGGTTTAATAAGATGTATTATTAGGTAGGTATACTTATCTGTATTTTGTACTTGTATTTATTTATTTACATTGTAGCGTATATGTTTAGGTACTTATGTGACACTAAGGTTGATGTCGTTAGTTTAGGTATTATATATATATATATATATATATATATATATATATTCTTACAATAAAACACAAGCTTGGGTTCATGAAACACCATAAGGTAGAAAGGGAAAAAAGAAAGAAATCGAAATAGGAAATCTTTCAAGCTATTTATATTATAACTACAATAAAAACTAAGACAATCCTAGATCAAAGATCCAAGTGATATAAAAAAAGACATAAAATACAGCTTTCATCTTAGATTTAACTTATTTGTGATCTGTGATAGCAACATCCAAAGGAATTTTATAAGTAAAGAAGTAAATTACAATCTTGAATTTCTCGCCTTTGAAAATTCAGAAATTTCATTAGAAAATTACATAAATCTTAGGGCGCCTTTACAATAGCCAGTGGAAATAAGATTTTATTTAATTATTATAATGGAAAATCTGAATTTTAGAACGACAAGAAACACTGCAATATCCAAAGAAACGTTCAAAGTATTAGAAAATAAACATGTATACTCAAACCAATCATAACTTAACATGATCAAATTATCGAACTAACCTTGTATGAAACTTGAGATATTTATATAACTAATATTATTAAGAGGAAAAATTTGATTGTTGGTTTTTTTGATTGTATGGAAAAGGCTCCGAAACTACTGGACCGATTAAAAAAAATAATTTCGTCAATAAAAATTTTACGTTTCAGGGAGTGACAAAGGTTATATTGTATCCCGAAATTCCCACGGGAAGGGTGTACTCAGGTGAAACAGCGAGCCGCTTCTAGTCTATCATATAGATCGATTGATACAGACAGACTGCATACAGATGCTGGATGCGTCAAGCTGAAGACAGGGCGCTATGGCGCTCATTCGGGTAGGTATTTCCAGCAGTGAACTAATATAGACTGATGATGATGATGATACAGACAGGATAAATAAATAAATAAATATAATAAATAATGCTGGACTATTCACACAGCATTATCTAGCCCCAAGCTAAGCAGAGCTTGTGTTATGGGTACTAGATAACTGATATACATAATACAATACACTACATAGATAGATATTTTTTTTATTATTAAATATAGAAAACATCCAGAACGCCCTAAACAAATACCTGCAGATCGTACAAATATTTGTCCCGAGGCGGGAATCGAACCCGCAACCTTCTGCGTCGCAGGCGGACCTTCGCCCACCGCACCACAGAGGTCGTCGATAAATATAGACCCCTGATTACAAAAAAGTGTAAAGTGTAAGTAAATGTTTTTCCCACTAACTTCTACATAAGTCATCAGAATAAAACAAATGACTCGAAGTATATCTTTTAAAAAGTCTTGTCAAATTTTAAGAGGAAAATCCTGTAACGTCACTTTGTTTTAAATGCATTTGATTATAGGAAAGCTGGTGCTTCCCGTGTTTTTTATTTCAATTCGGTCTAGTTTTGACTATGAAATCCACGAGAAAACCATACGGTTTAGTAAAAAAAAACCATCACCATCACATCATAACGGATGTAACTTCGAGTCTTATTTATGTTGAAACACAAACGTTTCATCCCTTAACGAGGGACATTCATCTCTTATGCACGAATACCCAAACGCAACTGTCTTTTGAGCACGTTTCAAGTCGCGATTTTTTGCCAATTTCCTTTGGAAATCTGTCAATAATTGGTCATTCGTAGAACATCCGTTTCTTTTTACAAAGGCCACCTTTAAACAAATGTATTTAAAACACAGTGACTCGAGCGAATCCGTGAGTCTTCATTTGTAGAACACCAAAGGAAAGTCTCCATAACACGATCTGGATAATAAGATAAAGATTTATTAAAGGTCTTTTCACTTTGAGCCCTCAATCTGTCAAAGAAAATTAAATTGAGCGGATACTTGGATAAAACATCCCCGTCGCGTCGTTTCTTGAAGATTTTCTGCAAAATATTATGATACGTCCTTCAATAAATAAACAAAATATATAAGCAAGCATTGAGCTGGCCCCTAAATAAATAAAGCGCGATAAACATCAGAGAACCCTTGGAAATTGATCGCTGTGAGTAACAGAGTTTTTCCATTTACGGAATGACATTTTGTGATCTTTTTCGTGGAAAATATTACGATAATCCAAAAAACTGGCTACGAGACAGATTATGCAAGCTGCATTTTTTCATCAGATAAATCTGTATTCTGTTGATAAAAACTTGATGACTACTTCAAAAAAGAAGGAGGTTCTCAATTCTATTGTATTTGTTTGTTTTCGTTTGTTACCCCGGAACTTTCGACTGGGTGGACCAATTTTGTCGATTTTTTTATTTGAAATCTGGTGCTTCCCTTGTGGTCCCATTTCCTCCAATTTGGTCTAGTTCTGACCATAGCATCTATCCATATAATATTTGAAGTCTATTTTTTGTTAGAATTATTACCGCTACATTTTTCTTGTAACATACTTTTTATTTGTGTATTTATTTGTTCAGGATAACACAACAAGGAGGAAACTACAATGAATTTATGTGTATAAACATTATTGTTGAGCTTACTGAAGTGAATTGAATAACTGAAAGGCGGGTTATGATTTTAGCATGAGATTTTGTAAACGTGTTCAATTTAGTTATTTTGTATACAGGGTTATTGGTGACCGACTGACACTGTGTGAACCCCCATAAGATAATATCAGAGGGAGGCCTGCGTCCAGCAGTGGACCAATACAGGCTATTGAGATTGAGGAGGTTGAGGTGTGAAGAACTGCAGGTTCTTACACTGTTTTCAAAACAGTCAGTTTCAGTGATTGACAGTTCAGTTCAGCGATTAACAGTTCAATTTCAGTGATTTGGAAATCACTGTAGCTGAAACAGCGTAATGATGGGCAATATGTCACCATATTTTGCTTGTGTTGCTTTTTATTCATTAGAACTAGCAGCATCTCGCGGTTTCACCCGCATAACCCGTTCCCGTGGGAATTCCGGCATAAAATATAGCCTATGTCACCCGCTGAAAAGTATTTTTTTTATGGAGAATTTTTTAACTCGGTCCAGTTCTTTCTTGGCCTATTCAATACAAACAGTCTAAGCTAAAGTCCACTTTGGCTCAATAATAGAGAAAATACTTAAAATGCTTAAATGTTTAGCCCATAGGTAACTTACGTCCCAGTATGCTAAGTGTTAACTGCCGGACTGTTTACTACATGGTTTGGAAATGTGACAGCGCCCCACGCGGGGAGTTTACATAACTTTGACATTTCCATAGAATATAGAGTTACGCAAACTTTTTATTAAACGGTATGCAGTTAACACTCAGCCTTCTGAAGAAACGTACGTCATGGTACCGTTTTCTTAACGTTAAATAAAAAAAGAAAAAAATACAATCAAATTATATCAATAACTAAGAACTATATGTAGTATTCTAATTAGTAGCTCGAAGGGATGCGGTACGTGCGCGTCTAGAACTGCACTCGCCCTAAAGATAAACGTTGTTTTTCTTTCAACATATACAAGGTTCGTAGTAAACCCGCTTACATTCATAATGAATTCGTCAAACTACGAAAGCTTTTATAGTAAAATAAGAACTAGTATTTACAACTGTACTGAACGGCCAGGTGGGTTTTTATTTTACGGTAAATAGACCTTTGTTTGACCGCAATCTCACCTGATGGAAAGCGAAGATGGGATGACGATCAGCGAAGGACTGCAGGCAGATGCTGGATGCAGAATGAAGCTGAAGACAGAGCGCTATGGTGCTCATTAGAGGAGGCCTATGTCCAGCAGTGGGCTAATATAGGCCGATGATGATGATTTACAATTGAGCCAACTGCAGAATGTTGCAAACAATCTACAGACTCTAAATGCGCTGGCTGCATTGCCCCACCGCCCTTGTGGCAATGCTCATGATATAAATTTATACCATGGCAATGCTGATGCGCTGTGTTAAATAATCACCAGCTCTCGGGTCACGCGTCACTGCGACCAGACGCTCCGATAATAAATTTTGAAAACCCGAAGAGCGTTAGGTTCCCCACGGGTTTCCACTTTTAATTTGAATTTTAATTAAAAAAAAAATAAGGAGGTTAAATGAAATGTCACAATACTTGTAAGAAGGAAGCAGCACTTACGAAATGAATGTACTTAGCAGTAACTGAAAGTGTAGTCTTGTACTGGTTTTGCCAGTTCGAATGTTGCCCACGAGATAATGAAATTTATACATAAAAATATATACCCTCTGTATGATTGTGTTGAAACTAACTGCTTTCTTATGAGAAAAGTTTCCAGGGTCTGTTTTATGGATTCATTTTAGACGATTAGTTCTAGAAATACTACACGAGCATTTGTTAATACTGTTTAACAAAAATCTAAATTGCAGACACTTTCTTTTTATAAATTGATTCTAATTACATTTAAGAGATTTGTAAGTCAACATACGTTACACTCCAACATGGCAGTTAAATATAGCTTAGTTTTGATAATAATGCCCTCCTAGCCGAATTTCGGCAATAGCGGCCAGTCTCAACGAAGAATATCCAGGTTCGCAGGACATATTATAGTGCACAAGTGTGCGCGCAAACACAAATGCACTCTCTATTCCCTCACTCTCATAATCCAAAGGGACGGCAGACTGACACGACCGGGGAGAGGTTGGGCGCAGGGCCAACAGCTTAACGTGCTTTCCAAGACATGGGGGAGTAACACCGCCAATTTCCTGACTCCGGGCTGCTACTGTGATTTTATCTTTTTAGAAAAATCTCAATAACACCTATTGGCTCGACCCGGGATTTGAACCCAGGACCTCATAATCAGCGGTTGAACATACTGACCGCTCGACCAACGAAGCAGTTTTGATACTAGTATAGTATTACAATATTTGTGGTTTTGGCATGGCCTTACAATGGTTACAAACCACTTTTCTCAAAATGTTACATTAATATGAGATAAATATTTACATTTATGGTACAGTTGGTCGTAAAGAACAATAATGTCGCCATATTTTGCTTTGAATGTCAAGTATCGCTTTTTATTAGGTACTAGCAGTGCTGTCGCGAAGGCGAAGAAATATTTTGAATACCTACCTACCTAGATTGTAGGTAGGTTGATAAAGATTTTAGCTGACTGGCAATAACCGGTCGAGGCGAAGCGGGCGCGCGCGCAGCGCGGTCCTTCGTCGACGAACGGCCGACGACGCCGACGATTCATTCTGTTACGAGAGCGAGACACATCGGTGAGTGACTTTGAGTTACATTGTATGCAATTGAGATCTTTTGCGATATTAGAAGCAGTTTCAGATTATAATTGTTGTGTGTATACCAATTCGTTGGTCTGTCTGCGGACAAGTAGATCAGAGATAAAGTGTGAGGTACGGGATGGCTATAGGGGAGGTTGGAGGCCATAAGGGGAATTATCCCCATAATAGTAAGAATCAGTTACCCGAACACAGGTGGAACAGCCATCATAGCTCGCTGAACCACAGTCCGATGGAACAACCATCACAGTCCGATGAATTAGCCATCACATCCAGATAGAAAAGCTACTTAGCTGTTCTATCTGGATGTGATGACTAATTCATCCAGATAGAACAGCCATCTGCTCCATCATTCATCTGACATGCATGATACTTATCACCATAATATTGAGTAATGTCGAATCGAAAATGTTTTTCAAAATTTGCTTTAACTGCCCGCCAAAACACACCCCATATCATGGCTTTTATTCTTTTTACACCCATAACCCGTATAAAAAGAATAAAAGATTCAAGTACATTGCATACCCTCATAACGGGGAGTTATCATCGAATAAGACCCCAATAAAGGGGCGATTCAATAAGTATGGACACACCTGCACTAGAGCAGTATTAGCTGATGACGTACAGCTATACAGGTTTTGAAAAAAAGCGGTGGCGGTTTATGTCGGCCGTTCTACAAAAGGAATTGGCAAAACTAAAGCACTTCACACACGGCAGTTATAATGTACATTACATCCCTTTAATATGTACAATAGAATGCAATACAAATAGTCTTTATTGCGCACCAAAAAAAACAGAAATAGGACAGGAATATACAAATACAAATAGCGTTGCACTATGGGCGGCCATATCGCTATAAGCTATCTCTTCCAGGAAACCTTTTGATGGAGTGGTAGAACAAGTGTAGACGTGTAAACGGCCCATATTTCATACATGTATAAATATACAATACCTATAGCTGCCGTGTGTGGTGTCCTGACGATATCTATGGAAAGATGTAATGAGACGTATCGTGCTATAAGATACATCTTTACATTATCGGCTTAGAATTTGCACCACCCCAACTCTTCCCGCGGGTGTCGTAAGAGGTGACTAAGGAATATCCGACGGGGGTGGGCAGCTATGTCGATAAATTGTACCGTTATAGGCTTTTTAATATTAAATATTAAAAAATAACACGAATTATGTACTTATGAATTTTCCTACAACTTGCTCATTTAAGACATATTTTTCCGGATGATGGATGGTGGAGGTATGTATGTATGTACTTGTAATAATGTTGATGTTCATTTATTTATTTATTAAAACAATGCCGACAAAACACATTTTTTATAAACAGTGTGAAGACTATACTATAGATGGTGTTCTCATAACAGGCTTGCACAACATTTGCATTAAGATGTTAGAAACAGAAGCTTTCTATTACTGCCATTATAAAACCACCGCTATGTTAGAACCTTCTACTAGCCGATGACGTAGAGCCATGCCGAACCCATCTGCGTTGTAATTTGTTGTGCGTCTTATGAGTTTGGAACTATACTTGTAATTACTACAGTAATTATAGTTGACAAAGTGTGGAGGAGGTAAGGCTGTGGTCGGAGTGTCAACGAGAGATGTTCTATAGATTTTAAGCAGGGCATTCTTTTTCACTTCTTCCGCAAGTGGACAAAAAGTTTTTATGAATTAGAGCCAATTGCACCTTTTTTCTTACTTTATAGAAATTACAATTTAATAAGCTGTTTATATACTAAAAAATTTACTTGTCTATGTGCTTATTTTGTAAGTCTTAAGAAATAAACGATTTGACTCTGACTCACGAAAGTCATGGCTAGTTTTAAGATAGACTTTATTAACAAAGAAAGTTACAGTCAATGAATAGAAACAAGCTAGCTTGCCGAGATAATTGCAGACTGTTGCAAACAACCTACATTTAGCTAAACTGATCCATATCGATACCAGTTGGAAGCGTTCCCAAAATGCAAGATGCAATGTCCCGCTATATGGCAAAGCTGATGCGCACCAATAAACTTGCTTAATCTTGCAGATATTCAATTCAAATCACAAAATAAAAGCTTTTGTGATGACCAAAAAACATTTTACAAAACTATAACCGCCACGTCAAACCAATATCTTATGGATTTTGCCATTATCTTAATCTTATAACTTAAAAGACTGATACAATTACTCTGGTAAGTAGGAGAAAGTTAAATATGTTTTGGTTGTCGCAAACGCAAAAACGTTTTGCAAACAAGAGTGGAATCTGGTTAGCAAAACGTATCCATCTCTATCGTAACTTCTGAGATTCTGTTTCAAGTATGATTTTTAGTCGCTAACAGTCACGACATACCCTAATAGCACTGAGCAAGTTCGTCTGTTTCTAACAATTTATTATCGTGAGGTCTCGATTATCTTTGCGTTGTAGCTTCAGAAGCATCTTAAGTAGACGAAGAAACATTATCTTGTACTTTGCAATCGGGTAAAACTATAGAATACCTATAATAAACAATGCTGGACACAGTATCACTTAACTCCAAGCTTGTATAGCTTTTTTTTTATTGGTACTTGATAACCTAACTAAAACATTAAACTTCATCCTCATCTCAACAGCCTTTTTCGGCCCACTGCTGGACCTAGGCTTCTTCCTGATAATTGCCTCATAGTCTTTTATCTCATGACAGGTAATGCCCATAATCTTCACTGGGCATGCACGTTGGGGATCGCAGTTCGGTAGAACTGTTCTGCAAGAGGCGCTGCTACCCCAGGTGGATATCCCTTAATCACCTGTTACGACACCCGCGGGAAGAGATGGGGTGGTTCAAATTCTAATCTCGCACCACTGGGTAGACACATTACATAGGTATTTTATATTTATCATATACATAGATATTTTATAATTTACCTAGAACACTCGGTAATAGGGTATATGCATGTGATTTCAAAATGGCTAAAAAAATATATATGTATTCTCTATTGATATAGAAACATATCTACATATTTATTTTTGCATTTTGAGATGTTTTTATTATAGAATTTAACCATTGAAAAATTGATATTTTAAATCTCAAACGCAAAATTTCAAAACGCTACGCCATTGACTAGAGCGGACGTGACATCACTGTACCCATTTCTTCTTTTTTTATTCTGCTTGCTGCACCTTGATTTGACACTATTCTGCCCACTTGACATTTCGTATTGTCGATTATTTTCAGTTTTCTCGGAAAACCTCTTTGCTGAGATGATCACTACCGAGGTCGTCACCAAAGGTTTTAATCAAGTGTGTACGTCGACGTCACATAAGCATGGCGCCAATATGGCAGCGTTTTTATCACCCGAAAATGATTGTAGTTTTGATTTGTTTTTTTTACCTTGTTAATGCGAAATTCAGTGAGCGTCTTATCATTCCTCGGTTAAATAATGACCTAAAGAATCGATTAAAACAAAAAAAAATCGATGCATATACCCTATTCTGCTGATCGTAAAATTTTCGGTCTGAATCAAATCCGCAAACTCTTGTTTCGTGGGTAGAGTTGCGACGTTGTATTTTTGTTTGACCTCGTGTTGATTGAGTTTTCATAATCCAGTAAAGGTACCTAAAACGAAAGCTGGCTATTTTCGGTTAAAAGAATTTTCTATGTGCCAAAATATATTACGTAATATTTTTTATTAAAAGCACAATCAGAAAGAGGTTGATACCGACCTTCGTCGGTCAATTTTATGTTCAACGATTTATATTAGATTTTATACCTATAGACATTATGGGTGCTCATAAGGTGAGGCCTAGGTCCAGCTATGGTGTTGATGATATAAATCTTTCTTCAATTGCCCTAAGTTATCTTTATTTTTTTGATATAAGAACTTATTCCGTCTAATACTTCCTATAAAGATTGTAACACATTCGTGGCTGGGCGGAGTATACGTTTTATTAACAAGCACATCGATAAAACTATGTTGTAAATCAACAACACCGTGGAAGTATCACGTCCCTATTTACGTACTGGGCAAGCCTGGTGTTTGTTTTATTAAAGCTGTTTGCGATACCCAGTCTCTGTAGACTACCTAGGACTAGGGAGGGGGTAAAATGGTGTCTGTGATGGTAGCGTACTTACACATATTGGAATTCTCGTTTGTTTGTTGTTACTCATTAAGGCCCATACACCAGCGAAAGTGGCGCCCCCAACTATTATGTCTTATTATTACGTTGAACGCAGGAATTTTTAAAAATCCGTCGTTCAGTTTGTGGTATCTATTATAAGCTATTTATTAATGCCTCTGTAATAGTTTCATTTTGTAAAGCTTAGGAAGAGATACGAAGTTGCGCTTTTTGGCCACCAAACTCTATTTTTGCATCTCCTCCTAAACTATATGAGATAAAATTATAAAAGAGGTATTAAAAAATAGCTTATAATAGATACCACAAACTGAACGTAGGATTTTAAAAAAATCCTATGATAAACGTAAAAATTTGATAAAATAGGTATCGCTGTCATATTGGCTCGGGTATGCGCTTTAAGTGTACGCTGCATGTACGCTGTCATAAAGCCAGTTCGGAATGTTGTTCAAAAGTCTCTTTCACCATTTTCTTTCCTATAGGATCAATCGTTATAAAATGAATAGCTCGTACGCTATTTATGCTCTATTACATTTTTAAATTAATATAGACTGTAAGATATCGACGCTCAGAGACAGGAGTGAAGCATACGTAGATACTAATAACTACATACGACCAGACCCGTGTACACTTCTCATATCACACACATTAGCATCATTTCCCAGTATTTTTATCGCCATTAACGTGGTAATTACGTCAAAGCCGCCTACGGGCCGACGCCTACGTCGTCGTAGCAAAGCCTCTACGCCGTAGATTATTACCTACAGATATAGAATTGCTACAAATCACATCACACTAATATTATAAAGGCGAAAGTTTGTATGGATGTATGGATGTATGGATGGATGGATGGATGGATGGATGGATGGATGGATGGATGGATGGATGGATGGATGGATGTTTGTTACATCTTCACGCCAAAACTACTGGACGGATCTGGCTGAAATTTTGTATGCAGGTAACTCTAATCCTAGAATCAAACATAGGCTACTTTTTATCCCATAAATCAATTCCCGTGGGATGAAAATCACCTTTTTATGTTTCCATAGGAACAATGCGTGCGAAGCCGCGGGGCGCAGCTAGTATTACAATACATCTAAACAACTTAAAGGTCATGCCACACAAAGCTTACAAAAATAACGGTTTATTATTGTCTGAAAATTTCATAAGCTACGGTGCTATGGTATTGATACGGAGTTCATGGTGAAAAACAAATATAACTCTTTTATTCCACGAAACTGGTGTCGTTCAACCTTGTAAAGTCAACTGGCAAACAGAGCGTCGTGTGCGAGAAAATGAAATGAAACGTTTAAAGGTGATTTATATCCCACGGGGACTGATTTATGGGATCAATGGCCGATGTTTAACTCCAGTATTAGAATTACCTGTATTCAAATTTCAGCCCGATCCGATCAGTAGTTGTGGCGTGAAGAGGTAACAAACATTCATCCATCCATCCATCCAAACTTTCGCATTTGGAATATTAGTATTGATGTGATATTAGTGAGATTGTTTTAATTCTTGTTGTTGAAAATGTTGTGTTTGAACCAATTTTTGGAAAGAAACATGTTCTAGTAGATTCCTTCGGTTTTTAGTCAAGCAGAGATGAGAGTGTACGTATATATATCTTTATTATATTAATATTATTATCATATAACTGTATGCCAAATGTGTGGCAACATGCTGTAACTGTCGACACTAGACAAACCATGTAAGGTTTAAAGTGTCGTAGTAATAAAACTAGAATAAGTTTTTGATTAATAAAGAAATACAATACAATACAATACAATATTATACTATATAATATACACTATATAATTACAAATATTATATACACTTTAAACCTATGTCCAGCAGTGGACTAATATAGGCTGATGATGATGATGATGATACACTTTAAAGGTATTACACACAAAATCACATGGTACGGTAACGCATTCACAGTGTTACCACACCACATGATTTTCAGTGTTACCACACCACATGATTTTGTTAACTGTACAGAAAATGAAATCTTATCAAGAAAGCCAAAATTTATTACTCCTTAGATGATCACGTTAATGATGTTAATGCTTGGCCGGATGTCGCCCAGTTCCACACCGACAATAGTATGTAAGTCTGTTAGACTTTGTTAAGCTAAGATTGTATTAGTTGATAAGCGATAAACTTGCTAGTGGTTTCTTTTTCACTTCTTCCGCTAGTGGACAAAACATTGAAGTGAATTAGAGTCACTTACACCTTATTTCTGGTTTGATAGTAATTACTATTTATCAAGCTGTTTATATAGTAAAAATTTGACTTGTATAAGTGCTTATTTTGTAAGTCTAAAGAAATAAACGATTTGACTCTGGCTTTGACTTTTTATGTTTAGGCTACTCTCTTTTCCACTTACGGATGAACAAGTAGGTTCGAAAAAGCCTTAACCTCAACCTCAACAGCCTGTATTGGTCCACTGTTGGACGCAGGCCTCCCCTGATAAGCGACTTATTGGCATTCGTCTCATGGAGCTAATGCCCATAATCCCCTGGGGCATGCGGGTTGGGGATCGCAGTTTGCTGGTATAATTGTTCTTCAGGGGGCACTGCTACCCGCCCCCCTACAGATATCCTTTAATCGGCTGCTCTTACGACACCTACGGGATGAGTTGGTGTGGTGCAAATTCTAAGCCAGTACCACACAGCACCTCACCTTGTTACACAGGACAGCATAATACTAATATACTTAGATTAGGTATGTTGTACAAATATATTTTGTTTTTATTCCTACTCCCTACAATCATATCAATACACCACACAGCTAAAATGCGATGCATATTCCCGAATAAGCCTACTTAGAGTTATTAGGTATTTGCTTAGACAAATAGAATAATTTCACCATTTTACTTTGATTATTACAGTGAAGAAATCGATCTTACTACGAGGATTTCATGTAGGTACCTTATTCGCGGAAATCCTGATTAAGGACTCTTTAAATAGAAACTGAAAGGTCATATTCGTTCAATGAACTCTGAACTATTAGGAATGGAAGTGGGCTTTGATATTATCAAACCTTAATTACTCTAAGAATAAACCGACATAATAGATGAGCGAGTAAAAAATATTTTAATAGAAAAATTTAGTGACGAAAATTGTCGGTCAATAGACGAAAATATAAGATGAAGCTATTTTGTTAAATAAATATTATAACATCCAATTTACGCAGTATCATCTAGCTGAAATGGAAGTTTATGTCTTAAGTTGAAAAATTTATAATAAATATTAATAATAAATAATAATGGACAATTCACACAGCATTATCTAGCCCCAAGCTAAGCAGAGCTTGTGTTAAGGGTACTAGATAACTGATATACATAATACAATGCACTACATAGATAGATATTTTTTTTTATAATAGAAAACATCCAGAACGCTTTGAATAAATATCTGAAGATCGTACAAATATTTGTGCCGAGGCGGGAATCGAACCCGCAACCTCCTGCGTCGCAGACGGGGCGGACCTTCGCCCGCTACAGAGGTCGTTAATTATTAAATAACAATGTCTACTCTATTCTACTCTTTTATCGCCGTAATAATACAGTCGTGTGGAAAATGTTTGTTACCTCAGAACTTTTGACTGGATGGTCCGATTTTCATAATACTTTTTTTTAAACTGGTGCTTCACGTGTGGTCCCATTTTAATTTGGTCCATTTCTGACAGTGGGATCCATATAATTGAAGTCGGTTAATAGTTTTTTTTTTTAAATCAACTATTAAATTAAATGGCTCGACGAGACTTCCGCCCATCTAGGTGGATTGTGCTCTACCAGCGCAAAAAAAGCCTGAACGAACAATAACGTCAAGTTGCAGTGATAATCTCACTTCACAAAGCGGTAATCGAACGTGCACATTCGCGATTCGGCAAACGTTTTAGAATGGTTAGTGCTTATTTTTAGCGTTCCAACGCATTATTTTTAAATTTTTAGTTTACGAAACCTATCAAAATGTGTCTTATTTAGCCGTGGAGTCATAATGCAGTTAAGTCGGTGCAGTGGTAATCGAATAAATGGACCCCGCCTCGAATACGATTATAAAATTATTTAGTCTCAACTCCAATCCACTTTTGTTCCACTCCGCAGTCAGTGTACTGGGAGATGTTTTTCAAAGCATTGTGAGACAGAAGTAAATAAAAAGGGTAAGTATCATCTCGTCTAAAAAAGCAGCTGATCTAATTAGCAAGTGGTCTAAAATGCAGCTGGTCTAAGTACAAACTGGTCTAAAGCACAGCTGGTCTAATCAGTAAGTGATTTAAAATTTATTTATTTATTTATTTTATTAGCTGCTGCTGCCAGCTGTGGACCAATACAGGTGGTTGAGGTTGAGGTTGAGAAGATACATCTCTCTATTTAAATGTCATCATCATCAGCCTATAGTCCACTGCTGGACATAGGCCTCCCCTAATGAGCGCCATAGCGCCCTGTCTTCAGCTTGACGCATCCAGCATCTGCCTGCAGTCTTTCGCAGATCGTCATCCCACCTGGCTGGAGGGCGCCCTACACTACGTTTGCCGAGTCGCGGTCTCCACTCAAGAACTCGTTAAGGGGCTCTATTTATGTGCTGCAAATATATTTGAACCATCCCCACGGCTAGATATCACGATGCAGTTGAGCCGGTCCAGTGGTAATCGATAATAAACGGGGCCTCGCCGCTCGAATACCAATGTTTAGACTCCACTCCATTCCACTCCTGTTCTACTCCTCATATTTGATGTGCATTAGTTATATTGGTAATTGAGTTTCATGTTGATGTTCGATTTTATGAGTTTCTGGTTTCAATTCAATTAATTTAACAATAAAATGTATTATATTATTTAACAAATTAATAGTACAATTATAAGTTTAATACATTTATAGTTCAGGAAATAAATTAATTGGTTCATTCGGCATTGTCACCCACGTGAAATTAACTAGAACTATGTGAAAACGCAGGCCTCCCTATAAGTGCCTCACTGGCGTTTATCTCATGGAGGGTAGTGCCCATAATCCCCAAGCTGGGCATGTGGGTTGGGGATCGCAGTTTGGTGGAATAATTGTTCAGCAGTAGGCGCTGCTGCCCGCCTCCCGGCGAATATCCCGTAGTCACTTCTTACGACACCAGTTGGGGTGGTGCAAATTCTAAACCAGCACCAAACAGCTGCAGTTCATGTACTGTCAGTGAATTACCAATAACCCTGTATATAACTTTTGTTGTCTAATCGGTATACTGAGTGTCTACTGCCATACTCACAAATTATATTGTAAATTAGTGAAGGTACCAAATACAAGTAAGGCGCGAAATGCCTGTTTTTCATTGAAACACCCAAATTGGGTACATACTGTGATATTAACTTAAACTCTAGGTGAGTTTATAATATATCACTATGACCTAATTGTATGAATGCAATAATACTGAATACAGTTTATTATAAAGTTACAACTTTCACACGTCCATAGGAAATAAAGTATCGCAAACTTTGTAGTAACAATAAATAAATAAATAAAATAAATAAATAATGCTGAACAATTCACACAGCATTATCTAGCCCCAAGCTAAGCAGAGCTTGTGTTATGGGTACTAGATAACTGATATACATAATACAATACACTACATAGATAGATATTTTTTTATGATACATAGTAAACATCCAGAACGCCCTGAACAAATGTTTGCAGATCGTACACACATTTGTCCCGAGGCGGGAATCGAACCCGCAACCTCCTGCGTCGCAGCCAGACCTTTGCTCACCGCGCCACAGAGGTCGTCGACCTCTGTCGACAACGGCAGTTCACTCTCTATTCCGATTAAAATACCGTTGAATCCGTGTAAGTTTCTTTTAATAATTACTAGGCACAGAAACACAACCGCGGTAGCTATTTTTTGGTTCCGCGACGACGTTCCCAAATAGACTGGTCTGGGGGGATCAGAATTATGTGGGACTCCAAGCCTGAAGGACGTAATACCCACTAAAACCTCTCCTGTGTCCTCTCTTTTCGCCATTTTCGCCGAACCACGGGAACATTTTAAACTACTGCGATCCAACTGGCGTTCTCTCTTCCATGGCCGGCGAGAGCCCATCATTCCACACACTCGCCGACGCCAATCTTCCATCACCTTTCTTCCCCCGATTGTGACACAGACAGGACATAAATAGGTACTAGCAAAGGGTTTTCAAGTCTATTATTTGTTTATTTATTTTAACACCTTATTGCGCACAATTATAAAAAAAGTACACAAATGGTGGGCATAATGCCGATGGCGTTTTCTACCTGCCAACCACACAAGGACATAAACTTACTATGATAAAAAAAATAATGAAGTCTAAACTATATATAATTTTTTAGGTCTAGGCTTAAATAGAGAAACTGTTGTAAATTAATTCAATATTTTTTTTTGAAGTTGTAGAAACATATCAAAATATTTTAGCATGACGCGTATTTTTTGTCTATTTTGAGAAGTATCTATTTAGGTATGGGAGCAAAAGTAGAACTAAAAGGCAGCCATTCCGTAACGTGAGTTTATTATATTTATTCTAACTATAAAACTTTTAAATCCATCCATATTAATACTAATTGATCATGTTATTCCGTGATAATGGGCAAGAAACTGTGCCGAAATATTGGAAAGCTCAAAACTTAAATTACCTATGGTAAATATCCCGTTGTAAATAACTTTATTCTTAATACCCTCTACCATATTCTTAATAAGTATGTAAGTATAACACTACATTTGCCGAGTCGCGGTCTCCACTCAAGAACTCGTTTACCCCAGCGGTTGTCGGTTCATCGCGAGACATGGCTGCTTCTTCAAATTGCTAATTCTTTTAGCTTTTTCGTTTATTATTAACTGCGAAAGATAGCAGGCAGATGCTGGATGCGTGAAATTGAAGTCAGGGCACTATGACGCACATTAGGGGAGGCCTATGTCCAGCAGTGGACTAGTATAGGCTGATGATGATATAGGTACTTGAGAATACACTACATATTCCACGCTTAATAAAAATTTCTGCGATCGCTTACCTATTAAAAACTGCAATCAAGTATACCTACCATCTATCATGATAGAAAATTACTACCCAATTGGAAATTATTCACTAAGCGGAAATTCATTTGCACTATCTAATCAAAGGCTTGAATTGGAATTTTAAATGGGTTGAAACCGCACTCCGCCTCGGCGGCTGTCCTTTAGCGCACACCTCAGCCTTACTAAAGGGTCGTTTCTCACGTTATTCTCACTATACTAAAGTTATTTTCAACGGGATATTTACCATGATTTGAATTTTGAGCTTTCCAATATTTCGGCACAGTTTCATGCGCCATGATCACGGAATAACTCAAAATTTAAATCATGATGGATTTAAACTATGTTTTGAAGAATAACTATTTTTAGAATTCCTTTCTAGCCTGTAAGGATAGAAAAGGTCTTCCCCGTATAAGAATAGATTCCCCATACTGCAAATGACGACCTCTGTGGCACGGTGGGCGAAGGTCCGTCTGCGACGCAGGAGGTTGCGGGTTCAATTCCCGCCTCGGGACAAATGTGTGTACGTTCTGCAGATATTTGTTCAGGGCGTTCTGTATGTTTTCTATGTATAATAAAAAATATCTATCTATGTAGTGTATTGTATTATGTATATCAGTTATCTAGTACCTATAACACAAGCTCTGCTTAAATTGAGGCTAGATAATGCTGTGTGAATTGTCCAACACTATTTATTTATTACTTTATGCTCAACTTATTTACTTTGAAAAACAGTTGGTACTTCGAATTCTGTTTATGCTCTGGTACCAATTAAGGATTTTATCCTATGTATTAAAATAAATGTTCATATTGGTGGTGTATTTTTAACATTTAAAAAGTAAATAAATAAATATTTATCGAAATCTGAGTTTAATCGAGCATTGGTGTTAACCGAATGAAATTTAATGTTGATAGTGTTTAGGTTCGAAACGGCTAAATATTGCAATATTTTTCAAGTAAGAGCACTCTGATACTTTAGTACCCCGCGGGAAGCGTTATGGTGGTGCAAATTCTATGCCACCACCACACGGCCCTATTCTACAAACATTATACTGTGTATAGTTTACGTAACTATTAAAGTTTTCGTTTTATTCCAAACCCACATTCGCGCCTCTTCCAGGTACTAGGTGGAACTACTTTTCATAATACGACAGCGATACAATAGTTGTAGTTTTATACGAATTCAAACTCAAATAGTTTTCGAATGAGTTTTCAGTGATTTGTTGGACTGTACAACTTTGACAAGTCGGTAATAACAAAATAAATCGTCTTGCGTTTTAGTACCGCGTATACTCATTACCCACTCTGGCACTGCTATGGGAAAGTGTACCTGAGTTGATAAATTAGTATTTATACCTACTTATAACGTTTTTAATAAATCAATGACTTATAATAATAAATTTAGTATAAGTAGCAATAAAAATTACATCACACTAATAATAATTATTATTAGTGTGATGTAATTTTTATTGCTACTTATACTAAATAAATAATTTAAGCGAAAGTTTGGATGGATGTTTGAAATATCTTCACGCCAAAACTACTTAACGGATCGATCTGAGATTTTACATCAGGTAATTCTTATCATAAAAACAAATAAAGAATACTTTTTATCCCATAAATCTGTTACCGTAGGATAGAAATGACGTTTAAACGTTTTCATAGAAACAACGAAGCCGCGGGGCGCAGTTAAATATATTCTCTGAATTTTCTCGATCGGAACTCGATCGGTTAAATAGTAGCAACCACAATAACCACTCTACAGAAGGGTCGAAGCGTGGGTCACGGCGAAATTTACGATTCCGCTAGATTTAGTGCTGTCATAAGGTATTCAGGAGCGTTTCATGTTGCAGTGGTGTACCATCACTATATCTATATCTTGATATCTTATAGTCTGTAGTCATCCCCTACTCAATTACTGTAAGGGTTCAACTTTATTGAAAAGGAAAATTACAATCAAGTCAAATAACAAAAATATTTTTGTTTTGTAGTAGTTTATTAATGTTTTTTTTTAGTTTAACCATATCTTCTATTACCTATATTTATAATGTTTAACTTTGATCTCATTTATTAATTTAGTAAAGTTTATATAATTCTAAGAAAGTACTTAACAAACAATGTTGTGTCCGTCTATTATAAACGTATATAATAGAACCTGCCTAGATACTAAGTTTTAACAAAATGCTTGATGTTGGCGTTCCTTTTTAATAAATAAATAAAGGACCAAATGTAAATGCAGGGGTTTCTTGAAGATGCCTTGTAGGTTGGTTTCAAAAAAATCAGTTTTTTGATGTACAGGATTATAATCGTTTTTTTTTACAATTTGAAGAGTACAGGCGTACGGAGAGAGAAGCGAACAAGAGAAATATCGGAAAGAAAGTGTGGCAAATGTTTGTACGATTTGCAGACATTTGTTCAGGATGTTCTGGATGTTTTCTATATATTGGATGGACTATACTGGATGTTTAATAAATATTCTATGTAATGTATAATAAGGTAAATAAGTTATCTAGTACCCTAAACACAAGGTCGGCTTAGCTTGGGGAAAGATAATGCTGTGTGAATTTTCGAGTTTTTTTTTAGTAATCGAAATAAATTAGAACTTGTATTTACAATTGAAGCAGTTGAGCTAAGTGCAGACTGTTGCAAACAATCTACAGTTAGCTCAACTGATCAATTTCAATACCAGTCGGAAGCGTCTGCAAGACGCTGGCTGCATTGCCCCGCTGTATGACAATGCTGATGCGCTGCGCCAGATACTCACCAGCTCTCGGGTCACGCGTTGCTTCGGCAAAAAGATAATTTTTTTTTGAAAACCATCAAAGTAAAATTAAAAAAAAAAAACAATACATTTACACTTTGAATAGTCAAATTATGTTATATAAAATTACACTGGCACGGAAATATGTGTTTTAATAATACTTTTTGACACCTATCAACAACGTACTTTTTGATATAAGATTAAGGGTTGCCACAAAAAATTTGAACTAAGCCGAAAGTTATATTTTAAGTGATATTTTCTGAACCAAATATTTTTTTTACATATCGCGTTCAGAAAGTTCAGCCAAACGAAGTTTTCACTAACTTAACTAACAGCCAACGACACTCAACTAACAGTTCTTGCCTTTCTCTAAAACTTGGGAAGAGAAACAGCACTGGACCTAGCGGACCACCCTAAAGGCAGAACTTGAATGCAGTATAATTTAATACTTCACCACATACAGCTTGTTAAAGTTAGAATTAAGTTCACAACTCCCGGTTAAGTTGGGTTAACTTAGATTTATGCTAGTCGTTGAGTGGATTGGTCGAAGGACTTGGTTACCTTAGTGCTTAAGTGCCTAAGTGCTGTGGATACCTGGGGTTTGAATCCATTTGGTAGCACGAGATTTACTTATTTTTGCTAGCACTATACTCACTACAGTGATTGACCAAGCTTCTATCGTTTTTTTAAGCTATTGCATAGCTTCTATCGCGGGCCTTGAGCGCGGGGACCGAATCCAGAAATTCCGTAACGAAAAAACCTTGACGTTTGTCTCTTTAGTTCAGCAACTCGCCTGTAGATGGCATTGCAATAGCTTTACCGCGGCAGTCCCCGAGTGCCACACGTCTTTTTTTTTTATTAAATGTAGGTATTTTAGAAATAATAGTATTATTATTCACCAATAGATGTCAGGAATAGTCATATTTTTCAGTTTAGTGTTTAAGTTGAAAACTATAAAGTTGATTATTGTAAACACGAATAAAATAGTATAACTATTCGCCAATAGATGTCAGGAAGAGTCAATTGATTATGACAAAGTTGATGAAAGTTAATTGAAAACACGAATAAAACAACATTTTCTAAAAATGAATCCTAGGTAGATCGATTTATCGCCCCTGAAACCGCCTGTATACTAAATTTCATAAACATCGTTTGGGGCCGTTTCGAAGATCCAGACTATATAATATATATAGTACATATAAAATAATTGCTCGTTTAAAGGTACCTATAAGATTTGGGTTCAGAAACTCTTCCCGCGAATGTCGTAAAAGGCGATAAAGGGATATCCAACTCTCGATTAGGTCCAATTAGATCCACCCAACCCACCTTAGCCATAGTCGGATCGGCGCCGCCGCCGTTCATGTTTCACAGGCGTATTTCCATTTCCTCCATCAGTGCGTCTTGGTCGCATTCCGGTCTAGGTACGTCTTTTCATTTTTGTTCTTCAGTAAGAAGGTAGAGTCTGTTCAAAAAGAGAAGAGTCGTGGCGTTACGGTGAGCAGTGTTGTCAGAAGTTGACAATTGGCACACGACTCACGAGCGCCTTTAATTCGCATGACTCTTCTCTTTTTGAACAGACTCTTTATTGAAAATGATTGTCAATAGCGTGTCTTTGCGTTTCTTTGTTATTGTAACACAACACAGGCCATTTATTGAGTTAGCGCTGAGAGAAAGTTCACTATAATCTACAGAAATCAAATAATATCCCAAAATTTCGACTTTAAACCGCGTCCTTCTCTCAGTACGGAAATGTTATGTGATAAGCAACTACACCAAGAAGTCAAGTGACGTCGATGCTGAAAGTCTTTGGGATTTTATGTGCGATCCGTTAGCTCCACCTACAGGGGAAATATTGAAGTTTATTCAATCCTCGAATATCGATATCATCAAAGTTTTTTAAACTTACGCGATCAGAACACATTATTATAAATATTCACGGGTATTTATCGCGTTTACTATAACGTCGGGAAAAATAGGTAAATAAACGCGATAAATACCCGTGAATATTTATAATAATCGATATCATCGTCATATCATCAAATTATAATATATGCCAAAATTTTTGACTAACATATCTTATTTGATTTCTTAGAAATTACTTACAGTGTAAACTATATTAAAGTCTCCATGGTATCGTTGTTGCGGGTGTCGTAAGAGGCGACTAAGGAATATATATCAGGGGGCAGCAACGCCCTCTGCAGAAAACTATTCTACCACCGAACTGCGTGGAGATTATAGGCAATATCCCCCATGATAAAAAAGCCTATAAGCTGGAGTCCTGCATCCAGCCAATAGTGGACCAATTTATAGCTTAATAAGTGTATCATTAATTATACAAAAATGTACATGTTTATTATCTCTCTTGTGGTATTATTATATCAAAATTTTATAAATGTATGCTCATCAAGTCTTAGTTCGTATGCAATTTATGCTTTTTTTTCAAGTTTTTAAATGAGCCAAGTATGGCTTAAAAAACACCTTAAAGTTATGTTGTCAAGCACTAGGATTAAACTTACACTAGTCCTTTGTAATACTATATAATATATGTTAATAAAGTTATTTTGAAACTGAACTGAACTAGCGGACCAATAGATACAGGTTGTTGAGATTGAGGAAACTTTATTAAACCATTTTATGTACAGTATTGTAGTGATATATAATAGCTACATTATGTGAAGTCTAACCCGAACTTGGGAAATGTATTGAATTTAAGTTAAAGGTTAAACTGAGCTCATTACTTTTAATGAACCGGGGCCAAGTAAGTCGTTTTGGGAGTTTTTCGGTTTGATGTGGAAACATTTAGGGAGTTCAGCCATGTTTGGCTTTTGGTATAAAAGCATGAAATTATTTTGGGTCAAATGGTAGGGTTGGTAGACTTGACATGTTGAGATTGTCGATATTTAATAATAAATAATAATCTAGCCCCAAAGTAAGCAGAGCTTGTGTTTTCGGTGCTTCAATAACTGATATTCATATTAATAGAATACATTACATAAATCGATTTTTTTTAACTGTATATTTTTTGCAAATCGTGCAAACATTTGTCCGGAGGCAGGAATTGAACCCTAAACTTCCTGTGTCACAGGCAGAACCTTGCCCACCGCGCCACAGAGGTCGACCATTTTTTTGTTACTAACATCTACATGATTGAGACAAATATAATATTTGTAAGTGTTTATCTGTGAATTTTAATAATTATTTTGTATCCTGCAGGGATATGGGTATTTTTGACCATGAAAATCACACACAAATTGGCTACAAGCTAATGTATTTGTTTGCCTATATTTTTTTATAATAATATTCTTTAACGTCATTTCTACAATTTAACGGTTTTTAATCGCGTTTATGTAGGACTAGCAGCGTCACGCAGTTTCACCGGCGTATTTCCCGTTCCCGTGGACATTACGGGATAAAATATAGCTTATATCACTCCCTGAAAATTAAGGTATTTAATGATGAAAGAATTTTTTTAATCGGTTCAGTAACAAAACAAACAATCAAATCTTTCCTCCTAATATAACTAGCTGCGCCCGGCGGCTTCGCACGCGTTATTTCTTTGGAAACGTTTAAAGGTGATTTTTATCTCACGGGAACAGACTTACGGGATAAAAAGTAGCCTATGTTTGATTCCAGGATAAGAATTACCTGTATGCAAAATTTCAGCCATCCGTTCAGTAGTTTTGACGTGAAGAGGTAACAAACATCCATCCATCCATCCATCCATACATCAATACAAACTTTCACATTTATGATATTAGTGTGATGTGATAGTTGTATAGATAATATTGTATTATCACCATTTTCATGAAAATAACAATCAAATAAAATAAACAAACTAAAACTCGTATTTACATTTTAAACAATTATTGAGCTAACTGCAGACAGTAGCAAACAATCTACAGTAGTCTGTATGTGTGTCTGAAGATAAAAATATAGACTTTATCATGTTATATTCAACATTTTGTTGATTTTTACAAAAACACACAAGTACATTTACTATAAATGAGTATTACGCTGACCGTTTTTAAAATGGATAGCTCACAAGAACAGTGTGGTCGATACAACAAACATTTAAAAATAGCTCTATTAATAAAATAAAGATAAAGTTAAACCCACATAAAAAACAAAAGGTAGCCGTGATTTATCACGCCAAAATGAGTCCAGAATATATCATCATAAGTCTTCTTTTTAATAAAAATACAGCGACATGGTTTCCCTCTACAGAAGCTTTTTTATACTTAGCAAAGTACAACGTTCTTGTATTAAAAAATTAACTCGCTTTATGTTGGTGCTTTGTAGACTGCGTGAAGTTAGAAGTGTAGCAGGGCTAGAGATGGGGTATTTATTTTATCGATGAAACAATGAATAAATACATGTATGTACCGGCCGAGTGGTGCTTGCTTAGAATTTGCACCACTCTTCCCGGGGGTGTCGTAAGAGGAAGAGTTATCTAGGTTAGGGATATTTATTGCGGGATTTGTGGGGTGGGTAGCAGTGCCCTATTCAGAACCATTTTACCATCAGACTGCGATCCCTAACCCACATGTCCCGCGTGTTGATTATGGTAATTGACTTTATCCCCTATGTGATAAAGTCAATAAGGCGCTTATCAGGGGGAGGCCTGCATCCAGCTGCGGACCAATACAGGCTGTTGAGGTGAAAACCAAAAACCTTACGACACTCGTGGGAAGAGTTGGCGTGGTGCAAATTCCAGTTTCCACATCCACATCCACTGCAGCCTGTATCGGTCCACTGCTGGACGCAGGCCTCCCCCTGATAAACGCCTTTTTGGTATTTAGCTCATGGGGGGTAATGCCCATAATCCCCACGCTGGGCATGCGGGTTGGGGATCGCAGTTTGGTGGAGGATTTGTTCTGCAGGGGGTGCTGCTGCCCGCCCCCCAGAAGATATCCCTTATTCTGAATTGGGGTGGTGCAAATTCTATGCCGCCGGCACCACGCGGCACACGCAAATTCCAGTTTAGTAGGTACATAATTATGTGTATTATTGACAAACGTTTGAAACCCTCGGCGCGCGAGTAACACTATCACATTACGGACCTTATTTTTAGGTCTATTAACTTTTTCAGAGTCAGAGTCAGAGTCAAATCGTTTATTTATTTAGACTTACAAAATAAGTACTCAGACAAGTCAAATTTGTACTATATAAACAGCTTGATAAATAGTTATTACTATCAAACAAGAAATAGGGTGCAATTGTTGTATGTTACGTTTGACCAAAGATTTAAATCGTTAGATATGTTACGCCCAAAAACTGGGGCATTTTCTTTGAATGCGTGCGTTAACAAAATACCAACGAACGCACACTATTAGTTGATAAAATTAGTGTTTTTGTCAATAAACCTAACTGTTATTTCTGGGGCCTAATTCCACTATTTTTTAAAGAAAATGCCATAATGGCGCCATACGATTAAGATAGAGACTTAGTCGTAAATTTATTTGGTATTCCAATACCATAAGATTACAATCTCTATGACTTATAAGATCGTGTCAATAATGTGTTGGGGCATATAATCATAATCGTAATAGTCATAGATATGGCATAAACAAAAAAAGATCGTGTTAGTAGAATACCAAAAGGTGTCAATGGCCGTGATTGTAACGCGACAATGAAGCGATAATATTGTCATAGTGAAGCGATTGTGTTAGTGGAATCAGGCCCCTGCTTTTTATTGTGTTATGTTATGACGCACAATAAAAAGCAAAAACAAACATTTAACAGATTCAAATGACAAAGACAAGTTCGTGAGCTCACAAACTTTGTTTCTCAACAAACACGGCACGGTCTCACTACAGAAAGGGTGGTAAAACACAAAAATTTTAATCGTTCCTATTTAACGAAAACTTTTGTGTTTACCACTACCGTCTCAGATCATCTCTTCGGTCACTCAGTCACGAAAAAAAATGTATCGATAGTTTTCAATAGATTTTCCCATCCCTAAACCGGCCCAGTTCATTGTAGATTACATATTCCCGAAGGAAACAGTGGTATGCCTTCACATTTGAACATCATTACAGTAATGAATGAAAATACACACATTTGCATGCAGAGTTAAGAAAGTTTACTGAATAAAGCTGGTATAAGTGAGTGCCAAAACCCTAGTTGTTACTGTTTGGTAAATCAATTTGAAGGTGCATACCCGAGCTAATATGACAGCGCCACCTATTTTATCATATTATTACGTTTAACACAGGAAATTTCAAAAATCCATCGTACATTTTATGGTACCTATTATAAGTTAATAATTAATGCCTCTTTAATAATGTTATTTTGTAAAGCTTAGGCAGTGATAAATGTTGGCAATGTTTGTAAAAAATAAATAAAAATCATTTATTTCAGACCGTTATGGGGTTACGGACGTTTGTTACGGATGTTCGTTCGTTTTTCAATTAATTCATCCTTTAAAACCTGAACAGCCAAAACCACACAAACCACTCAAAAAGCGATTCCTACCTCGTACGTTTTAATGTACACACTCGATAGGAATTGGGCATTTTATCAGCTCGGTGTACAATGTACTTATTTTTGTAATGTTCGAAAGACGTAAGTAGTTTTCATAGGAATTTTTAAAAATCATAGTTTATCATAGGAATTTTTAAAAAACCATCGTTCAGTTTGTGGTATCTATTATAAGCAATTTTTAATGCCTCTGTAATAATTTTATCTCATATAGTTTAGGAGGAGATGCCAAAATAGAGTTTGGTGGCCAAAAAGCGCAACTTCGTATCTCTGCCTAAAATTTGCGAAATGAAACTATTACAGAGGCATTAATATACCACAAACTGAACGATGGATTTTTAAAACTGGCATAGAATAGTTGGGGGCGCCACTTTTACTGGTGTATGGGCCGGTGGTAGGTATTCTTGAACAACTAAGCGAGTATTATTATTTCCACCCATGAGGTAGACAGTACGTCATAACATAACATAACATTACCGTTGGAAAACATACATAGCATTATCTAACCCCAAGCTAAGCAGAGCTTGTCTTATGGGTACTAGATAATTTATTATACATAGAAAAAATCCAGAACGCCATGAACATATATCTGCAGATCGTACAATATTTGTCCCGAGGCGGGAATCGAACCCGCTACCTCCTGCATCGCAGGCGGACCTTCGCCCACCGCGCCACAGAGGTCGTCAATATAAAGTACACACCAGATGTAGATAATAATGTATGAAATCCACTATTACTCCTTCGTAGATTGACGTCAAATTCTAATGTGTCAGCTTTGTACATTAATTAGTACGTGATGTATACCTCAACCTCAACAGCCTGTATTGGTCCACTGCTGGACGCAGGCCTTCCCCTGACAAACGCCTTTTTAGCGTTTATTCCATGGAAGGTAATGCCAATAATCTCCACGCTGGGCATGCGAGTTGAGGATCGCAGTTTGGTGGTAGAATTGTTTTGCAGGGGGCGCTGCTGCCCGCCCCCCATTGGAGATCCCTAAGTCGCCTCTAACGATATTTGCGAGAAGAGTTGTGTTGGTGCAAATCCTAAGCCAGCACCACACAGCTGGTAGCTAGGACTCGAATCCGCGACTTTCAGAACCACCGCTAGTCTAACAAGGGTTCAGTAAATCGATACATGGAATCAGACATTCAGAGCGCGATTGGTCATGCATTTTATATCGCCGCCTTAGGGGTGCGTTTGTATCGGCTAATTCGGTTCCAACTTCCTTTACAGTCGGGGGCTGTTGGTCTGGCAGTTAAGGTTTTGTTTGTAGATCTATAACAAAGGAAATTACAATCAAATACTAAAAGAAACAAATAAGAACTAGTAGGTATCAACAATTGAATCAATTGAGTTAACTGCAGACTGTTCTGAGTGTCTAGTTGTTACACTGAAAAATCCCAAGACGCATAATCTATTAAAATACACAAATTTGGAGCAATATTTACAACATAAAAAAAAAACTTTGCAGGAAGAGCACAGGATCGTAGAGACGACTTAATTTGGTTATTAAACTGTAAAATCTATCTTCATAATAAATAAAATATACCTAAATAGAAGATATTTGCGACCTAGTAGTAAAGCCAGGCTGCAAATAGTGAAGTAATACTATAAATAAATAATGTTGGACATTCACTTAGAATTATCTAGCCCCAAGCTAAGCAGAGCTTGTGTTATAAGCACATACAAATGTAATATATAAGAAAAAGAAACTCTATGACTTTTCGTGAGACGATGAGAATACGAAACGTCTCACATGAGACGTTGGGAACACTTTTCGTGAGATGTTGGGAAATCACAAATAACCGTCAACGTCCAAAGTGCAACACAAGCAGTTGCGAACTGCGATCACATACTTGGGTAATTTTCTGGTAGGCAAGGAAGTTTGGTTCGGCTTAGTTAGTTAGTAATTCTGGGTACAAGGTCTTGTTATAGGTTTGACTGTCATCTTTAATTATTGTTAAGGTGAAACGGAGTGTACTAATGAATCGAATGAAGCCCTCTTTGTCCAATTTCGGAGTTTTTCGGGCAGTCTTTACGGAGACCGAAGCCTGGAGTTCATTTTGACGATAGGATTCTAGTGTACTTCCTATAAAAACTAACTCGTAGAATAACTGACTCGGCCGGCCGACCGATGAGCCTTGCACTAAGTGACAGATAGAGAATTACATTATTTTTAATTTCAGTATAATACAATAAATATTTTATTTTATTTTTAATAAAATCTTTCAAATCAAAATGAAGTCTTCTTTCAGTAGTCTATCTACTTCTTTCCATATGACATGGCCGTGGGACGCCCTAAAAATGAATCCCTATTTTCATTGGTCACGGCATCACGGCTGGACCAATTTTGCTAATTCCTTTTTTGTTGTTTGTTATTGTCAAGGGAACGTTCTTCTGAAAGAAAATAAATATAGTAGCAGGGAACAATAATTATAGTGTCGATTCCGTTGTTTCAGTATTTGCTAAAATAAGGATTTAGGAATGTCAAACGATACATATCGATTCCTTAATCGATTCCTAACGATTCCTAAATCCTTATTTTAGCTAGTTTTGATGTCAAATAGAAGATAACTATTCAATTAGAAAAGCTATCGTATACTTAATTGACATCCGTGAATCCTAATTTTAGCCAATTTGATCTTAATCTAAAACAGTTTTTTAGGATAAGATAAATTTGGCTACAGAAACCTAAATTTCCATGGGGCGAAGCCGCGGGTGTCGTAAGAGGCGACTAAGTGATACTACGAGGGGCGGGCAGCCACCAAACTACGATCCCCAACCCGCATGCCCAGCATGGGGATTATGGGCAATACCCCCTATGAGATAACAGCCAATAAGGCGCTTATCATACGGAGGCTGTGTCCAGCAGTGGCAATATAGGCGGTTGAGGTGAGGTGAAGGAGCAAGGCGTAGCTAGTCTCTTATATAAAATCACTAGCTGCGCACCGCGGCTTCGCACGCGTTGTTCCTATGAAAACATTAAAAGGTTATTTTCATCCCACGGGAACAGATTTATGGGATAAAAAGTAGCCTATGTTTTATTCCAGTATTAGAATTACCTGTATGAAAAATTTCAGCCAGATCCGTTCAGTAGTTTTGGCGTGAAGAGGTAAAGAAAGAAGAAAGAAAGAAAGAAAATGATTTATTAAACACTAACAACACTACAAATAAAATAAAGTAAAAAAATAAAAGACTACTTAGTAACACTAACAAACACAGTTCACAATTATTCGAAACCTAAGACTAACACAAGTAGGTAGGTACCTACCTAAGTACAGTAGGTTGGTACTAAGTAGCCCCCTCAGCAGGCAAACAAGAGCGTGTGTGTAGGTTTAACAGGTCCTGACTCAGCTTGTTGCTCTACACAAAAACCTAGACAAGGTAATTTGTGATTCAGTCAGAACCAGTTACGACAAGTGACAGACACGATCTCAGATCCAGCGCACACAAAGACAATAATGTAAGAATAGAAACGAAACAAGGTGGAGCAATAAATATAATAATAAATGATATACTTTATAAGGTAACAAACATCCATCCATACATCCATCCAAACTTTCGCCTTTATAATATGTTCGCGCCTTATAATTTAAATATTGTACCTGTGTACCCCTCTCCCCTTACCTCACCTCTCCTCAATGTTTGTACTCGATGAAAAGACATTACACGCCATCTTGGACAGAAGTACGCATCTTTTATTTCGCTCCACAAACTCAAAATCACAGCAAGTCAGGCTATCAGTCTAATTCAATTTAATAATTCATACGTTGCCTACCTAAGTAGCAACATATTGGTCCTTCGAATCAAATATCCGAATCCTGCACCTACGGAAATACAATCTTACAACACGAAGACTTGGCGGCCATTGCTGTGAGAAACTGCGCAACTCAACGGCGGCACATCGAAACGTGATCGAGACACAACCTGGAGGATAAGCGCTACAGGAATTGAAGTCGGATTGGCATCTCATCGTTCTCCAAACGCATCTGGTGGGACCAACCATCCTTCATTTCCCATCTCCTCCCTGTTCCAATTGTGACACGTGTGCTAACCTGTTTCAGTGTTTTGTCGTGAAGGAGTTCTCTTCGAAAGACAGGATAGACGAAGGCTTGTGACGCTTCTATCACTGCCCATCCTGTTCGCTTTAAAATCGTGAGTATTCCTTCCATCTACACACCACCAAAATGTCTACAGACAACCTAAACGTGCAATCTCAAGAGAAGCCTAGTTCTCGAGATAGGTCTCCTACTACGCAGTTAGGTGATAACCCCACGCTAGTTCGCGAATTATACTTAGAAAACGTGGAATAGTCAAAGGCCGTTTGACTAAGTTTACTAACTTCGTACAATCGTTAGTAGAAAGCGGTTCTATTCTTTCTCATAGAAATCGTTTAGACCTACAACTACGCATTAACGGAGCTACTGACCTTTTCAAGGAATTTAATAACATCCAATCGCAAATTGAAGACTCTGTTTATGATAATGTGATTCCAGATCAATTAAGCTGTAGGGAATCATTCGAAAACAACTATTATAGTACATTGGCCTTAGCGCAATCATTGCTACCTAGTGATGAGGTCACTGACCGTTCTAAAGGTACTTACGAAGGGTCACAATCAGTAAAACTGCCCACTATAACCATGCCCACCTTTGACGGATCGTATGAGCATTGGCTCGAATTTAGAGACACATTTTTGTCACTTGTTCATAACTCTAAAAACATAAGTAGCATTCAAAAGTTTCACTACTTGAAGTCTTCATTGAAGGGCAACGCTTTGCTGGTTATAGAATCGATGGAGTTCTCCGCAGATAACTATTCCGTCGCATGGGAATTGTTACTGAATAGGTACAATAATAATAGACTTATAATTCACAACCACGTAAAAGCTTTGTTTACTATAAACGCCCTAACAAAGGAATCACCCTCGCTGATAAGAATGTTAATTGACACAGTTCTAAAAAACTTACGCGCGCTAAAAATCCTAGGTGAGCCTACAGACTCCTGGGATACGCTTATTATCTATATGATTGTGTCTAAGTTGGATAAGTTAACGGAACGCGAATGGGAAACATACAAATGCACTTTATCCGCGGCGACCGATCACAATACGAAACGCATTATAAAGTTGAGTGATTTGTTAGGTTTCTTACAGGACAGGGCAGACATGTTAGAAACATTGCAGCTTTCACATAACAAACCGCAAACAGAAAAGGAAGTGAAGTTTTATAAAAAACAAGTTTCGCATTCACAAAATATTTCACACTGCAATGTTTCTAGCAAAAAGCCCGGTGACCATCAGTCTCGCTCCTGCAAGCCATGCTTGAAGTGCAACGCAGCTCATCCGTTGTATTCGTGTTTAAAATTCATAGAAAGTGATTTAGAATCAAAGTTAAAAATAATTCGCGATAATAAACTTTGTGAAAATTGTTTACGCGCGGGACACTCACCAGATCAGTGTAACTTCGGGTCATGCAGGAAATGCAACGCTAAGCATAACTCATTAATTCATACCGAAAGTGCAGTGATATTCCATTCAAGTGTACCTACTCAGTCCAGCATAAATAGGGACAATGAGATCGCTTCTTCTACCACGGACTCGCTAATTCAGGTAAATAAGGCGCATATGCAAACTAGCAGCTCTAATTATGTAGGTATGCATACGGTGCTATTGTCAACAGCTGTGGTCGAGGTAGTTGACACGCAGGGTGCTTATCACCAGGCGCTTGCGCTTCTAGACTCAGGTTCTCAACGATGCTTTATCACTAAATCATTATGTAAAACAATTAACGCTCCATTGTTAAAATCAACTCACGAGATTCGAGGGGTAGGTGACTCAGTGATACAATGTTCGGAAACTTGTAACATTGTAATAAAGTCACATGTCGATCAAACATTCAAAACACGCATCAATTGTTTTGTATTACCGCAAATAACTTCAGGTATGTCAACCTTCTGTGAAAACGCACAGCTTTGTATACCAGGCAACTTAAGATTGGCTAACCCAAAATTTCTTGACGTATCAAAAATAGACATTTTGATAGGCGCGGATGTATTCTGGGACCTATTAGAAGTCAAAGTCAAAGTCAAAGTCAAAGTCAAATCGTTTATTTCTTTAGACTTACAAAATAAGTACTTAGACAAGTCAAATTTTTACTATATAAACAGCTTGATAAATAGTTATTACTATCAACAAGAAATAAGGTGCAATTGACTTTAATTCACTTCAATTTTTTGTCCACTAGCGGAAGAAGTGAAAAAGAAACCACTAGCAAGTCCATCGCTTATCAACTAATACAGTCTTAGGATAACTAAGTCTAACTGGTCTTACATACTATTGTCTGTATGGAACTGGGCGACATCCGGCCAAGCGTTAACATCATTTACGTAGTCATCTACGGAGTAATAGGCTTTCTTGATAAGATTTCGTTTTATGTACAGTTTAAATTTACGAATAGGGAGCTCAGTTGCTTCAGATGGAAGCTTATTATAGAATCTTACGCAATTGCCCACAAATGATTTCCCTACCTTTCGTAATCTATATGATGGGATGTGTAATTTGTTCTTGTTTCTTGTATTTTTATTGTGAACATCACACCTTTTCATAAAGTTATCTCTGTTTTTGTGTGTATACATTAGATTTTCATAGATGTATTGCGATATTACTGTTAAAATATTTATTTCTTTAAATAATTCCCTTAACGAGTCTCGTGGATTTAATTTAAAAATAGCGCGTACCGCCCTTTTCTGAATAACAAAGATAGTCTGGATGTCAGCTGCCTGTCCCCAAAGCAAAATACCATAAGACATAACACTATGGAAGTAACTGAAGTAAACTAACCTAGCTGTATCTTCATCGGTAATGTATCTAATTGTTCGAACCGCATACGCTGCTGAACTAAGTCTGTTTGCGAGAGCATCAATTTGCGGTCTCCATTGAAGAGAGGAATCAATATGTAACCCTAGGAAAACAGTTGAGTCTACAAGGTGAACAATCTCATCCTTTAGCATTATCTTAGTTGGGAGCTCTCTTACATTTGGTAACATGAATTTTATGCATTTGGTTTTTGAAGCATTGAGTAAGAGGTTATTGGCGGTGAACCAATCTAGTATTTGTGAAAGAGAATTATTTACATCGTCATAATTATGTTTATTTCTGTCAACTTTAAAAATCAATGAAGTATCATCAGCAAATAAGACTATATCACAGAGATCTTTTGCTAGAAATGGGAGATCATTTACATATACTAAAAATAGAAAAGGACCCAATATTGATCCTTGCGGGACTCCTAAATCGATTTTTGATCCCCTAGATCTTTCTTTACCAATATCTACTTTTTGGACTCTATCAGATAAATATGATTGCATAAGGTCCAGTGCCTTGTTTTGAATTCCATAATGTCTTAGTTTATTTATTAATGTACCATGATCAACGCAATCAAAAGCTTTAGAAAGGTCACAAAATACACCAATAGCGTTTTTCGCTTTATCCCATGCATCCAATATGTGCTTTAATAGAACTGTACCAGCATCAGTTGTCGATCTACCCTTGGTGAAGCCAAATTGATTTTTATGTAACAATCTATTGAGGTTGAAGTGAGAGGACAACTGTGTGAGAATAATTTTTTCAAAAACTTTACTCATTGCAGGAAGTATTGAAATTGGCCTGTAATTGGCCGGATCAGTGTGGCTACCTGATTTATAAAGAGGAACCAGTTTACTATATTTCATGAGATCAGGGAAAACTCCTGCATCAACACAACTATTGAAAATGTAAGCCAAGTATGGAGCAACTTCCTTAATAATAGAACTCAGTACTTTGGTTGAAATACCCCAAAGATCCTCAGTATTTTTGATGTTAATTGACTTAAATGTTTTCACAATATAATTAGCGTTTACATGACTAAATATAAAAACCTCGGTACATTTATCTACAGATGATTCTAATAATTTAACCGCGATTGAAGGTGAGGAGTTTAGAGACCGGGTAACAACTTTAGGAATATCAGAAAAGAATGAATCAAAAGTATCGGCAATATCTTTATCGTTTACAAGTATTGAATTATTAATTTTTAACCTTATTTCTCTTTTTCGTGACTTAGATTTACCAGTTTCGTTATTTATAAGTCTCCATGTTGCTTTGATTTTATCAGATGAGTTTACAATTTTTTTCCTCAAAAACAGGCATTTCGCTGTGTTACAGACTTTTTTAAATGTTTTTGAGTAGTTTGTTACATACAAAAGAAACGCAGGATCATTTAACATAGCTTCTCTAGCACCATAAAGATCATATAGTCTATTCCTACTTCTATAAATACCGGGAGTGGCCCAATCGGTAAATCCGACCCTGTCCCTAACTGTGCATGTTTTATATTTAAATACTTCGCTGTGTTCTTTATTTATAACACTTAAAAGTTTGGCAAAAAGATCATTAGGGTTATCGGAACAAGTCATATTAGCTACTGCTAGTTCCACTTGACTTTGAAAATTCTTAATACGGCTCTCTGTAATAGGCCTATAGGTATATTTCTCAACTTTGTTTTTATCGTTAAGATTATAACTAAAATTAACACTCTGACCATAGTGGTCTGATTTGAAATGTTTGATTACTGCTTTGTTGGTTGGAGATAGACTGCAATAAATATTATCTAAACAAGTGGCAGATGTTAGGGTTACCCTAGTAGGATCATGAAAAAGATGTCGTAAACTAAAGCATTTGAATAAATTAAGCAGCCTATCGGCGAGGGGATTCGCTAAAATATCTATATTAAAGTCGCCACAAACAATGAGATCCTTTCTACATGAAAATAATTTCAGCAAAACCTCTTCCATAGTACATTCAAAAGCTACTTGATTTGCGTCAGGAGGGCGGTACACGCACACTATGATGTGTCGCTCCAGTTCCACACAAGAAAGTTCAATAGTCCTCTCAATAGTGAGGTTTACAATATCTTTACGTTCTTTACATTTAAGACTATTTTTAACTATAATCAAAGAGCCACCACGTATTGCAGCTTTTCTTTTATAGAAAGAAGGCAAAATTCGGCTGCCTAGTGGGCCCTATTTACAAAACAAAAAATTAGGCTGGATAATATCCGGTCCGCTATATAAACGCAACAAAACGCAAAATTCTATGCCCGTTCATTGTAATTTTAATCGTACGTTAGACTCACAATTACGTATGTTTTGGGAAATTGAAGAGCTCCCTAAGGCTAGGGATACGCAGACTGATGAGGAACGTTCATGCGAAGAACACTTTGCTCGCACTACAACGCGCGATAGCGAGGGAAGGTTTGTTGTACGTGTCCCTTTAAAACAGTCACCCGACGTCTTAGGCGAATCTTATACGCAAGCCGAACGCCGTTTTCTCGCTTTAGAAAAACGTTTACAGCGTTCGCCCGATTATAAAAACTTATACGCAACTTTTATGAAGGAATACGAAGAGTTAGGTCACATGAGCCTGGTAAATACGCACAAAACTCCATGTTACTACATCCCCCACCACGGCGTTTACCGCGAGTCCAGCAGTACTACAAAGCTGCGTGTGGTGTTCGACGCCAGCGCGGTCAGCACTTCCGGGAAGTCGCTGAACGACCTGCAGTTAGTGGGCGCGCCGATACAGGGTGATTTAATTTCGATTCTTCTCCGCTTTAGACAGCATACGTTCGTAGCCTGTGCTGACGTAAGTAAAATGTTTCGCAATTGTTTGGTAGCTCAAGACCAGCGTCAGCTACAGCTGATTGTATGGAGAGAGGATCCAGCGTTACCGTTACGCAAGTACTGTCTCAATACTGTAACCCAGGGAACAGCTTCCGCGCCGTTTTTAGCTGTTAGGTGTTTGAAACAGTTAGGTACTGAATCGCTGAACCCAGAGGTTGAAAGGGCAGTTAGGGATGATTTTTACGTGGATGATCTCTTGACCGGTCATGACAACAAAGAAAGCCTATTAAAGTTGTGTGTAGGTATAAAAAACGCGCTTCAGTTAGGCTGTTTTTCACTTCGGAAGTGGATGTACAATTTTCCGTGCGATGATGATCATACCATTTCTGAGCACACAAAGGAAATTAAAAGCAACGAAAACATTAATTCCAAAACGCTAGGCTTAGGTTGGAATAATTCAAATGATGAATTCTACTTCAAAACTGAATTCCAATCTGATAATAGGCCAGTCACTAAACGATCAATTTTGTCAAATATTTCTCAAATATTTGATCCTTTAGGCTTGTTAAGCCCTACGATAATAATCGCTAAAGTTTTATTACAACAATTATGGTTACTTAAAATCAGCTGGGATGACATTGTTCCTGCCAGTGTCGCGCGGACCTGGAACCGGTTTCTTATCTCACTACAAACGCTCGATTCTATTCGCATACCTAGACACGCTATAGGATGCATACCTATGTATTTAGAGCTTCATGTTTTTAGCGATGCGTCGCAAACTGCGTACGGCGCCTGTGTTTACTTACGCACGGTGAGTCAAAATGAAACTATATCAGTTAGGTTGCTTTTTTCTAAGGCCAAGGTCGCTCCCCTAAAGGCTTTAAGTATACCAAGGCTGGAACTTACCGGTACGTTGCTAGGGGCTAAAATATTAGATAAAACACGTAGCTCGTTAAATTGTAACTTTCGAAATATTGTTTTTTGGACGGACTCGACCATAGTATTAGGTTGGTTACGCATGGCACCAAATAAATTAAAAACCTTCGTTCAAAATCAAACTTCAGAAATTTTCACGAATTGACAAAAGATGTTTTTGGCGTCATGTGTCGGGTAAAGATAACCCCGCTGATCTCGCGTCGCGCGGTGCAAGCATTCATGAACTTTATACTTCCTCCTTGTGGTGGAACGGTCCAGACTTCTTACAAAGCCCGAGTTTCACGCTAGATGATTTTAGGGTTGAAGAATCATGTGAAGACCTACCTGAGATGAAATCGTCAGCTGTTACATCGCTAGTGACACAGGAAGGCAGCTTTTTATTTCCGTTCGAACGTTTTTCTCAATTTCAACGTATGAAGCGCGCGGTAGCATTTATGTTACGATTCATACATAATATTCGAAATAAAAATAATAAGTTAACAGGTATGCTCAGTGTAGATGAGTTAAAAGAATCGGAAAGGACGCTAGTACGATGGTCTCAAATCGAAAGTTACCCTCATGAATATAAATTAATAAATAAAAACGCAATCATAAAAAATAATCACTTAAATAAATTGAACTTGTTTATTGATAAAAATGAAATAATAAGAGTGGGTGGGCGTCTAAGCTACTCTGATGAGTTCTCTTACGAAAAGAGACATCCTATTTTATTATCAAACAAACATCACTTTACTAAGCTTTTGTTTCGCTACGAACATCAGCAGCTACTTCACGCTGGTAGCCAGGCATTGTTGTGCCATTTGCGTGATATCTGGTGGCCTGTAGGTGGTAGGAACCTAGCTAGGTCTATAGTTAATGCTTGTGTAAAGTGCACGCGCATGAAAGGAAAGGTACTTACCCCTTTAATGGGTAATTATCCAAAACAAAGGATAACGCCCACTAATCCGTTCAATCGATGCGGGGTTGATTATAGTGGAAGTTATCTTATACTTAATCGCAAAGGTAGGGGCGCTAAAACCTCAAAGGCATACGTTTGTTTGTTTGTGTGCTTTGTGACACGAGCAGTACATTTAGAGCTAGTCAGTGACCTCACTACTGAAGGTTATCTTTTAGCATTAAAAAGGTTTATCTCTAGGCGCGGTAAACCTTTAGAAATTTATTCCGATAACGGAACTAATTTTGTAGGGTTAATGAATGAGTTTTCAAACTTTTTACGCAACTGTTCCTCTACAATGTTGAATACGCAACAAATCAACAAATTAAATTTAAATTCATTCCCCCTTATTCTCCGCATTTTGGTGGTCTGTGGGAGGCAGGAATAAAATCTTGTAAACATCATTTGCGACGTGTGATAGGAAACGCACACCTCACCTTCGAAGAATTCAGTACAGTGTTAGCACAGGTGGAAGCTATGCTGAATTCTAGACCTCTTTCTCCCCTCTCTCCCGATCCTAAAGATTTCGCTCCTCTTACTCCAGCTCATTTCCTGGTTGGTCGACCGCTAACTGCGCCAGCCAGCGATGACGTCATCGACGTTCCAGTACACCGACTCCAGCGCTACGAGAGGGTGGAACAGATACGGCAGCACTTTTGGACCCGCTGGGCCAAAGAATATATATCCGAGTTGCAGATACGCAAAAAATGGAACAAGCAGCAGACAACTGACCTGAAACCAGATTCGCTTGTCCTTATCAAAGAAATAAACTCGCCACCGCTAAAATGGAATATGGGTCGTGTGCTCGCTACTATTCCAGGCAAGGATGGAGTCTCGCGAGTAGCAGATATACAAACCGCCGCGGGCGTCGTTCGTCGGGCATACGCGAAGATCTGTCCACTCCTTCCAGAAGACCATAGTGACGAGTAACTTCATACTTTAGAAAGCTGTAGCTTCCAAGGCCGGGGGCATGTTCGCGCCTTATAATTTAAATATTGTACCTGTGTACCCCTCTCCCCTTACCTCACCTCTCCTCAATGTTTGTACTCGATGAAAAGACATTACACGCCATCTTGGACAGAAGTACGCATCTTTTATTTCGCTCCACAAACTCAAAATCACAGCAAGTCAGGCTATCAGTCTAATTCAATTTAATAATTCATACGTTGCCTACCTAAGTAGCAACAAATATTAGTGTGATGAATCCCCATTTCCTTTGGTCACGGCATCACGCGTACCCGAGCCAATATGACAGCGATACCTATTTTATCATTTCTTTTTTATCATAAAAAAATAAAAAATAAAAAATAAAAAAAATAAAATAAAATAAAAAGAGCTTTATTCCATATCAGGTTTTGAGTAAAAGTAATAATAGTAATTTAAACAAATGTCATGCAAATTTTAATTGTTGAGTATATGTCCGGTGGATTATTTTCATGGTATGTCATGCGATGTCAGTTGATTGATGTCATTGATATGGACCGCTTTCGGCGGTGTACGCCTCCTCCAAGGATCTCCAGTGGTTTCGGTCTCTGGCTTTCCGTGACCACATTTTTCCCGCTACTTGTATTATGTCGTCGTTCCATCTTTTAAAAGGTCTCCCTTTTTTCCTTTTTTGTTCACGTGGTGTCCAGTTTGTGACTATGTATGGCCATCTGTTTGGTTTTAGTCTCTGAATGTGTCCTGCCCATTTCCACTTCAAGCCCAGTATTCTTTTGATCACGTCTTTTGTTTTGGTTTTCCCTCTTATGTCTTTGTTTTTGACTCTATCTCTGAGTTTGATTCCAAGGAAGCTCCTTTCTATGCCTCTCTGACATACTCTAAGTCTTTCAAGCATTTTTTTTGTTATGTTCCAGGTTTGGCACGCATAGGTTAGGCAGGGTGTTAGGCAAATGTCCATGGCTTTAGTTTTCAATTTGATGGGAAGATTGCTCTTGAAAATTTCCTTCATTGCCCAGTATTTGTTCCATGTCGATTTTATCCGTCTGTTTATTTCTTTTTCGGTACAGTAGTCGAATGCAATAAGGTGTCCAAGATATATATACTCATTAACGTACTCTAGGTTTGTTAAGATAGGTATTTTTGTATTATTTGTCATTACCTTAGTTTTTGTTTGGTTTAATTCCAGTCCAGCTTTTTTGCTTTGTTCCGTCAGAGTCTCTATCATGTGTTGTAGTTCCGTTGGGTTTTCAGAGAGCAGCACAATATCGTCCGCGAATCTAAGGTGGGTAAGATGGTTTCCATCGATTCTAACTCCAAGCCCCGACCAGTCTAGTGACCTGAATATACTTTCGAGGATTGCGATAAAAATGTTCGGTGAAAGCGGGTCTCCCTGTTTTACGCCTCGTTCGATGCGGAATGCCGTACCCGCTGTCTCTAGTTTTACCTTTGCCGTGCTTTTGGTATAAATTTCTTTGATTAAATTAATGTAATTGTTATTTATGCCTTGTTTTTCGAGTGCCTTCCAGATGAATGAGTGGGATATAGAGTCAAAAGCTTTACAGTAGTCGATAAAGCAAATATAAAGTGGTTTGTTATATTCTACGTACTTTTCAATCACTTGTTTTAAAGTATGTATGTGGTCCACTGTAGAGTAGCTTTTCCTGAATCCCGCTTGCTCTACCGGCTGGTTTTCTTCGATCGTGTTTGAGATTCTGCGGAGCAGCACTGAGGCAAATACTTTATATACGCATGACATTAAGCTGATAGGTCTGTAGTTCGTTATTTGTTTCGGGTCTCCTTTTTTGTAGATTAGTGTTATCTCTGAAGTAGTCCACTGATGAGGTATCTTGTTGTCTTCGAGGATTAAGTTGAATAATTGAGTAAGGGGTTTAATCAACACATTTTTACCTGCTAATATCATATCGTTAGTAATTCCATCTGATCCAGGGCATTTTCCTGTTTTAAGTCTCCTTATGGATAGTTCTATTTCGCTCTCCAGGAATGGTGGCGCTGGGTCAGTATTTTTTTCAAAGTTTGTGCTGTGTGCTTCCTTGACTACGTCTTTGTTGCTGTAAAGTTGTTGGTAAAATTCAGTGGCTATGTTTAGTACGTCTCTCCTGTTTGTAACTGTGGTTCCAGATGAATTGCAGAGGTGAGTCATTAACTGTTTTGTTGTGTCAAGTTTTTTGTATGCTTGTTTCACTCCGCCTGTTTTGTCCAAGAATTTTTGTAAAGTCAGAGTTCTGTAGTTTCGTAAGTTTTCTTTTGTTTTCTTATTTATATCCCTATATATTTTACTAAGTTGTAATTTTTCATATTTGGATTTGTTTGGTTTGTGTCTGAGTTGGTGTCTTAATTCATATAGTTGTAATATTTCGTCTGTGATAATTGACTGTGATATATTCGTTTTATGGATAGAGCTTGCTTTACTTAAGCATTTTTTGAGGTTATTTTCAATATTGTCATAAAATTCTTGAGCCGTTTCCTTTGTCATAGTTGGAGTTATTGTGAATTCTTTGTCCAAGATTGTAGAGTCGATGTTTTGTGCTGGGGTTTTCCCATAGTTTGCTCTGGATTTCTTTTTGTGTTGTAAGGTTAGGGTTATTCTTACCATTCTATGGTCGCTGGAATGTAAGAATCTGTTCAGCACATTAATATTTTGTACGTATTTAGGTTGGTTTGTGGTTATGAAATCGATCTCGTTTCTTGTTATTCCATTCGGTGAAAGCTCGACGTTCGGTGAACGTCCATCTTAGCTTGTTAGGCTTTTGGAATAAGGTGTTGGTGATTTTAAGTTTATATTGTAGGCAGAAGTCAATGAACATCTGGCCTCGATCGTTTCTTTTGCCGTATCCATAGCGGCCCATAATCAGGCTTTCGTTTAGTTCTGGTTTGCCAATTTTTGCATTTAGATCGCCCATAATAATTGAGTTTTTTGTGCTTTTAGACATAGCTTTATTTAGTTCGTCATAGAAAGTTTTGATCTCTACTGTTTTAGCGTTTTCAGTGGGAGCATAGACTTGGATGATCGTGTACAATAACGATTGGATTTTTATGTTGAGCAGGGCGACTCTCTCCGATATTGCTATAAAGTCTTCTATTTGAACGTATCTTTGTTTTTTTACTAGAAAGCCAACTCCTTTCTCTCCTTGTTTTTTTCCGTAGTAGCATAGAGTATATTCACCCCTGTCTTCAATTTTATATCCTTCTCTTCTCACTTCAGCGATGCCGACGATGTCCCATTTAATTTTAGATAGAGCGTGCTCAAGCTCGATGATCCTAGTTTCGCCCAGGAGTGAGCGTACGTTGAATGTCGCGATGTAGTATTTCGTTGTCCTTGGAGGGTGGGAGTCTACTGCCCCCGCGGTGACTAGCCGTTCTGGGGGAGGGTGCATTGGTTGCTTTTTTATCATAGGAATTTTTAAAAATCCTACGGTCAGTTTGTGGTATCTATTATTAGCTATTTTTAATACCTCTTTTATAATTTTATCTCATATAGTTTAGGAGGAGATGCGAAAATATAGTTTGGTGGTCAAAAAGCGCAACTTCGTATCTCTGCCTAAGCTTTACGAAATGAAACTATTACAGAGGCATTAATAAATAACTTATAAATAGATACCACAAACTGAACGTAGGATTTTTAAAACTTGCTGCGTTTAACGTAATGATACGATAAAATAGTTGGGGGCGCCACTTTCATTGGTGTATGCCGGCTGTGCCTATTTTGCTGATTCTTTTTTTTGTGTGCTGGTTATCATTACCAGGAGAAGATTCCCTCAAACTATTGCAAACAATCTACGTAGTAAGATTAGAATATTACTATCTGTTTAAACAAAATCCCATAGGTAGGAAAACTCTTTACGAGAGCCCAAAACAATTCCATTCGTTCTTAGGTAATCAAAACACCCTTTCAGCTTCAGAATGCTACAGAATAAGGTCTAGTACGTCTCATTTTATTATTTCACTCAAAGTTTTAAATCATATGTATTACTAGCTGCGCCCCGCGGCTTCGCACGCGTTGTTCCTATGGACACGTTTAAAGGTGATCGAAATCAATGAGTAGGCATTGATCAATTTAAAAGGGAAGATAGGTTACGTTCTCCCAGCAATTACTAAAAAATTGGCATGTGTTACAAATACACGCCAACACATACGCACAGTTATATTTCCAGTCCTGTGCAATACAAAGAAGAATAAAGACGGAAAGACGTATCTAAGACCGAAGTGAGACCGAGACAACAATATTTCACACGAATCACAACCGCCCGTGCCGCCGGTCCGACGGTGACTGAGGTGGGAGCACACAATTTTACACAATATGAGGTTGCCATTTTCGAGAAACTAGTACCTCATCTTCCCTTTTTAATTAATCAATGCTAGTAGATATAGTTTTATAATGCATTGGTTTGTTCTTTTAATTTGTTTCAAATTTTTACTAGCCAAAGAGTGGCAAAAATAGTGTGATACATTTCCGAATAAATCTGTACAGACCTGGCTGGGCAAATGCTTTTATTTATCTTTCCAAGTTCTGGGTCTTTTTTCGTTTGATCATTATACCTACATAGATGAAGCATTATTTAGTTTTTTATTTTATTACATATATTTTTTTCATACATTACTTCTAGATGGGTACCTACTATTTTTTTTCATACATAACTTTTTTATTTATGTAAATAACTTTTTATTACATAACTTGTAAACCAAAGGATAAGATAAAATACATACTAACTAGTACCTACTTACTGTATATAATATACCCACTAGACTTAACGGTAAGGTATCAACATGATAACATGTCACACAAAAAAAAACACAAAAAAGCATTTATTTCATATTTCTAACACAAGAATTAACACAATGCATAAAAATATTAGTTATTTTCCAATCAAAATCCTATTGCATATACTTAATAATTTTGAACCTAAATAATAGCTCAACAAGGTTTATTATCCCTCGTCTTACGGTATAAGTAACATAGACCTACGAACGACTGAAAGTGCCAAGTACGCACGCATAAAACTTCTTTTTAATGCCGAGGTCCGGTACCTTTAAACAAAATGGTAGTAAAACCACCGAGAAATGAGCCGTAAAACCTAGTAGTTTCGTTCGGAAAGCTGAGCGAAGATTTTTTACGGTAGACAATGGTACCTACAGTCTGTCATCATGATCATCATCATCATGCCGGCTAAAGAAAAAAATCAAAATTCAAAAATTCTTTATTTTCTTAAATACAAATGTATAATAAATGTAGGGTACTCTTAGAAAAGGTCAAATTATAAAATGAAACACTGACACGGAAATAAAAGTGAAATGTCCAGCATTATTTATTATTATATTTTGATTTCTGGCGCGCATGTAGTCGCGTATGTAGACTAAATTTAAGAAGCGACGAAGAAACCTTTAGCCGGTTAGTTGTTATTTTTCGAGTTGGAACAAATTCCGACCCAAGCTTTTTTTGTGAGCTATTTTGCACAGCAAGGTTTTGACAATTTGTTTGAATTTATTTTTTGCTACTCACTGGCAGTTTTGTTGTAGAAGCGTATACATTGCCCTATAAAAGTTTATTTATTGTAGCCTAGTCGTGAGCGCAGCGAGCATATTTTTGTTTCTTGTATTAAAATTATATTAATCGCCATTTCTAGGGAACCGATTGCTATTTCTAAAGGTGTAACAACAAGTTATCATAAATAATATAAATGTCTTGGAATATAAACATAATTAACCTGAGACCTGTTAGCAGTAAGCAGAGACCTGGCAGCTTATTACATATGTACTTGTACTTACATACTTTTGAGAAACATCTGATTGTGTTTTTGCCTTTTTCAACGCAAAAACAGAATAGCTAACATAATTAACGTAAAAAGTCCCTAACTCACCCCGTGGGTGTCGTAAGAGGCGATTAAGCGACGACCTCTGTGGCGCAGTGGGCGAAGGTCTACCTGCGACGCAGTAGGTTGCGGGTTCGATTCCCGCCTCGGGACAAATGTGTGTACGATCTGCAGACATTTTTTTAGGGCGTTCTGGATGTTTTCTATGTATAATAAAAAATATCTATCTATGTAGTGTATTGTATTATGTATATCAGTTATCTAGTACCCATAACATAAGCTCTGCTTAGCTTGGGGCTAGATAATGCTGTGTGAATGGTCCAGCATTATTTATTTATTTGTCTGAGTTCCGGGAGTTCTACTACCTAACTGCGATCCCGCATGCCCAGCGTAGGGATAGTGGGCTTTACCCCCATGATATAAACTTCAACAAGGCGCTTATCATCCTGCGTTCAGCAGTAGACTAATATAGGTTGTTAAGGTTGAGGTGAAGTAAAAAAAGTCTCAAACTGAACACCATAACAGAAGACACGAAAATCGTTGTATGTACGAACCGTTTGAGTTTTTATAATTGTCGATTTTTAGCGACTGATGTTTTCAAAACAAACAATAACACACATTCAATCATTCATGACAAACTGTTCTTACATTATGTAAAACATACTACATTTATATGTGTAAGTGTGAGGGTCCAACCACACCTCATAAACGTCGCCTCTCACAAAAACTATCATAACTCCACTCGACGCCGGCTGTGATTCCTCTGTTTGTGTAGAGCTACGATCTAATAGACATGTACATTGTACTTAGGAAAGGAAATATTGGTTTATACCATGCAAATAAAGCTTTTAGCGATCTAGCGTTTCTCTACTCGACTATTACATTAGGCTAGGCCAGTGTCTACAGGCTGCAATAATTTAAATGTTTGAGTTTTTTAATCACACCTCGTTTTGCTAAGTCAAAATCATAACGAATTTTTATTAGATTTTAAGTTTGAATCAAAGCGCGCTCCCAATTGTTTATATCTTCGTATACAATTGTAACTATATCTTAAACGTTGTCATGTTATTTACTGTGCTAAACATGGACGTAGGTGCTAAATTATCTAGCTGTTTTCTTTGAATTTTTCTTGTCGTAAAAGGTTTTCTTCCCCTGACCCGTGTAAATCAAGTCACCTCTCGATCTTTCCTGGCTCTACTCAAACGAGGTTACAGTTGTTGAACAAAGGAGTGAAAAAGGTAGCGTTTTTCAGTTGATTTGCATCGGACCCTTTATAGGGCAACTTTGTGACAATGGAAGATTTATGCCGTTATTTTTGCATGCATTGTGGTTTTCAAAACGTTTTAGGATGATTTACGGATGGTGACAGTTTTTTTATTGGGAAATAGGTCAGTTTTTGTGTGGGACGTTACTTTTATGGGTGTTTTTGGAGTGTTCTTTGTTTTTGTTGACGAAGCACGTTGTTATACAATGTCTGTGTGAGTCATATTTTTCATTGTGACTAAATCTGTGATGAATATGACTTCAACATTTGTCTATAGTAAAAAATGGTAGGTTGTTTATTTCCTCGATGAATTTCAGTCAAACTTCACTAAATATTATTTGATGTAAAGGACGACCATCAGCATACTTCTGTGTAGTTTTAACGGGTTCGTGGCTGACGCCCCCGGTGTCTGACGCCCCCGTGGTGGAGGCACCCGATTTTCAATTAAGTTATAACAGCCGATTTCGTCAGAATAAAAGTCATTTGTACCAGATACAGTCGACGAAAAAGTATTTTTGAACTCATTATGTAATAAAATTTTAAAATATAAAATAAAATTTAACGTTTATGATTATTATGAGTATGATGCGTTACAACACACAACGACATTTTTAGGTTGTTGTTACAGTTTATTTTCTTAAAATAAACTGTCTGACGCGTCTGGCGCGCTGACTGCGACGCAGGAGGTTGCGGGTACGATTCCCGCCTCGGGACAAATGTGTGTACGATCTACAGATATTTGTTTAGGGCGTTCTGGATATTTTCTATGTACAATAGTGTTTAGGTAAACGGACTAATTGACACTATTTCTCACCCATTTCTCGCAGAAGTCAAGTTATTGTTGCAAAAAGTTACTGATAAGTTTAGTCGGCCATGTCAACTTAAAATGGCCAGTCCAGGTCCTTCGCAGGGCTTAGCGCAAAGTGGATACCTAGTAGGTAGGTATACTGATGTTGTTATAAATGTTTAATTACTTTTTAGCAATGTTGTTTAATATTGAAGAATATACCCATCATTTATTTATTTGGTATTCAAAATTACATTTAGCAAGTATATTATAGGTACTTACACTTACATTATGAATCATCATGGAATCATCTTGATTTTTAAATTGTAACTTGACTTGTGATATTACTAGACAAGCAATTCTTGGTTTCGCCGACATTATTAATAAAGATTTATATGTATTAAAAAACTGTCTTTGAATCACTTCATGGTACACTTCTTTGACACTTATAACCATTTCTATAATTTAGGATACACTTTGCTATCTGACTGTACTTTGGATAAAATTATTCAACAAATACTTTTTATCTCACATAAACGAAATCGGGTGCCTCCACCACGGGGGCGTCAGACACCGGGGGCTACGAACCCGTTTTAACACCTCAACTGCGACTACTAATCCACCTGCCAAGCTTGGTGTTTATGGCAAAACCGCCCTTGTTTGGGGCAGGCACGCTCAACAGTGTACTAATGATTGCTGAGGCCTTCCTCAGCAACCATTAGTCAGTAGTTATAGGGTAGGTTAGCTGTGTGGCGCTGGCTAAGAATTTGCACCGCCCCATCTCTTTCCGTGGGTGTCGTAAGAGGCGACTAAGGAATATCCACAGGGGACGGCAGCAGCGCCCCTGCAGAACAATTCTACCACTGAACTGCAATCCCCAACCCGCATGCCCAGCGTGGGGATTATGGGCACTACCCCAACTAGATAAACGCCAACACGGCGCGTATCAGGGGGAGGTCTGCGTCCAGCAGTGGACCAATGCAGGCTGTTGAGGTCGAGGTTGAGGTATTGGGTAGGCAGTTTTTTTATATTTTATAAAACAAACTGTTCAAAATGTTTAAAACAAGTGTTTTTTTTTGTTTATTTTACTTTAGGAATCAATTTCAAATCGATTATGTATAGCGAATAATAAAATATTAATTCCATTTCTAAACTATTTCATGTATTATAGATAAATATTTACGTTTTGTTGCGTACCTACCTTTAATATAACTATCAAAATATTAATCAATAGAAAACACTTTACATACACCTTGTATGTAGTGTAGTGTAGGTAGGTAGAGAACAAGTGAGAGAACGGGGAATACCCACTAATCCAGTGAATTACAGTCCGACCAGAAAGAGTAGAAATTAATTAATTTGGAACTAAAATTTACTATAAACTGGCAACTCTTTTTGAAAGACCAGTGTGGCCGCTTAAGTGAGTTTGTCGCCAGATTCAGCTTTT